>VZQC01012107.1:1941199-2057739 GCA_009823505.1 Rhizomys pruinosus
TCTCTCTCTCTCTCTCTCTCTCTCTCTCTCTCTCTCTCTCTCTCTTTGGTTAACTGGGCTAGAGGTCAGTCTATTTTGTTTATTTTTTCAAAGAACCAGCTTTTGCATTCCTTGATTTTATATATTGTTTTCTTTCTTTCTATTTCATTGATTTCTGCTCTGATTTTTATTATTTCTTCCTGTCTGTTGGGTTTAGGGTTCATTCGTTGTTGTCTCTCAAGTGTTTTTAGCTGCAGTTTTAGATCCTTTATTTGTTCCCTTTCTGTTTTTTTGATGTGGGCACTTAGGGCTATAAATTTCCCTCTCGAGACTGCTTTTAAAGTATCCCACAGATTTTGTTGTGTTGTATTGTCTTTTTCATTCAGTTCCATGAATACTTTTATTTCACTCTTTATTTCTTCCCTGACCCATTTGTTAATCAGGATTGTGTTGTTTAGTGTCCATGTGTGCTTGTAGTTAGTTGGGCTTATTCTGATGTTCATATTGAGCTTTTTTTCACTGTGGTCTGATAGAGTATGTGGTTGATTTTGGAGAATGTTCTGTGAGGTGCTGAGTAGAAAGCATATTCTCTGGTATTTGGGTGGAATGCTCTGTAGATGACTGTGAGGTGCATTTGGTGCATTGTATTGTTCAGTTCTGATGTCTCTCTGTTTACTTTTTGTTCTATCCTTGGGGCTCAGTGGGGTGTTGAAGTCTCCCACTATTAGTGTGTTAGAATTAATCTGTGTCTTGAGCTCCTGCAGCGTTGTGTTGATAAAATTAGGTGCGCCAGAGTTTGGTGCATAGAAATTTAGGATTATGAAGTCTTCATGGTTCATTTTTCCTTTGACAAGGATGTAATGGCCCTCTTTGTCTCTTCTGATTAATTTTACTTTAAGATCTATTTTGTCTGATATTAGAATAGCCACTCCAGCTTGTTTCTTAGTACCATTTGCTTGGAATATTTTTTTCCATCCTGTCACTCTAAGGTGGTGTCTGACCTTGAGGGTGAGATGGGTTTTTGTAAACAGCATATGGAAGGGTTCAGTTTCCTGGTCCAATCTCTCAGTCTATGCCTTTTGATTGGGGAGTTTATTTAGACCATTAGTATTTAATGTTATTATTGAGAGATGTGTGTTGCTTCCTTTTACTTTATTTTTTGTTTGCATTCTTGTTCTAGGTTTATATGTACTCTGTTATGATTTTGTTGCTTTCTCTCTTTAAATGCTTAGGGATTGTTGCTTCTTTCCTCTGTTCTTTGAATTGCTTTGAGGATTTTCTGGTGTTTGTTTCTTAGACATGCATTCTTTCATCTTGTTTATTTCGTGAAAGATTTTTCTTTCTTCTTCAACTGTAATTTACAATTTTGGTGGATGTAGTAGTCTGGGTTGGCATCTAAAGTCGTTTAGCACAGGGAATACTTCAGTCCACATTCTTCTAACTTTCATCGTTTGGACTGAGAAATCAGCTGTGATTCTTACATATAAGGGTTTCCCCTTATATGTAACTTGTTTTTCTCTTATGGTTTTAAGTATTTTGTCTTTGTTTTGAGCATCTAGTGTTTTAACAATTATACGGTGTGGGAAGTTTCTTTTCTGGTCCTGTCTATATGGTGTTCTATGTGCTTCTTGTATTTGTATTTGTATGGAATTGTCTTTTTTCAGTTTGGGGAAATTTTCTTCTATTATCCTGTTGAAGATCCAGTCAATAGTGTTATCTTGGGATTCCTCTCCCTCCTCTATCCTTATGATGCAGAGGTTTGGTCTTTTCATAGTGTCCCACATTTCCTGGTTCTTTTTAATTTTTCATAACCTTTACTTGAGCTTTCTAGTTGCTCCATATTACCCTGTAGGTCTGATATTCTTTTTTGTGCTTCTTCCACTCTGCTTCTGAGGCTTTTTCCCATCCTTTCCTGGTGGTTGGATGAATGTTCAATATCCTTTCTCATTTCCTCCTGTGATTTCTTTAGATTTTCCACTTCCCTCTGGAGCCTTGTAGCTTCTTGGTTCATTTGCATTTTCTTTTTGCATTTCCACCTGGGATCTTTTCAGTGCTTAGAGTTCCTTCTGGAGTTTGCCATTTTCTCCCTCGAGGTCCTTCTTGAGTTTTTCAATCTCTCCCCTTAGTTCTTCCACTGTTTGTCATTATCTCTCTCTGGATCCTTCCTGAGTTTTTCTTTCTCTTTCCTTTGTTCTCTGATTTCCTTGACTATGTCTACAGTTGTACTTCTAAGGTCAGTGTCTTGGCTTCTCTCCTCAGAGATCTCATTGTAGGGATCTACTGTAAGATTAGTAGAGTTCTGTGTGGATTTATTATGAGCTTTTCCCATGTTGTTTTTTTTTTTTCTTTGTGTCTTTGGCTTGTGGATTTCGTTACTTGTTTCTTTGAATTCTGGCACCTCAACATTGGCTGCATAGACTATAATCACTAATGCTCCACCTGTTAGGTCCTCTGCACCACAGCTCCACTAGGATGGGGGGATCGTGCATTGGGTTGGGTTGCTACTTTGACCTGCAAGGAGATATGCCCCCAAGTGTGAAGGCAGGTCTACCCTGACTCACTGGAACCTCACTGAATCCCAGCGCATGTCTGGAGTCTGAGGTGGGACCTCTGGGGGCGGGTGGCTTGCCCCCCGAGGGACAAGGCAGGTCTGCCTTGCCTCACCGGAACCTCACTGACTCTGGGTGGGTGTCTGGAGTCTGAGCTGGGACTTCCGGGGGTGGGTAGCATGTCCCCCCAGGGAAAAGGCAGGTTAGCTTTGCCTCACTGGAACTTCACTGATCAAAAGTATTTTAAAAAAGACAAAAGTGCATTTGTATCTCCAAATTCAATGAGACACACTGTGAAATATACGTTTTTTATTATATTAGGTATGCCTCTGTTTTTATATAAGGTTTGTTTGTAAGATGTTAAGAATACTGGCTGTTTCCTTTCATGGGCTGACAATTTGTCAGTATGACAGTATGTGTGTTTGTGTGTGTGTTTCTTTTTTTTATGATGCTTTAGTGCATATTTATACATCATTTTCCAATTAGTTCAGGCATATTTCCCTTTCCCTTCCCCCCCACCCCACCCCAACCGAGATCCATGCATTACTGCCATAACTGTCCTGCATAATTTTCTCAGTTTTTTTTTCCATTTTTTAGCTAGAAGTGACATCCATGAGTACAAGCATTCCTTCATGTAAAACCATTTGCAGGCTGTTGTGCCTAAACCCCAACAGCCCCACCTTCCAGCAGTGGGAGTGAAGGGTTGTGTGTTCCATCAGGTTAATAAAATGAGGGTCCAGACAAACATTGCTGTATTTTCTCCATTCACCCCAATCGCCAGAACCTTACATTCTACCCGCCCCCTCCTCCGCAGATTATTCCCTGGGCTTAGAAAAAGGAGCACAGGGTGGATGAGAAGCAAAACCAGTTCACTCTCTTTGAGCTGTTGTCTTGGATTCTGTCAATTCTGGCTGTTTCCTTTCATGGGCTGACGTTTGTCCAGGAATTAAACCTTTCGATCCTACTAATGAAGCACAAGCAATTAGATATATAGATATTTTAAAGCATTAATAGGGTATGGTAGGTTACTTTGGTAGGTTACTTTGGTATACATATGTTTAGATGATATGCTGGTCCATGAATTACATTTTTTCCTTTAAAATATGACAGAGGGTTCTTCTGTGGTTTATGACATCTCCTAAACTGTAGAGGATTTAAGCTTGGGGCATCAGCCATGGGTGATTCCTCCAAGGAGGGCCAATAGCCAATTAGATTGGATATACAGGCAATAGGGCTGCCTCTGCTGCACAATATTCCGACACTGAGGTGTAGCTGGCGTTGACGGTGGAGTCTTGCTTGACAAGGAAGACCCGTATTGCTTTATTGGTTAGTGCCTTTGGTAACACTCTCTGTGTGTTCCAGAGCCATCTGTACACTTGATGTGTGTCTCAATACATCTTTCCCATGTTAACGTCAACGGTCTTCAGCAGCAGGGCCTTACACCTCATCTTTCCTTGCAGGTATCCCAGTTTAGAAGAAAGGAGCCTTTACCTTTTATAGGGCCTTAGATCCCCTGGCACATCCCCGGTTTTTTTAGATAATCCATTGCTGGTGTCAGAGCTTCTGTATTGATATATTTGCTTAAGTGCATAGTTTAAGGACTTTAGTATTTTATTTGGTTCTGAACAGAGAAGAAAGGAAACAAGCCAAGAATTGACCAGGTCCAAGACAACAGCTTCGGAGAGAGTGGACTGTTCTGCTTCTCAATCCACCTGTGCCCCTTTATCTAAGCCCGAGGGAAATAATCCTGCAGCAAGAGGGCGTGGTAGAATGTAAGGGCTGCCGATTGGGGTGAAATGGTGAAACTACAGCAATGTTAGTCTGGTCCCTCATTTGATCACCTGATTGAAACATACAACCCCTCACCCCACGCCGGAAGGTGGGGCTGTGAGGCGGTTGTTTCAGCACAACAGCGGCAACATGGTACATGAAGGATGCTTGTACTCATGGTTTTTCACTTATAGCTAAAAAATGAGGAAAAAAAACTGAGAGAAAGATGCAGGGACGTATATAGCAGAATGCATGATCTCGGCTTGGGGTGGGGTGGGGGGGAAGGCGGGAAGGGAAATATGCCTGAACTGAATGGAAATGAGTTGTATGAAATGCACAAAGCATAAATAAAAAAATGTAAATTTAAAAAAAAAAGATGTTAAGAATATCTCACATTTGGAAAAACAAATAATTTACCAGTGGAGCCTGTTAAAAACAGAAGCTTTATGATTTAATTAGGAAACCAGTCTGGAGATTTAAGGAAACATTGCTATTTTAATATTGGTTAGCACAAGTAAATTTCTTTTGAGTTATAAATTCCTTTCCAGTTATAAATTCCTGTTCTCTTACAAAAGATACTAAAGTAGAAATAATATAATTTGTGATTGATTTTCCCAATTATCTAAAGATTAAAATATATAATTATCCAAAAAGAACAAGTAATTAAAGGAGGGATCTAATTTCTAATCTGGAATTAGGGAGTTTAGTGATTTGGAATTGAGCAAGAGTTGAGGTGATAACAGTTTAGGATCTTGCTGGGAGAAGAGGGCATAAATGGAAAAGCTGTTACTGGACCATTGGAAATAAATGTCACAAATGAAGCAACCTAGTGGCAGTGATTTGTGACATTTAAAACCATGGCTGCTGGTCTCACCTAGCATTCCCTGATGTGTACAAGGTGAGGGGTTAGTTCGTTTGTCTGGTTAGTTTGGTTAATTTTTGTTAAGATGAGTTTTCTAAAGATCACAACCACAAATCTCTTCCACTTTTATATCTTATGCATCTTGGCCATATTTGAGCTTTCTTTAAGAGAACTCTATACCCTGGGCTCACCTTAGGTAGGTTAACTAGAGGGCTAGTATTAAATTCCTCCCCTGAAAAGATTGTTCACTCTTAATATCAATTCAAATGTTATCTCTTTGATGAACCAGTTTAAAAGTTATCAAATGAAAAAACTTAAAAAAGATGGAGAAAAAGATTCAAGAGTGTATGGCAAAAATGCATGAGCTTGGAGGGGATGGCAAGGAAGTGGAATGGGTCTAAATTTTATCAAGAAATGTTCTATGAAGTGTGCAAAAGTTCAATAATTTTCTTTAAAAGTAAATAAAAGAGGAACAATGCCAAAAAAGTTATCAAACCAAGCCTGGTTACTCATCCTGCATCGCCTAGTGCTTTACCAAGGGCCCTTGTAATCTACTCACCCTGATGCACACATAGTTATGGCTATGATGTCTCCAAACACTCCAGCTATTAATGAGGAATGTATCTTCCTTACTTTAAAAACCCATCAAAAATGGTAACCTATAAAGTTACAAGACAATGTAGTACTCTTTCTCCATCAATAAATATTTTTAGCAAATTAAAATTAAAATTTAATATAATGAAAATAACACTATCAATTGGTTACGCATATTATGGAGACCAAAAACTATTTCTAACTGCTAATTAGAGTAAATTCCAAAACGCAATTGGGTATGAATACATCACAAAGCACAGAACAAGTGTATGCCCTAGAATACCATATTTTATGATTTTAAAAATATACCAATTATAAGTATTAATGATTCTACAAATTAGCCAACTTGATTATTCAGTCTTGCTGTTTAATTACCTGTGTCCTTAAGTGTTACCAATTACCTACCTCCTTTATATGAAAAAAAATATGGCTGTAATTCAGCTATGCATCACTCCTTCTGGACAAGGAAAGTGAGTCATTAATTAGTGAAGGAGAGAAAAATGCTTCCTTTGCAGGAGCCAAATAGCCATCCACATTACTGCAGCATGACTGGCATCTTAGGTCAAAAGCTCTTGGAGGCTTAGTGACTTCACAAATTTAAAACAAAGATTAGGCCACTGCATTTAGTGGATGGGGAGTACTCTAGTTTTCTTTCTGTTACTGTGATAGACACCTAATGTAGGAAAGGCTGGATTTGGCTTGTACTCATAGGTCACAGCCTCAGAGAAGTGAGGGCAGGAACTCAAGCAAAAACTTGAAGCGAAACAATGGAGAGAAGTTCCCTGCTGGCTAGCTCCCAGGTGCAAGCTTATGTAGCTTTCTTAAATAGTCCAGGCCCACCTGCCCATAGGATAGTGCTCCCCACATGGGTGAGACCCTCACAGACAGGCCTCCAGGCAATCAGATCTAGGAAATCACTCAACTGAGACTAGTTCTTAGGTAACAGGAGCCTGAAAGTTAAAGCTAAGTGGGACAGAAGACATTGAGGAAAACTAGAAAATACTAAAGAAGATATATTTGAGTGACCTGAACCACAAATGTATATCTTCTCTTTCCAGTTTTTAGTGATTGTGTTAACATAGGTCCAACAGGAATGCCAGAATTGTGGTTATCCTAGCTAAGTGACAGTTCTGAACCATGAAATTTGTTCAGTGATGTTTCCTCAGTTAATCCTTCTGCAGTTTGGAAGGTTATAGTCACATTTTCATATTTTTCTAGTAACATTTCCCCCCCTTTTTAAAGTGGGAATAGTAAAGTTAACAAAACAATAAGGAGGTGTGACAAATAGCTTCTTCATTGACATTAAAAAAATAAGCACTCAGGACGCAGAGGCAGAGGGAAAGAGGATCTCTTTCTGTCCAAGGCCAAGCCTGGACATAGCGAAGCTCCGGCCAGCTGGGACTAAAGTGAGGACCTGACTCAAAAAAGCCCCCCAAAAAAAGTTTAAACTATTTTAAGCTATGAATTCTTTATTCTTCATCATCATCCAGTGTCTCAATCATCTGGCTTCCAACTTTGCAACTGACAAATGTGGTATATTAAATGTGTTACTTTCATAATAACAGTGTTTAAGTCAAAGATAAACACTCGTTAGTACTTGATTAGTGCCTAGAACTAAGAGGTTCTGATGAAATCAAGTCTTTTCTCCTTCAGTCTTGACAAACGGTTTACTTCATTAAGATTTTAAATGTTTTATTTGAGGGCTGAGAGACGGCTCAGCTGTAAGAGCACTGACTGCTCTGCAGAGGACCCGGGTTCCATCCCCAGCCCCACATGGCGACTGAGTGAACCGTCTTTAACTCCAGTTCCAGGGAATCCGACGCCTCTTCTGACCGCCACGGCATTGCACTGACACTGGTGCACCAACCTACATGAAGAAAGAACATTCAAAAAAAAAAAAAAAAAAAAAATGTTTTATTGAATTCTGTGTTTGTGTCAATATAATTTGTCATTTAGAACCCCCTCACTATCTTACCCCATTGTATGGCACCCCCTAACACTAGACGTCATGTGTGTGCTTTGTCATATATATGAAGAATTTGTACGCCAAGTTTGTGTCCTGAACGTCTCTCACTGTGCATCCAACCACTCGACCCTGGTTAACCTATCTGAAAGGTTTTTCCAATGATGCAGTGAACCAGATTAACCCAATTAAATTATAAAAACAGGGTTTAGGGGGAAAAGAAAAGCTCCTGGGAGAGTTCACGACCTCACAGGAGGAGAAGGGAGGGAGTGATTGGCTGGACAAAGTACAGGGTATTGTCCTATTTCAGTGGGTTTAGGGCCCTGCTAGATGGTCTTAGGTCCAGCTGGTCACATGTGGATCAGAATAGAGTGATACCAGGATCTTTAAGAGTTTGATAATCATGGATTTCCTGGCTGGAAGAGAAGGGCGGGGACATCCCTGTCAATGCCATTTTTGGCTTTTGTCCCAGACCTCTGGCCAAACACTATCTAGTGTCACACAATTGAAAACATTGTGTCTCCTTCTTGTAGTCTATCAGCCACCACAGCTGCTCAACTTAAGGTGGGGTTCTTGCCTTGTCCCCACATTCTATGAACAGTCTATTGAACGTCTCACCACTTATCAAAACAGTTTCTTTTTGGAGATTATTACTGAGTTCCACAATGGGTCAAACACACACAGAATAAGTGTTGGTGAGATTTATATAACACTAAGGGACACATCTCCAGTGCAACCTCTACACTCAAGTTTCAGAGAACCTATTGGAACAGGGGCAGGAAGAATCTAATGCACCTGCACAACTCTCACCAGCAAAGCTGTGGATGGCAATTGACCCAGAAAGGCACAATTGGCCAATATACTGAGATTAGGTTACTGCAGAGTCCTTATGCCTGAATATGACATCTGAATATGTCAAATCTGTGCCTCCCAAGCTCCAGAGACCATTTCGAAAAGGAGCAGGTCTATAACAGGCAGAGTGGTGGATGATCCAAGGAAATCTGATTTGAGAACAATTTGTGAAGTTACTCATCTGAACTTATAGCATTGGTAACAGCATAGACAAGAAAGGTTCCTCGAGAATTTTATTCAATTTTCAAAAGCTTCAGATACAGCTCCTGCCCAGAAGGAGCAGCAGGACAGTGCAAGAGAGCACAGGATAGGAAAGGCAGCTGACGTGGGCTGAGCGGACACTGTAATTATTCAACTTCTCCAAGATTCTGCTTTGTTCCTTTAACATAACATAACATCATTAACATCACCTTTATTGTGTGCATTGTTGAAGGTGATAGAGATGCAAAATATATTAAGACAGTAATGTTCTCCAGGATTGCTGGCTCTATTTCAAGCTGGCATGTGGGGTTTGGTTGGTACAGGTTCCTGTGTTCTGTCCCATCACAGTAAGCATAAGAATTACACTGTGATTTATGGAAAACACTCTTCCAATGTTTAGCTTTAACTGTTGCATCTTCCTGCTGGTTTGAAAGTAGCCATTTCAGATCCTCTGATAACTCCTGAGGTCTAGTACAATAAGAATCTAAAAGAATTTGGTTTTCTGTAGAGGCTGTAACACAATTTGAATACACACTATTTCTAAATTCCCCAATTGTTTTTTGGTCTTATTGGAGAACAGGGTCTCCCTTTAGTCCCGAGCTGGCCTGGATGCTCACTATAACAGACCAAGATGCCTTCGAACTCACAGAGATCCACCTGCCTCTCGCCTCCGAGTGCTGGAATTAAAGGTGGTACCACCACACCTGGCTATAAATTCCAACTATTTTAAATAATGACTTACTGTTCATTTTGACTTATTTTGTTTATTGTCTCCCCAATTTATCCAACCCCCCAATACACGTTTTATCGCTATATTACATTTTTTATGTTATAAATCATTATGAGCTAGGATCTGATCTATTACATTCATACAGTCAGGTTGATATCCATTCACAGCTTTAGTTTCAAAATACAATAGAACTGAAACCCCCACAATCTTAACGTGGTTTCAAAAAGAAACTGAAGGTAGGATTAATCAGAAAATTCATTACAATTCTTAAATATAAACATCCCTAATACAGGCAAATTGGCTAGCAGTACGCAAGAATTAGAATCTATACACTAAATGAAACACTACTGAAGAGTTAAATAGTGGACTGTTATTTTTATTGATTTTCTGCAAATTTTAGTCACGATTTAGTTTGAGGTATATTAGATTCTCTCTCCTTTTCAGAAACATTTCCTACTAACTGCCCCAACCAAATTTAATGCACACACACATATACAGTATATCGTATATATTATAATATATATATATATATATAGCTATATTATATATACATACAGTAATCACATATATATATGCACATGTGAACATATGCACATGTATATATGAATAAGTATCTGTGAGGTGCTTAACCCTGAGAGACACATCTTCAATGCAACCTACACATATAGGATGAATGTATCAACTTGCTAATGAGAGAAAATTTCCGTTATGCAAGCGAATGGTGATAACACATTTTAACCCACAACTGCTCAATACTCAGAGAATAAGAGGCAGTACAGTGTATATCCAGGAATAGGACAGCTATTTTAGACAGTGGACATTTAAGGGGCTATGATGATGGTATGGACAAAAAAATGTTGCACCACAGTTTCACAGAATGCAAAGCAGCATTCATGAGAATACAGAATTAAAAAGAATGAGGACATACTAAAAGAAAATGAGCTTGAATTTCACTGTACTGTTTGGTGTGTTGTCACAGCGTCTTGTGAGACTATGAGGCACATATAACAGTCCTATACTTCTACATTATATAAGTAGAGGTTACAGCATTTTCATTGAAATTCTATATTCTATGTCACTTAAAACTTTTCTTATTTTTCCTCTATTTTTTTTTTTTTTGTAGTTTGTTTGGGGTTGCATATTTGTTTTTGTTGAGACAGAGTTCTTCTGTAATCTCGCTTAGCTAGGAGTATCCCTATGTAGACAGGACTGGCCTTGTGAATCTCAGAGAGATCCACTTGCTTCCTCTCCTGGAGTTCTGGAATTAAAGGCATTGTGCCACCACACTCAGCTTCCAAAGATTTCTTAAGCATTTTTTTGCTACCAGACACAGCTTTGATCTCCAGGTCCACAGCAGGAGAAATTACCAAGGCCTTGTCCTCAACTCGTCTCATTTCCATAGCATTGCACTCTCACCTAAGGCAGGAAGATGTTAGCTTCATTTTACTGGAACTCATCATTGTGTTGGTGGTGCAGTAATTGCTATTGATAGCCTCTGTATTATCTAGTTCTTAACCAAACATTCACTTTTAATGTCAATATTCCATTTTATTATGTTATAACAGGAAAGAGCTAGATGCTTGTTTTTTTTGTTTGTTTGTGTTTGTTGTTGTTTTTTTGTCTTTTCGAGACATGAGTTCCCTGTAGCCCAGCTGTCCTGAACTCACTCTGTAGACCAGGTGGCCTTGAACTCACAAAGATCCCTGCCTCTGCCTCCTGAGGCTAGGATCTAAACTTTGATGTTTTTTTTTTTTTTTCTTTTGTCTGCATCTTTTTTTTTTAATATTTATTGATGGTTTGTGCATTTTTATACATCATTTCCAATTCAGATCAGGCCCCACTATTATCGCATTTTCCCTTCCCCACCCCCACCCCATCCCAGTTCATGTGTATTCAGCCATAACTGTCTGGCATCTTTCAGGTTATTTTTTTTCATTTTTTAAGCTATAAGTGATAATCCGATGAGATATAAGATCCTTCGTGCAAACCGAATTATAGACTGCTTGTGCCCAACCCCACAAGTCCACCATTAGGTGGGAGGGTTGACAGGATTGTGTGTTCAATCAAGTGATCAAATGAAGTGTCCAGACTCAGTCGCATGTAGTTTCACCGTTCACCCCAATCTAAACTTTGATTTTTTTAAGTGAAAGAGTAATTGGAATAAGGTACAGGATAGAAACTGAAGGAAAACAGCCTTACGCATTCCAGTGATTTTAATGATCATTTTCCTTGAGTTAATAATCAGTAGAACAGATTAGGTTTTAGGGCATTAGTAAACTCATTTCTTCCCCTTGTTGGTAGATTAGAGAGTGTACCTGTATTATTGGTAGCATAAATTCAGCTGCAGTTCCATGTAAACAACTCTATTAATATTTATGACTTCCTTTCATTGTTTCATGAGGATTCAGCACAGTTCCTTATTTCGGTCATGGAGAAAATACATAAAAGCACGTAATTATGAGAAGGCTGAAATGTAAATGATTGTGGTCTTTTTTCAGTAAAATAAATATGCTAATATTCAAATTATTGATCATTTGTCTGCTACTTTTCAAATGATTTCAGTAACAAAGAATTAGACTAAGACTCTTTGCTGCAATTGTATCACAAAAATATTTAACTATAGTTTAGGACTAGAATCTTACTAAACAAATGGTTTTGAACCAAGTCATAAACTACAGATGACTGAGCAGTTCAGTTCACTAAAATATTTATGTCTGGTTTTAAACATTCTATAAAAATACCAACTTTGGATCCCTGAACTCTTCTAAAATTTTTAAGGTTCACTGACAGTTTGCCTTTGCCAGGGCACTAAAAATAAATTTTTTTATAACTATAGTAGGTTGCTTCTTTGACACAGGAACTATAGGCCATAAACTCATTCACAGTAGTACATTAAAGTTAACTCAATTCAAAGTTGCTTGTTGTGGATTTAAATAATAAGAATACAAAACAATGAAAAATTTAATATATTACATGGCACAGATGGTTGGGTGCCAGCTTATTATATGTTTTTGAGGCATCAAACAAATTCTTAGAAAACAATACAAATTTAGGGCCTGGAGAGATGGCCTTAGCGGTTAAGAACGCACCAACTGCATCTTGCAGAGGACCGCAGGTTCCATCCCAGCACCCACATGGTGGCTGGAGAACCATCTTTAACTCCCGTTCTAGGGGAATCTGACACCCTTTCCTGAACTCCGAGGCAGTTGCATTGCACAAAGGGGGTGCACAGACCTGCATCGCAGACAGTACATTCATGCAACATAAGATAAATAATTTAAAAAAGAAAATACAAATTTTAACTCCAATGGCTGCCAATTATTAGACAAACTTCAACAGTTAAAATATAATTGAGATTTTGTCTTGTAAAGAAATTCAAAGCCATGGTCCTAATCTGATATTCTGTGCCATCTATATGAATCCAGATGCAGAACCTATTGCTTCATAATTAAAATGTGTTTTCCTGGATCAGTTATTCACATAATATTATCCACGTATGTTTCTCAAACATATCAATTAATAAACATGCATTTCTTCCCCTTTGCATGGGATTTGGAGGTTGTACCTGTATTATTGCGAGCATAAATTCAGCTGCAGATCCATGCAAACAGCTTTATTAATATTTATGATCTTTCTTTCATTGTTTTATGAGGCTTCAGCAAAGTTCCTTATTTCAATCATGGGGAAAATACTTAAAAGCCATTTTAAAATAAAAGCATAAGTATGCATGGCAGGGATTACTTTTTCTTATTAAGACATAAAATTGGTTTCATCAGTTAATACATCAGTTAATTTATGGACATAGATCGATTTGTTTGCTTAGCAATTCACTTGAATTTGAGAAGATAGAGATTAAGATATTTTATAATGCGTTGAAAGTCTGAAAAACAATTTCAAGTTTCATCGTGAGACCAATTAAGATATAAGGTGCTAGATGAAGGACTGAGAACTTTGGTTCAAGTCCTATCTTTACCATCTGCTAGCTGAATGACCTTGAGCAATTTTTCAATATTTAGAGACATTGGTTTTCTTCTTTGAAGATAGATTCTTGTCTACATCACAGGAAAAATGTGAGATTCAAATATGGTAATTTATATCAAAGCATTTTCATATCATGGTCATGAGAAAAAGTAAATTATTAATGTCAGAACTGCATTGCCACAGATATTTTGGAAAGGGATCAAAGGCCGAATGTTCCAGAAGAAATACACAAGCTCATCTCTACTCATTGTTCCAGAAACTGCATCTTCCCATTTGTCTCTTTTCCATCCACCCTTGGTCTGTCTTTAGATAACAGTGTGGTCAGGGAGATAAGGAAGTTGACTTTGATGGCTCCAGGTGATGATTCTACTCGGAAACTTCAGCTCTGAGAATTGGGGTGGTGTGTACCCTGAGCTGGTTCCTGGAAAATATTCTCAAGCATTCTATCAAACAAATAACAAATATATTCAGAAATTGATATGGAGTTTAAACCCAGTNCCATGTGGGTCCCAGAGATGGAACTCAAGTCTTCATGCTTGGTGACGAGCACCTTTACCTCTTGAGCCACTCACTGGCCCGAAATTTTTAAAAAGTATTTTTATTTTATATGTATGAGTGTTTTGCTTTCCTCTATGTAGGTGCACCACATGCATGCATTGCTGATGGAGGCGAGAAGAGGGAGTCAAATCCCATGGAACTGGAATTATAGACAGATGTTAGCCACTGTAGGATGCTGGGAACCTCTGAGAGAGGCGAAGAAATGGACATCTAAACACAAGAGGCATTTAGAACCGCGCCTTCCGCCCCCCCCAAAAAATGACATGACTAAGGAAAGACCTCTCCACAGCATATTATATTCAAGATGCAAAATCATGATTTTTTTTAAATTTTTTTAATTAATTTTATTTCTGTATGTGTATCAATGTACTGTCTGCATGCAGGTTTGTGCACCCGTGTCGTGCAATGCCGTGGAGGTCAGAAGAGGGTCTCGGATTCCCCTGGAACTGGAGTTCTCCTGGAATTGGAGTTTCAGACGGCTCTCGGCTGCCATGTGGGTGCTGGGGATCGAACCCGGGTCCTCTGTAAGAGCAGTCGGTGCTCTTAACCACTAGGCCATCTCTCCAGCCCCAGATTTGTGACATTTAAAACCATGGCTGCTGGTCTCACCTAGCATTCCCTGATGTGTACAAGGTGAGGGGTTAGTTCGTTTGTCTGGTTAGTTTGGTTAATTTTTGTTAAGATGAGTTTTCTAAAGATCACAACCACAAATCTCTTCCACTTTTATATCTTATGCATCTTGGCCATATTTGAGCTTTCTTTAAGAGAACTCTATACCCTGGGCTCACCTTAGGTAGGTTAACTAGAGGGCTAGTATTAAATTCCTCCCCTGAAAAGATTGTTCACTCTTAATATCAATTCAAATGTTATCTCTTTGATGAACCAGTTTAAAAGTTATCAAATGAAAAACTTAAAAAAGATGGAGAAAAAGATGCAAGACGTGTATGGCAAAATGCATGAGCTCTGGAGGGGTGGGGGCAAGGAAGGTGAAATGGGTCTAAATTTTATCAAGAAATGTTCTATGAAGTGTGCAAAAGTTCAATAATTTTCTTTAAAAGTAAATAAAAGAGGAACAATGCCAAAAAAGTTATCAAACCAAGCCTGGTTACTCATCCTGCATCACCTATTGCTTTACCAAGGGCCCTTGTAATCTACTCACCCTGATGCACACATAGTTATGGCTATGATGTCTCCAAACACTCCAGCTATTAATGAGGAATGTATCTTCCTTACTTTAAAAACCCATCAAAAATGGTAACCTATAAAGTTACAAGACAATGTAGTACTCTTTCTCCATCAATAAATATTTTTAGCAAATTAAAATAAAATTTTAATTAATGAAATATACAACTATCAATTGGTTACCATATTATGGAGACCAAACTATTCTACTGCTAATTAAGAGTAAATTCAAATATGCATGGGTATGAATAATCACAAAAGCACAGGAACAATTATGCTAAATACCATAATTTTATGATTTTAAAATAAACCAATTAAAGTATTAATGATTTCTACAAATTAGCCAACTTGATTATTCAGTCTTGCTGTTTAATTACCTGTGTCCTTAAGTGTTACCAATTACCTACCTCCTTTATATGAAAAAAAATATGGCTGTAATTCAGCTATGCATCACTCCTTCTGGACAAGGAAAGTGAGTCATTAATTAGTGAAGGAGAGAAAAATGCTTCCTTTGCAGGAGCCAAATAGCATTCCACATTACCTGCAGCATGACTGGATCTTAGGTCAAAAAGCTCTTGGGCTAGTGACTTCCACAAATTTAAAACAAAGATAGGCCACTGCATATTATGTGATGGGGAGTACTCTAATGTCCTTTCTGTTACTGTGATAGACACCTAATGTAGGAAAGGCTGGATTTGGCTTGTACTCATAGGTCACAGCCTCAGAGAAGTGAGGGCAGGAACTCAAGCAGTAACCTTGAAGCAGAAACAATGGAGAGAAGTTCCCTGCTGGCTAGCTCCCAGGTGCAAGCTTATGTAGCTGTCTTAAATAGTCCAGGCCCACCTGCCCATAGGATAGTGCTCCCCACATGGGTGAGACCCTCACAGACAGGCCTCCAGGCAATCAGATCTAGGAAATCACTCAACTGAGACTAGTTCTTAGGTAACAGGAGCCTGAAAGTTAAAGCTAAGTGGGACAGAAGACATTGAGGAAAACTAGAAAATACTAAAGAAGATATATTTGAGTGACCTGAACCACAAATGTATATCTTCTCTTTCCAGTTTTTAGTGATTGTGTTAACATAGGTCCAACAGGAATGCCAGAATTGTGGTTATCCTAGCTAAGTGACAGTTCTGAACCATGAAATTTGTTCAGTGATGTTTCCTCAGTTAATCCTTCTGCAGTTTGGAAGGTTATAGTCACATTTTCATATTTTTCTAGTAACATTTCCCCCCCCCTTTTTAAAGTGGGAATAGTAAAGTTAACAAAACAATAAGGAGGTGTGACAAATAGCTTCTTCATTGACATTAAAAAAATAAGCACTCAGGACGCAGAGGCAGAGGAAGAAGGATCTCTTTCTGTTCAAGGCCAGCCTGGTGTACATAGCGAACTCCAGGCCAGCTGGGACTAAAGGGAGACCCTGACTCAAAAAGACCCCCCAAAAAAAGATTCAAACTATTTTAAGCTATGAATTCTTTATTCTTCATCATCATCCAGTGTCTCAATCATCTGGCTTCCAACTTTGCAACTGACAAATGTGGTATATTAAATGTGTTACTTTCATAATAACAGTGTTTAAGTCAAAGATAAACACTCGTTAGTACTTGATTAGTGCCTAGAACTAAGAGGTTCTGATGAAATCAAGTCTTTTCTCCTTCAGTCTTGACAAACGGTTTATTCATTTAAGATTTTATTTAAAATGTTTTATTGAGGGCTGGAGAGACGGCTTAGCTGTTAAGAGCACTGACTGCTCTTGCAGAGGACCCGGGTTCCATCCCCAGCCCCACATGGCGGCTGAGAACCGTCTTTAACTCCAGTTCCAGGGGAATCCGACGCCCTCTTCTGACCTCCACGGCATTGCATGACACGGGTGCACCAACCTACATGAAGAAAGTACACTCATACACAAAAAATAAAATGTTTTATTGAATTTCTGTGTTTTGTGCAATATATTTTGATCAATTTAGACCCCCTCACCTATCTGTACCCCATTGCATGCACCCCCTAACACTAGACTTCATGTGCTTTGTCATATATATGAAGAATTTGTACGCCAAGTTTGTGTCCTGAACGTCTCTCACTGTGCATCCAACCACTCGACCCTGGTTAACCTATCTGAAAGGTTTTTCCAATGATGCAGTGAACCAGAAAAACAAAAAAAAAATAAAAAAGCAGGGTTTAGGGGGAAAAGAAAAGCTCCTGGGAGAGTTCACGACCTCACAGGAGGAGAAGGGAGGGAAGAGGTGATGTGCTGGCAAAGTACAGGGGTATTGTCCTATTCAGTGGGTTTTAGGGCCCTGTAGATGGATCTTAGGTCCAGTGGTCACTTTGGAATCAGAACTAGGAGTTGACTATAGCCAGTATCTTATAAGAGGTTTGTAATCATGGATTCCTGGCTGGAAGAGAAGGGCAGGGACCTCCCTGTTAAGGCTATTTTTGGAATTTGTCCCAGACCTCTGGCCAAACACTATCTAGTGTCACACAATTGAAAACAATTGTGTCTCTTCTTGTAGTCATCAGCCACCTACAGCTGCTCAACTAAGGTTGGGGCTTCTTGCCTCTGTCCCCACTTCTATGAACAGTTTTGAACTTCTCACCACTTATCAAAACAGTTTCTTTTTGGAGATTATTACTGAGTTCCACAATGGGTCAAACACACAGAATAAGTGTTTGTGAGATTTATAACACTAAGGGACACATCTCCAGTGCAACCTCTACACTCAAGTTTCAGAGAACCTATTGGAACAGGGGCAGGAAGAATATTAATGCACCTCACAACTCTCACCAGCAAAGCTGTGGATGGCAATTGACCCAGAAAGGCACAATTGGCCAATATACTGAGATTAGGTGACTGCAGAGTCCTTATGCCTGAATATGACATCTGAATATGTCAAATCTGTGCCTCCCAAGGCTCAGAGACCATTTCGGAAGAGCAGGTTATAACAGGCAGAGGTGGTGGATGATCCCAAGGAAACAGATTTTGAGACAATTTGGAAGTTACTCATATGAATTTATAGCATTGGTAACAGCATAGACAAGAAAGGTTCCTCGAGAATTTTATTCAATTTTCAAAAGCTTCAGATACAGCTCCTGCCCAGAAGGAGCAGCAGGACAGTGTAAGAGAGCACAGGATAGGAAAGGCAGCTGACGTGGGCTGAGCGGACACTGTAATTATTCAACTTCTCCAAGATTCTGCTTTGTTCCTTTAACATAACATAACATCATTAACATCACCTTTATTGTGTGCATTGTGAAGGTGATAGAGATTGCAAAATATTATAAGAAGTATGTTCTCCAGGACATGCTGGCTCTATTTCAAAGCTGGCTGTGGGGTTTGGTTGTTACCAGGTTCCTGTGTTCTGTCCAATCACATAAGCATAAGAATTACACTGTGATTTATGGAAAACACTCTTCCAATGTTTAGCTTTAACTGTTGCATCTTCCTGCTGGTTTGAAAGTAGCCATTTCAGATCCTCTGATAACTCCTGAGGTCTAGTACAATAAGAATCTAAAAGAATTTGGTTTTCTGTAGAGGCTGTAACACAATTTGAATACACACTATTTCTAAATTCCCAATTGTTTTTTGGTCTTTATTGAGACAGGGTCTCCCTTTAGTCCCAGCTGGCCTGGATCTCACTATACAGACCAAGATGGCCTTGAACTCACAGAGATCCACCTGCCTCTGCCTCCTGAGTGCTGGAATTAAAGGTGTGTACCACCACACCTGGCTTAAATTCCCAATTTTTTAAATAATGACTTCTGTTTCATTTTGACTTTTTTGTTTTATTGTTCCATCACAGTATATTCCATCACAGCTTAGTTTAAATCAATAGAACTGAAACCCCCACAATCTTAACGTGGTTTCAAAAAGAAACTGAAGGTAGGATTAATCAGAAAATTATTAAATTTCTTAAAATAAACATATCCCTAATAAGGCAAATGGAGCAGTAGCAGAATTAGAATCTATACACCTAAATGAAAACTACTGAAGAGTTAAAATAGTGGACTCTTGGGGCTGGAGAGATGGCCTAGCGGTTAAGAGCGCCGACTGCTCTTGCAGAGGACCCGGGTTCGATCCCCAGCATCCACATGGCGGCTGAGAAACCTCCGCAACTCTAATTCCAAGGAGAACTACAGCTCCAGGGGAATCCGCACCCCCTCTTCTGACCTCCGCGGCATTTCGCGACGACACGGGTTGCACAGACCTGCATGCAGACTACCATTCATACACAGTACAGTAAATAAATAAAAAAATAAAAAAAATTTAAAATATGGACCTCTTTATTTTTTATAGAATTTTTGCACTTTAAGTACAATATATAGTTTGAGGGGTATTTAGATTTCTCTCCTTTTTTCACTAACTTTCCTCTAATGCGCCATACACAAACTGTTAATGCACCCACACACATTATACAGTTATATTATAGCCAATTATATACTCTTATTATAATACTGTATGCTTAGCATATACACATTATATACTCTATATATATATGCACATGTGAATTATGTACATGTATATATGAATAAGTATCTGTGAGGTGCTTAACCCTGAGAGACACATCTTCAATGCAACCTACACATATAGGATGAATGTATCAACTGTAATGAGAGAAAATTCCTTATGCAACAGATGGTGATAACACATAAACCCACAATTGGACAATACTCAGAGAATAAGAGGCAGTACAGTGTATATCCAGGAATAGGACAGCTATTTTAGACAGTGGACATTTAAGGGGCTATGATGATGGTATGGACAAAAAAATGTTGCACCACAGTTTCACAGAATGCAAAGCAGCATTCATGAGAATACAGAATTAAAAAGAATGAGGACATACTAAAAGAAAATGAGCTTGAATTTCACTGTACTGTTTGGTGTGTTGTCACAGCGTCTTGTGAGACTATGAGGCACATATAACAGTCCTATACTTCTACATTATATAAGTAGAGGTTACAGTATTTTCATTGAAATTATTTATTTATTCACTTAAAACTTTTTCTTTTTCCTTCTATTTTTTTTTTTTTTTGTAGATTTGTTTGGGTTGCATATTGTTTTTTTGAGACAGGTCTTCTGTAATCTCAGCTTGCTGAGATATCCCTATGTAGACCAGACTGGTCTTGATCTCAGAGAGATCCACTTGCTTCCTCTCCTGGAGTTCTGTAATTAAAGGCATGTGCCACCACACTCAGCTTCCAAAGATTTCTTAAGCATTTTTTTGCTACCAGACACAGCTTTGATCTCCAGGTCCACAGCAGGAGAAATTACCAAGGCCTTGTCCTCAACTCGTCTCATTTCCATAGCATTGCACTCTCACCTAAGGCAGGAAGATGTTAGCTTCATTTTACTGAACTCATCATTGTTATTGTGGTGCAGTAATTGCATTGATACCTCTGTATTATCTAGTATCTTAACCCAAACTTCACTTTTTAATGTAATTTCCATTTTATTATGTTATAACAGGAAAGAGCTAGATGCTTGTTTTTTTTGTTTGTTTGTTTTTGTTTTTGTTTTTTGTCTTTTCGAGACAGAGTCTCCCTGTAGCCCCAGCTGTCCTGGAACTCACTCTGTAGACCAGGCTGGCCTTGAACTCACAAAGATCCCCCTGCCTCTGCCTCCTGAGTGCTAGGATTAAACTTTGATTTTTTTAAGTGAAAGAGTAATTGGAATAAGGTACAGGATAGAAACTGAAGGAAAACAGCCTTACGCATTCCAGTGATTTTAAATGATCATTTCCTGAGTAAAATCTAGAACAGAACTCTGAGGTTTTAGGCATTAGTAAACTCATTTCTTCCCCTTGTTGGTAGATTAGAGAGTGTACCTGTATTATTGGTAGCATAAATTCAGCTGCAGTTCCATGTAAACAACTCTATTAATATTTATGACTTCCTTTCATTGTTTCATGAGGATTCAGCACAGTTCCTTATTTCGGTCATGGAGAAAATACATAAAAGCACGTAATTATGAGAAGGCTGAAATGTAAATGATTGTGGTCTTTTTTCAGTAAAATAAATATGCTAATATTCAAATTATTGATCATTTGTCTGCTACTTTTCAAATGATTTCAGTAACAAAGAATTAGACTAAGACTCTTTGCTGCAATTGTATCACAAAAATATTTAACTATAGTTTAGGACTAGAATCTTACTAAACAAATGGTTTTGAACCAAGTCATAAACTACAGATGACTGAGCAGTTCAGTTCACTAAAATATTTATGTCTGGTTTTAAACATTCTATAAAAATACCAACTTTGGATCCCTGAACTCTTCTAAAATTTTAAAGGTTTACATGCCAGTTGCTTTGCAGGGCACTAAATAAACTTTTTTATAACTATGTAGGTTGCTTCTTTGACACAGGAACTATAGGCCATAAACTCATTCACAGTAGTACATTAAAGTTAACTCAATTCAAAGTTGCTTGTTGTGGATTTAAATAATAAGAATACAAACATGAAAAATTTAAATATATTACATGCACAGATTGGTTGGGATCCAAGCTTATTATTGTTTTTGAGAGCATCAAACAATTTTAAGAAACAATACAAATTTGGGGGCTGGAGAGATGGCCTAGCGGTTAAGAGCACCAACTGCTCTTGCAGAGGACCCAGGTTCCATCCCCAGCACCCACATGGTGGCTGAGAGCCATCTTTAACTCCAGTTCTAGGGGAATCTGACACCCTCTTCTAAACTCCGAGGCATTGCATGACACAGGGGGTGCACAGACCTGCATGCAGACAGTACATTCGTGCACATAAAGAATAAATAAAATTTAAAAAGAAAATACAAATTTTAACTCCAATGGCTGCCAATTATTAGACAAACTTCAACAGTTAAAATATAATTGAGATTTTGTCTTGTAAAGAAATTCAAAGCCATGGTCCTAATCTGATATTCTGTGCCATCTATATGAATCCAGATGCAGAACCTATTGCTTCATAATTAAAATGTGTTTTCCTGGATCAGTTATTCACATAATATTATCCACGTATGTTTCTCAAACATATCAATTAATAAACTCATTTCTTCCCCTTGCTGGGAATTTGGAGAGTGTACCTGTATTATTGCGAGCATAAATTCAGCTGCAGATCCATGCAAACAGCTTTATTAATATTTATGATCTTTCTTTCATTGTTTTATGAGGCTTCAGCAAAGTTCCTTATTTCAATCATGGGGAAAATACTTAAAAGCCATTTTAAAACAAAAGCATAAGTATGCATGGCAGTATTACTTTTTCTTTAAACATTAAAAATTGGTTTCATCAGTTATACATCATTAATTTATGGACATAAGATTGATTTTCTTTGTAGCAATTCATTGAATTTGAGAGATAGGATTAAGATATTTTATATGTTGCAAAGTCTGAAAAACAAATCAAGTTTCATCGTGAGACCAATTAAGATATAAGGTGCTAGATGAAGGACTGAGAACTTTGGTTCAAGTCCTATCTTTACCATCTGCTAGCTGAATGACCTTGAGCAATTTTTCAATATTTAGAGACATTGGTTTTCTTCTTTGAAGATAGATTCTTGTCTACATCACAGGAAAAATGTGAGATTCAAATATGGTAATTTATATCAAAGCATTTTCATATCATGGTCATGAGAAAAAGTAAATTATTAATGTCAGAACTGCATTGCCACAGATATTTTGGAAAGGGATCAAAGGCCAAATGTTCCAGAAGAAATACACAAGCTCATCTCTACTCATTGTTCCAGAAACTGCATCTTCCCATTTGTCTCTTTTCCATCCACCCTTGGTCTGTCTTTAGATAACAGTGTGGTCAGGGAGATAAGGAAGTTGACTTTGATGGCTCCAGGTGATGATTCTACTCGGAAACTTCAGCTCTGAGAATTGGGGTGGTGTGTACCCTGAGCTGGTTCCTGGAAAATATTCTCAAGCATTCTATCAAACAAATAACAAATATATTCAGAAATTGATATGGAGTTTAAACCCAGTGTGGGTCACCAACTCCATTTATCCTTTTCTACTCTCCCCTTCCATTCCTGATAGAAACTCCTGTCCCAGGGTCATAGTTCTGACCTTGCTCTACACACACTCCCTTAATCCTGAAGAAAAACTAAAGACTTATATGAATCCTAGATAAGCTCCTCTTATTGTTTGCCTTGCTGCTTCTATTGAAGAGAATTGACCAACATTGTTAAAATCTTTTGATTAATGTTACAGTCAACAGGAATGTGGCTATTTCCAACTTTCTTTTTCTACATTTTTCGGGTCAAGTAAATATCATAATTCAAGGTCATACAGTTTGAACTAAGATCTCAGCTTTTTTAGGGTATCATGTTCAGTGTTTTTCATGCATTTAGCACACCACTTAATTACCCAAGGAAAAAAGTTGTATACACATAATAAACTCATGTTCAGATATTGTATGTGTATTTTTCAGGGGGTTGAGTTAATGCATTCCCACTGGGTTTTTTGTGGGGGGGGGCTCTTTTTGAGACAAGATCTCCTTGTAGCCCCAGCTACTCACTACATAGACGAGGCTCTCCTTGATCTCACAGAGATCCTCCTGCCTCTGCCTCCAGAGTACTGGGATTAAAGGTGTGTGCCACCATGCCAGGCTCCTTCTGGCTTTTTATTGCACCTAAGCTTTATCTCTCCTCTCTTTTTCCACTGTCTAACCTCCCTCCTCCCTCCCCAGTCTAAGTGTTCCCATTTTATATTTGTTAATACATGTCATCTGTTATCCCTCCTCTTTTGAGTTCCTTCTTCCCCTTTAACGCCTGGGTTCCTCCTGTCTCTTTCTCTCCTACCTTCCCAGTTGAATTCTCCTCTTTTCCCAGTTTCCCCATTGGTAATGATTGTTCCCTACTTTACCCCTCTTTCAGGTTCTTAATTTCCTTTTACCTTTTTGTTGCCTTTGTATGTACCTGGCTCCTGCTGTTACCTCAAGATATATACTCATATATAAGGGATAGGCGGCTATATAGCAAGGAACATAGTGCCAGACACAAGAAACCTCCCTTCCAGTTGTAGGTCATACTAATCGAAGAGACTCTCCAAATAACACAGGATTTAGACAAAGCCCTTGATTACCTCTCAGAACTTGAAGGTAAGACGCTACTACTAAAGACAGGATATGATTCAGACACAGGAAATGGAATTGACATGAAAACTTTCTTCCTGAAGACTAGCTTTCACAGTTATAGAAGATACTGTGCAAACTAACAAGGGAGAAAAATCAATCAGTGGTCCATCCCAGCTCTAAAGCCTAATAACCACAATGACTGGGACAGAAAACTACTTCAGTAGTGGCACTGTTATTTATGTGTAGCTAACAGCTATGTAATTATATTTAAAGCACTCTCAATCCAAAGAACTCATGAGTGGGCCTGTAAACAGCCAAATACACATGGCTGGAGAGGTAACAGACCTTAGGGAAAACCCTATCTCTGTCATATCTCTAGACAAATGAAATTTCTTACCATATGCTACATATGGATCCTTATATTTAAAGAAAAATGTACCATACACCACTCATCAAAAAAAAGCTTGTTGTTGCAAAAGATGGGGGCTATTACAGAGTTCCTCAACTGGTCACACACAGAGAATGTATGTCTGAGAGATGCCCTGCTCTAACTGACACATCTACAGTGCAACTTCTACACCCAAGGCTCATGAGACAGCAGAACATGGTGTAGAGAGAATAATACTACATCTCTAAACTCTCACCAATGAAGCTTCCTCATACCCCTGAGTGAGATGCACACAGTACATCATAAGTGGCTAAGTTTTGGAGAACAAGGGACTGAACAATGCATGTCACTGTACAGGACTCCTATATTAAAACTCACCCATCTTTAGATCAGGGACCATTGTGGAAGAGGAGGCAGAAAGTTTGTAATGTAATGCCCAGAATCCAAGAACCTCACAGACCACCGAGAGACACGACTCCGATGCAAAAGCAGAGATTCTTTTATTCAGCAAGCTCGAGCTTGGGTGGTCCCCATACCTGGAGCAGCAGGACTGGGAAGAGCCCCGAGACTCACCATGAGCGTTCTTTTATAGGGGGAAACTGCAAACATGGGGGGGGGGGTTTCATGCCTTGGCATTACATGATTGGTGGGTTTATACAACTCAGCAAATGGTCAGGCATAGGCTGTGGGCTTGTAAAAACACCAAGGGCTGGGGGAAGGGGGATAAGGTTCAGGGCGCAGCTTCCTGGAATTTGTTGGTTTTGTTTCATTTTTGTGGGGGGTAGTCTTTTTGAGACAGGGTCTCCCTGCAGCCCCAGCTTTCCTGGAACTCACTCTGTAGATCAGGCTGGTCTTGAACTCACAAAGATCCTCCAGCCTCTGCCTCCTGAGTGCTAGGATTAAAGGCGTGTGCCACCACACCTGGCTGGTTTTGTTTCAAAAACATGTTTTTCTGACCCTTGCACAGACCCCTGCAGTTTATTCAAAAACATTTTTTTCTGACTCTTGCACAAGCCACCTGCAGTTTTTATTTTTAGCCTTGTGGTATGTAGCAGTTCCTCTTTTTCACCTTGAGATGGTGGCTTTTGAGTGAACAGTCAAATGTCTTGAGCCCCAAGGTACTTAGGTAAGAGACTGGGTTTGTGTATTAACAAAAGGAAACAGACTTTCAGGTCCCTGGAAATTTGTTCATAGGAACTTTTCAGCAATGAAAACAGCATGCCCAAAACCCACACCAACTCAGTCAGATAAAAACCCAGTGTAAAAACAGGGAAGCAGGCCCCAGCCCTTACCAAGAAACTATTGACATATGATTACTGTAGAGTGAGGGAATAATATAGATATTTAAGGGGATGCCTCTAGATAGCTGACTAGGTTCCAGCGAATGAACTTGCTCTGAGGGACACCTGGATAGACATGCTTGACCAGATAGGACTTAACATACATGACAGAATATCTGAAATATGGTGGGGGGCTATGGTCAGTGGGGGTGGGAGAGTGGGGTCTCAATTAGATTATGATATTACATGAAATGCACAAAAACTCAATAAAAATGAAAAACGAAGAAAGTTGTAAACATTGATATAAACAATAATTGTTTCTTTTCAGTCCTCTGTTATTATAGAGCAATACATAAATTGACATACTCCTGTATACTTAGTGTACATTTTCATTTTTTATGACTCCACCTTTTTCCAACTTAATTCTCTTCCTGAAAAAAAGCACTCCTACATCTTGTTCCCGTGTCGTTATGCCTTCTGTTCACAATGGCAATATCTATTTATAATTCTAAATATTAACATTATGAAAACACATCTGTTAAGACTGGAATAATTTGGTAATGCTGAAAGCCTGATTTGTAATTTACAAAAGACGTTTCAGTGAAAACACATTCATACCTTTTATGTAAACACATTTATACCCTTTATGTAAACATATTTGTCAAGGGAATTCCAAAAAGTATTAATTCAACTTTTTGAAAAAACTTTGTAGTGCATTTTATTTTTGTCTTTAATATATATGGAAAAATGGACTCAGTAAAACTGCAAAATATGGCCTAGGCATGATTTTTACATTTATTAATTATTTTTTTTATTTATTATTGCTCTGTGTGTGTTTATGATGTGTTTGTGTGGGTGTGAGTACATGCATACTGTGACATTGGCAGATATATCAGAGGACGAATTTCAGGAGGGGGCTATCTCCTTGCACTACAGGTTTATGTATCAAACTCAGGATCACAGCCTTGTACAGAAAGCAACTCCTTGCTGAGCCATCTCAAAGACCTAGACTCCTACCATCTGTGGTGTGCAATATAAATGGCAGGAAATACAAACAGGCACAGTCATGTCAACTGTTGCATATGTGATGTCTGTTCACTATTTATCAGTGTCTGACACACATTTTGCAAATAAGAATTCTAACAAAGAAATGGTAAGCAATATACTCAAAAGGATGGGGTTAGTTGTGTATGTTCTTCAAAGAAAATGTGAATAAATGGAGAAGGATCTGGAGGCTCCCAATGAGCAGAAATGGCAGAATTGAGAAGATGGGGATTCTAATCAGTCTGATTTCAGCATTGTACACTGAATATATGAATCTAACTATGATAATGGACCCATAAAACTATGAAGATCATGTGTCAAGTAAAAATTAGCTAAAGCAAAGATGCTACTCTTTTGAGTAAAAAATATTACGAAATTAAAATGCCACTTGAAGAAGGTGAGACAGTATGAAATGCATATACGGTTTATCTAAGTTCAAAAATCCAGCACATATTTAAAGGTAAAAGTTCTATAACCCTGCTGGTGAGAAAATGAAGTTACCCAGAGCCTAACCCCAAACAAATTCTGAACTTTTCTTTGACGGATCCTATTTGGCCCTTTTCTAGCCTCTGGACCTTCTCCACCATACTCTGGAAGCCACAGAATCTCCCAAACCTCATTATCTTTACTGGGTTTCCTTCACAAACAGATCCTCACTGCTTTACATGTTCTCCTCCAGCTTTAACTAAAACCTGCCTTTCCAAGCTATGGGATTCCTACTGAAGAAAAGATCCCTCTGGTGTTTCCTGATTAATTTTCCATCACTACTTACACAGAGGATAGATATGAGCTAAATACTTCTTTGCTCCTATTTCTATTCCTAGATTTTACTGCAGCTTTACAACAGCAAACCCTTGTCAAAAATCAGTGACAGACACCTCAAGTTAAACCTGTGAAACTTCTTGACACTGAGATCACATTCAATCTCTTATGATTTTTATTGTTCTTGGTGATTTTAATATTCATGTAAGTTATAGTTCCTGTACTGAGTCCTTTGCCAATGCTCCCCTCTGTTTATATACTGGTCCTCTGCTAATTACACAACATTCCTCTCCTGCCATTACACTCTTTCATTAAGAGTAAGTTAATACCTTTTGCACTCAATTTTCTCAATCACCCTATTCTACCCTAAATCACTGTTTAATTGCTCGAAGTGTTTTTCTGATTGATGATCCTTTACTTGACCAGTATAAGGTCAGCACATCCAGAGTGTCATCATTAACTACATTACCTCCTTTTCTATGCTAATTATCTTGGCATTTTAATGTAATCTCAAAGTTTCCAAAGCTAATCTGATTTCTAGAGTTATATATACAAGGTAGAACTTGACATTTTGAAATGCAAACTTAATAAATACTTCAATATCATGATAGCCAAAACAGGTCAATATAGTTTTCCATTAATACCAACGCCCCTTATTTCATTTTTATTGATCTATAAGGGTTCTCTACCTTTTGTGTCTTTCATGCTCTCCCTCAGCCCTGGTAACCTGCCTCCACCAAAGGACCTTTACACTTGCTGGTTTCTTTGGCTGGGAATAATGACAACTCAGATTCTCACCTGTCTCTGCCACAACTATATCAAGTTTCTACTTGGAAAAGCTCATAAACACATTTTAGCTTCTTTTCTTTTTGTTTTAAATCAAAGCATACTTTTATTGGTTTTGCATATTTCAGACATCATTTTTCAGTTCAATTTAGACATATTCCACTTTCCCTTACTCCTACCCCACCCCAGTTCATGCATTCTGCCACACATGTCCTGTATCTTTCTCTACTGAGAGGAAAATATATATATATTATATATATATATAATATATATATATATATATATATATCCAGGTGTGATTGGCTGGGTCAAGTGGTAGGCTCATTTTGTGGGTTTTTTTTTCACTCCTTTAAAAAATATATTTAATTATTTTATTATATGTGTAAGAGTGAACTGACTGCATGTGTGTAAGAGCAACTCCTGCTGTGGAATGCCTAAATCAGAAGAGGGTGTCAGATCCCCTGAAACTGGAGTTATGGATGGTTGTCACCCACTATGTGGGTGCTGGAAATGAAACTCAGATTCTTTGCAAGAGCAGCCAGTGCTCTTAACCACTGAGTCATCTCTCTAGCCCCAAGTGCTCAGTCTTTTTTTTCCATCCATGTTTATTGCAGCTCTCTTCATTTTGAGTTTTTTAAGGGTTCTCCACAATGTTTTCCACAGTGGTTGTATGAGATTACATTCCCACCACCAGTGGATGAGTGTACCCCTTTCCCCACAACCTCTCCAGCATTTGGTGTCTTTTGTTTTCTTGACTTCTTTTCAATGAGACCATCTAAATACAGTATTATAACTAATACAAAATATATATCTACATATATGTCTACATGTCTTGCTGATTAATAAGGAAAAAATGTAAAAACACCTTATGAGGTGTAGCTTTAGAGAATCATATTTTGTTCTAAGTACCAAATGGAATTTGTATTTGAGCCACTAGATGATAGGAAACCAATGGAAAATTTTAAGAGTGTGAGTGATATGGAAGGATTTTCATTTTTGGAGTGAAATGAGCTTGCTATTTTGTGGTGGTTATAAAATGCCTATAAACTATTTTAGGAATGTGGAATGAAGAGAAGACAGAAAAGCCATGGAAGTTGATGATTTTAATTTAAAATTTTTATGTCTTTTACTGGCACATATTTACTCTACATGGGAGTAGGCTTCATAAGGATGTTTTCTCATAAGTCTATAGTATGTGAATAGCATTGTCAAAGTAGATTATGCCAATATTCCTCCCACATATTCTCTTCCTCTTTTTTCCTACTCTCTCCTTCGAGTTATTTTCCTTCTTTTTCTCAGATAGTGTCACTTCTTATTCCATGTCATATGAATCTGCAAATGACAGAAAGCATTTGATATTTGTTTGAGTCTGAGTTAGTTTGCCTAATCTGAAGATCTCAGGTTATACCTTTTTTTATTCTATAAACAGGATGCCATTCTTTATGGCTGAATAAAATGCTACTCTGTCCCTATGCCAGTTTCTTCTTCCATTCCTGTGTCCACAGACACTTAAGCAATTCAATGATTCCAAAGTTCAGCCCTTGTGAATACTTCTGCACTGAAAGAAATCCCATCTTAATTCTTTAGCTTCTTTTTTGACATTTTTATTTTTATTTTTTATATACAAGATTACATTACAAATCAAACCTAACCCCCCACCCCACCAGAGCTCATGCATTCTGACAAACATGTTTTTCATCTTTTTCTCAGTCTCTCTCAAAATTCTCAGTGCAGAAGTTGTCTGTTTTGAGCAGAAGTTCACCATTTCAGTCAGTTCTTTGAAGTACTTTGTTGTTGTTGTTGTTGTTGTTCTTTCAAATACACATCACTCCCAAATACTTGGACAAAAGCTCAAGGAGCCCTACACAAGAAATACTTACAACTAGGTAATTGGCCCTAGCATCCACAGATGATGGATACCATTCATCCTTTGTTTTTCTGGGACTGTGTTACTTCACTTAACATAATATCTTCTAGTTCCATCCATTTACCTGCAAAGTTCATGATGTCATCTTTCTTTTTTTATTATTTATTTTTTTATGTGTATTAATGTACTGTCTGCATGTAGGTTTGTGAACCCGTGTCGTGTGCAATGCCACGGAGGTCAGAAGAGGGTGTCGGATTCCCCTGGAACTGGAGCCAAAGTTGGTTCTCAGCCGCCATGTGGGTGCTGGGTTTCAAACCCGGGTCATCTGCAAGAGCAGTTGGCCTGCTTAATGCTAGGCCATCTCTCCAGCCTCTGATGTCATCTTTCTTTATCACTACATAGAACTCCATTGCGTACATGTACCATACTTTCTCTATCCACTCCAGTTGAGGGGCACTTAGGTTGGTTCCAGCTCTTTGCTATGGTGAAGAGAGCTGCAATAAACATGGCTATGCATGTATCTCTGTGGTTAGATGAGTCTTGTGGGTATATACCCAGGAGTGGTATGACTGGCTCAGGTGGTAAGCTCATTTTGAGTCTTCCAAGGGTTCTCCACACTGCTTTCCATAGTGGCTGGACAAGTTTACATTCCCACCAGCAGTAGATGAGTGTTCCCCTTTCCCCACAACCTCTCCAGCACTTGGTATCATTTGTTTTCTTGATCCTAGCCAGTCTTATCAGAGTGAGATGATATCTTAAAGTGGTTTTAACTTGCATTTCCTTAATTATTAGTGATACTGAACATTTAAGATGTTTCTTAGCCATTTCTAATTCCTCATTTGTGAAGTCTCTGTTCAGCTCTTTGCTCCATGTTTTAAGTGATTGATTTGTTTTCTTTCTTGTTTTTAGAGTAGTTTATATATTCTAGAAATCAATGCTTTGTCAGATGTATCTGCAGTGAAGGTTTCCTCCCACTCTGTGGGTTTTCTCTTCACTTCCTTGATTATTTCTTTTGATGGATAGAAGCTTTTGAGTTTAATGAGGTCCCATTTGTCAATTGTCAGTCTTATTTCTTGAGCAGCTGCTGTCTGATTTAGGAAGTCTTTTCCTACTCATATGTCTTGTAGGCTGCCCCCAACTTTTTCTTCTATCACATTCAGAGTTTTGGGTTTCACATTGAGGTCTTTGATCCATCTGGAGTTGATTTTTGTACAGGACAAGAGGTAGGGGTTTAATTTCATTCTTCTACAAGTGGTGATCCAGTTTTACCAACACCACTTGCTGAAGATACTATCTTTCTTCCATTGAGTCTTCTTGGACCCCTTGTCAAATATGAGGTGGCTGAAACTGTATGTGCTCAAGTTAGGATCTTCAGTTTTGTTCCATTGGTCAATAGGTCTGTTTTTGTGCCAGTACAAAGCTGTTTTTATGACTATAACCCTGTAGTATAGTTTGAAATCTGGTATAGACATCCCCCTGTATTGCTCTTTTCACTAGGGGTTGCTTTGGCTATTCAGTGTCTTTAGTTTTTCCATATGAAATTCAGGACTGTTTTTTCCAAGCCTGTGAAGAAACTCTTGGGGATTTTAATTGGGATCACATTGAATCTGTATATTTAGCTTCTTAATAAACTATTTCTCTATTTTGTTGCTGTCCTAACCTTTTTTCACCATTAATTTATTCATTCAATAATAAGAGTCTACAATGTATCACATTCTGTATTGCACAAAAATAAAGCAAGGGAAGTTCTTACAAATTCCTTTTAACACAGTGCTTACATTTTAGGTGAAAATGAAAAATATATTTTAACAAGTTAAATGTATATTATGCGATGGTAAATTTTAAAATGCAAACATTGGATGGAGTCTAGGCAGTCCTGGGAAAGAGGGACTTCAGATAACTGAAATCCTAAAATATCCCAGTACCGGGCTGGAGAGATGGCCTAGCGGTTAGGAGCACCGACCGCTCTTGCAGAGGACCCGGGTTCGATCCCCAGCACCCACATGGCGGCTGAGAACCATCTGAAGCTCCAATTCCAGGAGAACTCCAGTTCCAGGGGAATTCGAGACCCACTTCTGAACTCCACGGTGTTGCACGACACGGGTGCACAGACTTGCATGCAGACAGTACATTCATACACATACAGAAATAAATAAAAGTTAATAAAAAAAATTAAAAAAAAATATCCCAGTACCATGACACTATTTCTTCAGTCTTTAATATGAATTCATATTTCCCATAAGATACACTGCCATCATCTCAAATGAACCCTTGCTTCTCAAAACAGTAAAGCATTAGTATGTTTCATTACTGTTACAAGTGAATTATTTTAAACTTGAAACACAACTGATTCTTTACTGAAAAGACTCAAAGTTCAATATGCTTTGCACTGTTCTTGCATTTTAACAGTAAATATGACTATAAGACATCTATGCCATTAGTTTTATGAATTATGAAATACATTATTTAGTGCTTGGAACATTTGGAAAGACATATGTCAATAGATTCTCAGCTGAGGCTGAGACTTCTTGTCAACCTTCAAAAACATTTCCAAATTATTATGTACATAGAAAGGAAGGTAAAATTTCTGCTAATGCTGATGGCAGACAGTATAACTTAGGACAATTAAAAAAAGATTTCCAGGGGCCGGAGAGATAACCTAGCAGTTAAGAGCACCAACTGCTCTTGCAGAGGACTGGCGTTCGATCCCCAGCACCCACATGGTGGCTGAGAACCATCTTTGACTCCAGTTCCAGGGGAATCCGACACCCTTTTCTGACCTCCACGGCATTGCCTGACATAGGAGCACAAACCTACATGCAGACAGTACATTCATACACATACAAGAATAAATAAAAAAAAATTTAAAAGAAAAAAATTTCCAAAAAAGAAAATAAAATGTGTTCAAAATGATGAGAGAACTAACAAGATAGTGAACAGTTATCTGGTCATATCCTGGAAAGAATGGAAAGCCAAGCAATTAAACAAGAATTACATCCTCACTTCGCCCTTGAAAAGAACTTAGAGCTCATAGCTCATATCAAGGACTGAAAAAGTTGTATAAGGCTTACAGATCTGTAGAGATACCCTTGAGAGGATACTAATGAGGGATAAAAAGAATTCCATAGGATTAATTTATTCATATTTCCAATAAAAGCTAACTTTACAATGAGCTAACAACATGTTTCCTCAATTGTCACAAACACACAGACTTGCATGCGGACAGTACATTCATACACATACAGAAATAAATAAAATTAATTAAAAAAAATTTAAAAAAAGAATGTGCATCAGTAGCTTTAATGGGGTAGCAAACACAAAACCCAGTGCCAACAATCCACTCCATGTTTCTTAGCTATTGATCAGAGAGGTTCCAGAGGTCCTAAAACAAAACTGGATTTTGCCATTATACTTCGTTGCTCATGGTAAGGGTCTATTTCTTTTTTGTTTATTTTAATTTAATTTTTATTGATGCTTTGTGCATTTCATACATTTTTCCCAATTCAGTTCAGGCTTATTTCCCTTTCCCTTCCCCCCACCCCCACCCCATCCCAGATCATGCATTCTGCCATAACTGTCCTGCATATTTCTCTCAGTTTTTTTTTTTAATTTTTAGCTATAAGTGATAATCCATGAGTACAAGCATCCTTCATGCAAAACCTATCTGCAGGCTGTTGTGCCCAAACCCCTACAGCCCCACCATTCAGTGGGGGGTGACAGGTTGTTTGTTCAATCAAGTTGATCAAATGAGTGTCCAGACTACATTGCTGTAGTTTCACCATTCACCCCAATCGCAGCCCTTACATTCTACCACGCCCCCTCTTCCGCAGATTGTTCCCTAGGCTTAGAAAAGGGGCACAGGTGGATGAGAGGTAAAACAGTCCACTCTCTCTGGAGCTGTTGACTTGGACTCTGGTCAATTCTGGCTGTTTCCTTTCATGGGCTGACAGTTTGTCCAGGAATAACCTTTCGATCCTACTAATGAAGAACAAGCAATTAGATATATAGGTATTTAAGCAGTTCACACACATCCAAGAATAAATAAAAAAATTTTAAAAAGAAAAATTTCCAAAAAAAATAAAATGTGTTCAAAATGATGAGAAACTAACAAGATAGTGAAAGATAACAGTTATCTGGTCATATCCTGGAAAGAATGGAAAGCCAAGCAATTAAACAAGAATTACATCCTCACTTCGCCCTTGAAAAGAACTTAGAGCTCATAGCTCATATCAAGGACTGAAAAAGTTGTATAAGGCTTACAGATCTGTAGAGATACCCTTGAGAGGATACTAATGAGGGATAAAAAGAATTCCATAGGATTAATTTATTCATATTTCCAATAAAAGCTAACTTTACAATGAGCTAACAACATGTTTCCTCAATTGTCACAAACACACAGACTTGCATGCGGACAGTAATTCATACACATACAGAATATAAATAAAATTATTTAAAAAATTTAAAAAGAATGTGCATCAGTAGCTTTAATGGGGTAGCAAACACAAAACCCAGTGCCAACAATCCACTCCATGTTTCTTAGCTATTGATCAGAGAGGTTCCAGAGGTCCTAAAACAAAACTGGATTTTGCCATTATACTTCGTTGCTCATGGTAAGGGTCTATTTCTTTTTTGTTTATTTTAATTTAATTTTTATTGATGCTTTGTGCATTTCATACATTTTTCCCAATTCAGTTCAGGCTTATTTCCCTTTCCCTTCCCCCACCCCCACCCCATCCCAGATCATGCATTTGCCATACTGTCCTGCATATTTCTCTCTTTTTTTTTTTTTAATTTTTAGCTATAAGTGATAATCCATGAGTACAAGCATCCTTCATGCAAAAACCAATCTGCAGGCTGTTGTGCCAAACCCCTACAGCCCCACCATTCAGTGGGGGTGGACAGGTTGTTTGTTCAATCAAGTTGATCAAATGAGTGTCCAGACTACATTGCTGTAGTTCACCATTCACCCCAATCGCACCCTTACATTCTACCACGCCCCCTCTTCCGCAGATTGTTCCCTAGGCTTAGAAAAGGGCACAGGTGGATGGAGAGGTAAAACAGTCCACTCTCTCTGGAGCTGTTGACTTGGACTCTGGTCAATTCTGGCTGTTTTCTTTCATGGGCTGACAGTTTGTCCAGGAATAACTTTCATCCTACTAATGAAGCACAAGCAATTAAATATTAGGTATGTTAGCAGCACTAATAGTTATGGAAGTTACTTTGCATAGACACATGTTTGGATGATATGTTAATCCATGAATTACATTTCCCCCCCTGATAAATATGACAGGTCTTACTGTGGCTTATAACATCTCCTAACCTGTAGAGGATGTAAGCTTGTGGCATCAGCCATGGGTTATTTCTCCAAGGAGAGCAGCCAATAGCCAATTAGATTTGGATATACAGGCATATGGCTGACTCTGCTGCACAGTATTTCCAGGCAGGGTGAGGTGTAGCTGTGCTGACGGTGGATCTTGCTTGACTCAGGGAGGACTGTTTTGTTTTATGGTTTAGTGTCCTTTGGAACACTCTCTGGCATTCCAGATGCGCCATCTGTACATTTGCATGTATGGTCTCAATACATCACCTTTCCCATGTTAACGTCAGGTCTTCGGCAGCAGGGTCTTAATGCCTCTCCTCCTGTGTATCCCAACTTCGAGGCAAGGACCCTTACCTTTTGTGTGGCCTTGGATCCCATGGCCACACATTTCACCTGGTGTAGAATAATCTCATTGTTGACGTCAGAGCTCCTGCATTATATATTACTTTGCCTGAGTGCATGCCCTAGGACTTTTAGTATTATATTTGGTTCTGAACAGACGTATAATCCCTTCCACAGTTCCCAGTCTATTAGTCAATTAAAGAAGCAGTTTTACCGGTTTTATAAGAGTGATTACCTCTACAATCGTTGTCTCCAATTTTACAGTTGGGAACGACCTCACCATGAATCCTATTTCTCCCTATGTCTATAGATAATCAATCCACCATGACCAAGTTGGATTCATACCAGACATGACAGATATGGTTCAAATACGGAAAATCAATAAAAATCATCAAACATATCAATGGACTGAAGGAACAAAAACCCACCAGTCATCTCAACTGATGTGGAGAAGCCTTTGACAAAATCCCAGCACCCTTTCATGTTTAAAGTCCTGGAGGAATTGGTTTGGAGGGATCATTCCTCAATGTAACAAAGCCATATACAGAAAACCCCACGCCAATATCATCCTAAATGGGGAAATGACAGAAGCATTCCCCTTTAAAGTAGGAACTCGGCAGGCTCCCCCTGTCACCACTCTCTTCAATATAGTGCTGAACACCTACACGTAGGCAATAGGTAAGAAAGGAAATTAAAAGAGTTCTAATTGGAAAAGCAGGAAGTCAATAACTTTATCCCTTTTGCTGATGATGATTGATTGTCTACCGTAAGGGACTTGCTAAGAACTCCACGCAGAAAGCGCTAGAAATGATAAGAGCTTTTTGGTAAGTGGCAGGGATACAAAATAAACCAAGGAAATAATCAGTAGCCTTTCTGTACACCAACAACAAGCAATTGAAGAAGGACTACAAGGAGACCTTGCTCACATCCAATAGCTTCAAAAACAATAAAATACTAGGAACAAACCTAACCAAATTACACAAGGATCTCTTACACACAAAAATTTAAACCCCTGGAAAAGGTAAGGGTCTATTTCTTAAGGCACTACATATCTGAGTTGCATAACTAAAAGGAGAAATCACAGCTGGTACTCACCTTTAGCTAGGTCTCTATGGCTAGCTTCACTAGTATGGGAAAATGCTATTCATCTTACTGACCAGAGAATGTAATTATCAACTTTACGCCCTTGTGAACATAACGCAACTCAAATACTGGCTTGCAAAAATATGGCCCATGATGCTTATAGTGGCATGAATATTTTATTTGGAAGTTAACCTATCCCATTCTAATTAGATTAAGTTTCATCACAATAGAGAATCAATGCTTGACACTGTTCATCAGGGCAAGAACCTCCATCTAAGCCAATCACAGACCACAGATGAGAACATAATACTATCATTGTGATAAATAGATGTTATATTAATCTGACAATGACTTGTCACAACCATAAATTAGTCCATCCCTTCACTTCTCACCAGAGAATGTTCGCAGCAAATGTCACATTTTTGAATTGGTAGGCATTTAAAAGCATGAAAATAAGGGCTGGATAGATGGCTCAGTGGTTTAAGACACTGGCTTATTCATCGCAGCTGTTCCCAGGTTTTAACTTCCTAGTACCCACAGGTCAGCTTAACAAATTCCATAACTCCAGTTCCAGAGGATCTGACATCCTCTGAGGCCACTGAATGACATGAGTAAACTCATATACATCCGAGTATAACATCACACCCATAAATAAAAAATAAAATATACAAAAAACTTTGTTTAAAAAACAAAAATAAAAAAAAAATAAATGATAGAGGATGAATAATAACAATAGATAGATAGATTAGATAGATTGGATAAGATAGATATAGAAGATAGAAGAGGATAGCTCAGATAGATAGGATAGAAGGATAGAATAGAGGATAGATGACATGAAATCCAGGGGCGGAGGAGTTGGATAGTCAGGATGGGACTAGGGAATTGAGAAGGGTTATGAAAGTGTTCATAATTACATCACATGCATTCTGGAATCAACCGAGAAATTATTTTTAAATGCCACATATTATAATGTTGACACATTCCTCTTTGGGTGAAATTTGTATTAGTAATTTTTCTTATTCCAGGCTCACTTTCAAATTTGCTATGTATTCCAGACATGGGCTTAAGCTAAAACACAGCTCCTGATTCAGCTCCAATGTCGGGATGCAAGTATGAGCCCATCATCCGTCTCTTGTAGAATACTTTGAAAAATCTTGAAATTTTCCTTTGAATACATATTATATATATATATATATATATATATATATGTGTGTGTGTGTGTGTATGATGTTAATATAATGACTATTATAATATGATGTTTTATACTATAATATATTATATATATTTATATATGACATTATATACATTATTGAGTGTTATAATCCAAAGCTATGATAATATATTTCAAAAAATATGTACACACATAACACAAGAAACTCCATCTAAGAATTTCTAGTTCATTCCGTACTAGGGTGTCACTAGTTTGATCAAGGCAAATACAACACTAATATCTAGTCAGCCAAATGATGCGAATCAAATTTGACAGTGAAAAAATGACAGTATTATTATAGAAAATGAAATATACTGAATTGTGTTAAAGGAGGAAAATGTATGAAGGAACCTCACAACTTTGAGCAAGACAATATAGTCATAAAATTGTATGTTCTCTATTACTTTAGCTGCTGAAGTTTCAAAAAGTAGGTTAAAAAAGCATAGCATTTAGGAATGCAATCAAGCTATTTATATAGAATTTAAGGGGCTGGAGAGATGCGCTTAGTCTAAGAGCGCCAATGCTCTTGCAGAGGACCTGGTGTCAATCCCCAGCACCCAATGGCTGCTGAGAAAACATCTTTGGCTCCAGTTCCAGGGGGAATCTGATTGCCCTCTTTCTGATCTCGCAGCAATTACGGACACGGGTACACCAAACCTACCTGCAAGACAGTTCATTTCATACACATAAAAAAATTTAAAAAAAAGAAAATTTAATATAGAGTCTGAAAGTAAGCTGTGTATGATTCTAAGCCATTAAGAGATTTACATTATAAACAACATAGTTGCTTTCAGATAAATTAACAGAAATATAACAATACTGTGTCCAGCTTGCCCTCATCTTGGGACCTGGTGTTCGCATCCAAAAATGAGGGGACACCATTCACCGCTTTTTTCTGGGAGACTGTGTTACTTCATTTAGCATACTGGCTTCGGGTTCCATCCATTTCTCTGCAAAGTTCACAACGTCATCTTTCTTTATGGCTTGAGTAGTACTCCATTATGTTAGATGTACCACATTTTTGTCATCCACACATCTGTTGAGGGGCATTTGGCCATTCGGACTCTGTAATTACTGTATATGAATAGAAAGTTGTATTTCCATTATTTTAGAGTAATATAAAATTAAAGGAGGAAAATTGAATTCCTCTAAAAAAAAAAAAACAAAAAACAAATATCAGAGCAGAATGTTAGTGATTAAAAAAGAGCCCAACTCTGCAGAGACCTGGGGTCGATTTCCCCAACCACTTGGCGGCTAAGAACCATCTTTAACTCCAGTTCCAGGGGAATCCGATGCCCTTCTGACCTCCAAGCATTGCACGACATGGGTACACCAACTACATGCAGACAGATTACACCTCAATACCACATAAAACAAAATAAATTAAATAAATAATAAACTAAATAATATGGAATATGCAGGATATTTATGGCAGATGCATGATCTGGGTGGGTGGAGGGGCGATGGAAGGGGAATATGTCTAATAATGAACTAATGCAAAATGATGTCTTAAAATACACATTTATTGATTGTTAAAGCATTAAAATAGCAAATTGGGAAGACTGCTACCTGGGCCCTATCAATAAAAGAAAAAAAATTAATTAGTGACTGCTTTCTAGTAGGAATGGGTTGATAGCACAAGGTTGCACAATGTACAGTTCTGATCTGTAGAAAAACTTTAGCTTCTAGCTTACGGTGACTACAAGGATATTATCTTTACAGCAACACATTTTTGGTTTGAGAATTAACTCTTTCAGACTGTATTGTACCTAATCCAGAATGATTTTTTTTTGGGGGGGGTCTTCTTTGAGACAGGGTCCTCCTGTAGCTCGGTGCCTCTGGAACTCAATCTGTTGACCAGGCTGGCCTTGAACTCAGTAGGAATTGGCCTGCTTCTGCGCCTCCCAAGTTTCATAGGAGTAAATGCATGTGCCCACCATGCCTGATCCCGATATTCATATTTAAAATAAAGTGAGTAGCCATTTAAGGATTTTTTGAGAAAGCAATTATAAATTATAGAGAAGAGGAAAGTAAGTTCGTAAGAAAGTAAGTTGGTTAAAATAGTCCTGTGTTTGCATTATGATAACAGGATGTTCATTTAATTGTGCTTCATGCTATTCTTTCAAGAATTAAGGAAAGAAGGAATGAAAGAAAAGAAGGAAGGAGATAGGGCATGGAGATAGACAGAAAAGGGAAGGAGGAAGGGGAAGACTGGATCAAAGAATTGAATGTCTTTCTAAATTTTATGAAAACCCACATCTTGGTCTCTCACGTAGTCTCAATGTGGCATCGGAAAGTGGATCATGATATTCAGAAATAGGTAAGAACTGTCAAAAAAACATGAATTACATTTGGATCACAGATGTTACATTTCTGTATCCTTGTAGTGAATGAATACTATTCACCCTTAAAAATGAAACATTTCAAAAGAATATCTTGTTGAGGAGGAGTTCCTGTGTGCATCTTGAGAGAAACAACCTCACTGGTCCACAGTTTTCTTGCCTGTTCTTCCTGTACTGGATTCCTATCTCCATGTAAATCCTTTTAAAAAGTAAGGTTATATCTAATTTCAATAGCCATTTGTTGTCTCCTCATCTACACCCTACATGACCTCCTGGTAAAACTGGAATGATGTTGTTATAAGGAAATTACTCAGATCAGGCCAGGAAGAGTCACCGTGCTAGCAACTCCTCTGTGAAACTGGAATGTGGAGGATTTGGTATCAATTTTTTTTAATTTTTTTACTCCTTATTCAATCATGTTTTTTATCAGTGATCATACACTTTCTCAATCAAATCCAGAGTCACTTTCCCCTTGCCATGTCCCCCACCCCCATCCAATGTCTATGACACACTTAACCCTACATGGCTCATNCACTAATAGTTATGGAGGTTACTTTCGATAGACACAAGTTTGGATATGTTAATCCATGATTACATTTCCCCCCCTGAAAATTGACAGGTTCTTACTGTGGCTTATAACATCTCCTAACCTGTAGAGGATGTAAGCTTGTGGCATCAGCCATGGGTTATTTCTCCAAGGAGAGCCCAATAGCCAATTAGATTTAGGATATACAGGACATGGCTGCCTCTGCTGCACAGTATTTCCAGGCAGATGAATGTAGCTGGTTGACGGTGGAGTCTTTGCTCTGACTCAGGGAGGACCTGTTTTTTTTGTTTAGTGTCCTTTGGTAACACTCTCTGGCATTCCAGAGTGCCACATCTGTACACTTGCATGTATGCGGTCTCAGATAACACCTTCCGATGTTAAGTCAGTCTTCGGCAGCAGGGTCTTATGCCTCTCCTCCTGTAGTGTATCCCAACTTGAGGCAAGGAGCCCTTACCTTTTGTGGGGCCTTGGATCCCACTGGCCAAACTATCCACCTGGTAGAATCAATTCCATTGTGACTCAGAGCTCCTGCATTAATATTACTTTGCCTGAGTGCATAGCCCTAGGACTTTAGTATTATATTTGGTTTCTGAACAGAGTATAATCACCTTCACAGTTCCCATGTCTATTAGTCATTAAAGAAGGCAGTTTTACCGGTTTTATAAGAGATTACCTCTACAATCGTTGTCTCCAATTTTACAGTTGGAGAACGACCTCACCATAAGTCCTATTTCTCCCTTATCTATAGAAATCATCCACCATGACCAAGTTGGATTTCATACCAGACATGAGGAATGGTTCAACATACGAAAAATCAATAAAAATCATCAAACATATCAATGGACTGAAGGAAAAAACCCACCAGTCATCTCAACTGATGTGAGAAGCCTTTGACAAAATCCCGCACCCTTTCATGTTTAAAGTCCTGGAGGAATTGGTTGGAGGATCATTCCTCAATGTAACAAAGCCATATACAGAAAACCACAACGCCAATATCATCCTAAATGGGGAAATGACAGAAGCATTCCCCTTAAAGGTAGGAACTCGGCAGCGGCTCCCCCTGTCACCACTCTCTTCAATATAGTGCTGAGAAACCTAAGCTGGCAATAGGCAAGAAAAGGAAATTTAAAAGAGTTCCAATTGGAAAAGGGAAGTCAAAACTTTATCCCTTTCGCTGATGATATTGATTGTCTACCTAATAAGGGATCGCTAAGAACTCCACGAGAAAGCTAGAAATGATAAGGCTTTTGGTAAAGTGGCAGGGATACAAAATAAACCAGAAATAATCCAGTAGGCCTTTTCTGTACCACCAACAACAAGCACATTGAAGAAGGACTACAAGAGACCTTTGCTCATCCAATAAGCTCACAAAACAATAAATACTCTAGGAAACAAACCTAACCAAATTACACAAGGATCTCTTACACAAAAATTTAAACCCCTGGAAAAAGGTAAGGGTCTATTTCTTAAGGCACTACATATCTGAGTTGCATAACTAAAAGGAGAAATCAAGCTGGTACTCACCTTTAAGCTAGGTCTCTATGGCTAGCTTCACGTTACTGGAATGCTATTCATCTTACTGACGAGAAGTGTAATATAACCTTACCCATGTGTGATACACATAAACCTGCAAAACTAGCTTGCCAAAAAATATGGCCCAATGATGCTATAGTGGCATGAATAACTTTTTATTGAAGTAACCATCTCCCATTCTAATTAGATTAAGTTTCAATCACAATAGAGAATTCAATGCTTGAACTGTTATCAGGGCAAGAACCTCCATCTAAGCATCACAGACCACAGATGAGAACATAATACTATCATTGTGATAAAAGATGTTATATTAATCTGACAATGACTTGTCACAACCATAAATTTAGTCCATCCCTCTCACTCTCACCAGAGAAGTTCCGCAGCAAATGTCACATTTTTGAATTGGTAGGCATTTAAAAGCATGAAAATAAGGGCTGGATAGATGGCTCAGTGGTTTAAGATACACCTGGCTATTCATCGCCAGCTGTTCCCAGGTTTATTCCTAATACCCACAGGCAGCTTAACAACAGTTCCATAACCCTCCAGTTCCAGAGGATCTGACATCCTCTGAGGCCACTGAATGACATGAGTAAACTCATATACATCCGAGTATAACAATTCACACCCATAAATAAAAAACTAAAATATATCAAAAAACATTTGTTTAAAAAACAAAATAAAATATATAGAGGAGGAAAAAAAAAAATAAATAGAAAAAAAGAAGATTAGGATAAGATAGATAGATGACAGATGAGATATAGGATAGATAGAAAGATAGCTGATAGCATAGGATAGATAGAATGATAGATGACATGAAATCCAGGGGCGGAGGAGTTGGATAGTCAGGATGGGACTAGGGAATGAGGAAGGGTATGAAAGTGTTCATAATACATCACATGGCATTCTGGAATCAACCGAAAATTATTATTTTTAAATTGCACATATTATAATGTTGACACATGTTCCTTTGGGTGAAAACTTTGTATTAGTAATTTTTCTTAACTTCCAGGCTCTTTCAAATTGCCTATGTATTCCAGACTGGGGCTTAAGCTAAACACAGTCTCCTGACTTCAGCTCCAATCTGGGATGCCAAGTATGAGCCTCATGCCTGCTCTTGTAAATTCACTTTGAAAAATCTTGAAATTTTCCTTTGAATTACATATTATATATATATATATATATATATATATATGTGTGTGTGTGTGTGTATTGAGTTAATATACATGATATTATAATATGATGTTTTATCTATATATATATATTTATATGACTTATATGACATTATATACATATTGAGTGTTATAATCCAAATCTATGATAATATATTGTTCAAAAAATATGTCACACAATACACAAAGAAATCCATCTAAGAATTTCTAGTTCATTACAGTATAGGGTGTACCTAGTTTGCATCAAGGCAAATACAAACACTAATATCTAGTCAGCAAATGATGAGAATCAAATTTTGACAGTGAAAAAATGACAGTATTATATAGAAAATGAAATATACTGAATTTTGTTAAAGGAGGAAAATGTATGAAGGAACCTCACAACTTTGAGCAAGACAATATAGTCATAAAATTGTATGTTCTCTATTACTTTAGCTGCTGAAGTTTCAAAAAGTAGGTTAAAAAAGCATAGCATTTAGGAATGCAATCAAGCTATTTATAACAATTTAAGGGCTGGAGAGATGCTTAGCTGCTAAGAGCGCCAATTGACTCTTGCAGAGGACCTGGTGTTCAATCCCCAGCACCATATGGCTGCTGAGAAACATCTTTGGCTCCAGTTCCAGGGGGAATCTGATTGCCTCTTTCTGATCTCTGCAGCAATTCGACGGACACGGGTACACCAAACCTACTGCAGAAACAGTCATTTCATACACATAAAAAAATTTAAAAAAAAGAAATTAATATAGAGTCTGAAAGTAAGCTGTGTATTGATTCTAAGCCATTAAGAGATTTACATTTATAAACAACATAGTTGCTTTCAGATAGAATACAGAAATATAACAATAATGTTGTCAGCTTGCCTCTTCACTGGGGACCTGGTGTTCGCATCCAAAATGAGGGGACACCATCACCGCTTATTTTTCTGGAGGACTGTGTTACTTCATTTAGGCATATTGGCTGGAGTTCCATCATTTCTCAAAGTTCACAGCGTCATCTTTCTTTATGGGACTGAGTAGTATCCATTTATTTAGATGTACCACATTTTTGTTTGTCACCACACATCTGTGAGGGGCATTTGGCCATTCGGACTCTGTAATTACTGTACTATGAATAGAAAGTTTGGTATTTCCATTATTTTAGGCAGTAATATAAATTTAAAGGAGGAAAATGGAATTCCACTAAAAAAAAAAAAAAAAAAAAAAAAAGAGTAAGACTGCCAATAAGAGCACCAACTCTGCAGAGACCTGGGGTCGATTTCCCAGCCAACCACTTGGCGGCTAAGAACCAATCTCTTAACTCCAGTTCCAGGGGAATCCGAGCCCTTCTGACCTCCCAAGCATTGCACGAATGGGTACACCCAACGTACATGCAGACAGATTACACCTCAATACCACATAAAAACAAAATAAATTAAATAAATAATAAACTAACTAACATATGAATATGCAGGATATTATGGCAGATGCATGATCTGGGTGGTGGAGGGGCGATGGAGAAGGGGAATATGTCTAAAATGAACTTAAAAATGATGTCTAAAATACACATTTTATTGAATTGTTAAAGCCATTAAAATACAAATGTTGGGAAGCACTGTCTACCTGGGGCCCTATCAATAAAAGAAAAAAATTTAATTAGTGACTGCTTTCTAGGTAGGAAATGGGTTGATAGCACAAGGTTGCACAATGTACAGTTCTGATCTGTAGAAAAACTTTAGCTTCTAGCTTACGGTGACTACAAGGATATTATCTTTACAGCAACACATTTTTGGTTTGAGAATTAACTCTTTCAGACTGTATTGTACCTAATCCAGAATGATTTTTTTCTGGGGGGGGTCTTTTTGAGACAGGGTCCTCCCTGTACTCGGCTGCCTCTGGAACTCAATCTGTTAGACCAGGCTGGCCTTGAACTCAGTAGGAATTGGCCTGCTTGCGCCATCCCCAAGTTCTTAGGATTAAATGCATGTGGCCCACCATGCCTGATCCCGATATTCATATTTAAAATAAAGTGAGTAGCCATTTAAGGATTTTTTGAGAAAGCAATTATAAATTATAGAGAAGAGGAAAGTAAGTTCGTAAGAAAGTAAGTTGGTTAAAATAGTCCTGTGTTTGCATTATGATAACAGGATGTTCATTTAATTGTGCTTCATGCTATTCTTTCAAGAAGTTAAGGAAAGAAGGGAATGAAAGAAAAGAAGGAAGGAGATAGGGCAGTGGAGATAGACAGAAAGGGAAGGAGGAAGGGGAAGACTGGATCAAAGAATTGAATGTCTTTCTAAATTTTATGAAAACCCACATCTTGGTCTCTCACGTAGTCTCAATGTGGCATCGGAAAGTGGATCATGATATTCAGAAATAGGTAAGAACTGTCAAAAAAACATGAATTAATTTGGATACCAGATGTACATCTTCTATCCTGTGATAGTGATGAAATACTATTCACCCTATAAAAATTAGAAACATTTCAAAGAAATACTTGTTGAGGAGGAGTGCCTGGGTGCCATCTTGCAGAGAAACAACCTCACTGGTCCAAGTTTTCTTGCCTGTTCTTCCTGTACTGGATTCCTATCTCCATGTAAAATCCTTTATAAAAGTAAGGTTATTCTAATTTCAATAGCCATTTGTTGTCTCCTCATCTACACCCTACATGACCTCCTGGTAAAACTGGAATGATGTTGTTATAAGGAAATTACTCAGAACTCAGGCAGGAAGATGTCACCGTGCTAGCAACTCCTCTGTGAAACTGGAATTGAGGATGGTATACATTTTTTTAATTTTTTTATCTCCTTTTAATCATTTTTACAGTGATCATACCACATTTCTCAATCAAATCCAGAGTCACTTCCCCTTCCATGTCCCCACCCCATTCCAAGTCTCCTGACACACTTAACCCTACATGTCCTGGCATCATTTTCTGAGTCTTTACAGGGTTTTTTTTTCTTTTAGTTCTTTTGTTTTTCTCCAATTGTATGCTCCAGTATATATATATATATATATTTATTTATATATATATTTATAATCTATATATGTTATAGTTATATTTATTGTTATAGTTATAGTTATAGTCATTATATACACATAGTTTATATATACATACATACATATATACCATACGTACATACACATATCACTTGAATGTAGAATTTTATTTTTCCCTAATAGATGTCCTGTTTTCCTTAAGGAAGTGCTTCAAAAATCCTCCTTGGCAATCCCAAACAACCATCTATCCTGCACTTTTGCTTCTACATTGGGTTCTTTCCCTCCCATGGACCCCAAATGAAGTCAGTAAGCACACATCCTGTCTTGATCTTCCTGTATTGGTCTCTATGATACAGCCTCTATGATACAGGTAGTCCAACAATGCAGTCTATATTCTGACGAGCTGCAATCCCTTAGCTGCTTAGTCCACAAGTGTGTCTCTCAGTAGTCCCCATCTGCATTGAAGGTTTGGAGGATTTTGGAGATTCCTGGTTCTCCGTTCCATATTGCGGGTAAAAAAGTTGTATCTCATGTCTTTAAGGAGGGCCAAAAGCGGTGGCAACCAAAGAGTAGATGCACTTGCCAAGTAGAACTAAAGGACACCCAACCCACCAGTACTCTCTCTCTTTTTTTTTTTTTCTTTTGTCTTTTTTACTAAGACCTCAAGTTTTATGTCTGCAGTCCAGTTTTTCTAGTCTTACCATTATTTCTGGTTGTACTTTTCCTTTTGGATGCTTAAGGCACCACAGTTAGCCCAGAGTAACCAATGGTTTTGTTTTTCTCAAGGTCAGTTGCGGATATGGTCCTCAGGGTCTCTCGGGATTTCCTGGGGGGAGGAGAGTAGGGGCACCTTGCTCCCTTTAGCGATTAAGAGCTTTGGTAAAGTGGCAGGATACAAAATAAACCTAGAAAAATCAGTAGCCTTTCTGTACACCAACAACAAGCAATTGAAGAAGGACTACAAGGAGACCTTCCCACTCACAATAGCCTCAAAAACAATAAAATACCTAGGAACAAACCTAACCAAATACACCAAGGATCTCTACAACAAAAATTTTAAACCCCTGAAAAAGGTAAGGGTCTATTTCTTAAGGCACTACATATCTGAGTTGCATAACTAAAAGGAGAAATCAAGCTGGTACTCACCTTTAAGCTAGGTCTCTACTGGCTAGCTTTCACAGTACTGGAAAATGCTATTCATCTTACTGACAGAGAAAGGTAATCATCAACTTTGAGCAGCTGTGTACACAATAAACCATCAAAACTGGCTTGCCAAAATATGCCCAATGATGCTATAGTGGCATGAATATTATTGAAGTAACCTATCCCATTCTAATTAGATATAAGTTCTCATCACAATAGAGAATCAATGCTTGATACTGTTATCAGGGCAAGAACCTCCATCTAAAGAAATCACAGACCACAGATGAGAACATAATACTATCATTGTGATAAATAGATGTTATATTAATCTGACAATGACTTGTCACAACCATAAATTAGTCCATCCCTTAATTCTCACCAGAGAATATTCCTGCAGCAAATGTCACATTTTTGAATTGGTAGGCATTTAAAAGCATGAAAATAAGGGCTGGATAGATGGCTCAGTGGTTAAGAGCACTGGCTATTCATGCACTGTTCCCAGGTTTAATTCCTAATACCCACATGGCAGCTAACAACAGTCCATAACTCCAGTTCCAGAGGATCTGACATCCTCTGAGGCCACTGAATGACATGAGTAAACTCATATACATCCGAGTATAACAATCACACCCATAAAATAAAAAATAAAATATATCAAAAACCTTTGTTTAAAAAACAAAAATAAATATGATAGATGGATGGATAGATAGACATAGATAGATAGATAGATAGATAGATTAGATAGATAGAAAGATAGATAGATAGATAGATAGATAGATAGATAGATAGATAGATAGATGACATGAAATCCAGGGGCGGAGGGAGTTGGGATAGTCAGGAGGGACTAGGGAATGAGAAGGGTATGAAAGTGTTCATAATACATCACATGGCATTCTGGAATCAACGAAATATTATTTTTTAAATGCACATAATTAAATGTTGACACATTTCCTCTTTGGGTGAAAATTTGTATTAGTAATTTTTCTTAATTCCAGGCTACTTTCAAATTTGCTATGTATTCCAGAATGGGCTTAAGCTAAACACAGCTCTCCTGATTCAGCCTCCAATTCTGGGATGACAAGTATGAGCCATCATCCTTCTCTTGTATAATTACTTTGAAAAAATCTTGAAATTTTCCTTTGAATACATATATATATATATATATATATATATATATATTCATAGCAGTGTTGTCTATTTAATACCCAAATATTAGAATTAATCAAGTGTCCATCTAGTTAAACATAACATTTGTATAATGGAATAATATTCAGCATTTAAGGGAAGCTAATTTTAAAACATCTTACAACACAGCTGAATATTGAAGATATTGTGTTAAGTAAAATAATCCAGTTAGTAAAGGACAATGGTGTATGATTGCACTCATACAGGTTCAGGGGGAGAGGCAGACACTCATNAAGGAGAGAAAGAGAGCGAAAGCAAGAGAGAGAGAGAAAACCCAAGAAATAAATAAAGGTAACAAATAAGTAAATAACTAAACCGTTTGTTAGGGACAACACAGAAACAAACATAATATGAAGAATAGGGGATGGATAGATAGACATAGTATGAATAGATGGTAAGAATAAAGAGATTTAGATGAGATATGTGAGATACTAGGGATGGGATAGATGGAACTAAGATAGATAGATAATAGATAGAGTAGATGATAGATCAATAGAAATCCCGGGGGGACGGAGGGTGGGGTTTAAATGGATAGGGATTCCAGAAAATGAGGAGACATACATAGTGGAAGTGGATGATAAGGGGTATGAAAGATTAGATTCATAATTACATACACAAATGGCATGCTGGAATCAACGAAATATTAATTTTTTAAATGCACATAATAAATGGTGACACATTTCCTCTTATGGGTAAAGTTTTGTTTAGTAATTTTTCTTGAAATTCAGGCTACCTTTCAAATTTGCTTATGTTATTGTTTCCAGAATGGGCTTAAGTCTAAACACAAGCTCTCTCTGATTCAGCCTCCAATTCTTCTGGGAATGATCAAGTTTATGTGAGCCATCATCCTTCTAGGTTGCTATAGATTACTTTGAAAATATCGTTGAAAATTTTGTCTTCTTTGGAATACATATATATATATATGTATAATATTAGATGTAGATTGGTTTGTGGTGTTTGGTGGTATGATTTTACATAATACATGAAATTATATATTATGATGTTTTTAATATATTTATATATATATTTGGAGTATATATATATATGACATTATATACATATTGAGTGATTTAAATCCAAATCGATGATAAGAAATTATTTTCAACAAAATATGTACACATATACACAAAGAAAATCCAGTCTAAGCATATTCATAGTTTCATACAGATAGGGGGTACGTAGTTTGTAATACAAGGCAATACAACACTAATATCTAGTCAGCAAATGATGAGAATCAAATTTTGACAGTGAAAAAATGAAGTATTATATAGAAAATGAAATAACTGAATTTGTAAAGGAGGAAAATGTATGAAGGAACCTCACAACTTTGAGCAAGACAATATAGTCATAAAATTGTATGTTCTCTATTACTTTAGCTGCTGAAGTTTCAAAAAGTAGGTTAAAAAAGCATAGCATTTAGGAATGCAATCAAGCTATTATATAAGAAATTTAAGGGGCTGGAGAGATGGCTTAGCTGCTAAGAGCGCCAACTGCTCTTGCAGAGGACCTGGGTTCAATCCCCAGCACCCATATGGCTGCTGAGAACCATCTTTGGCTCCAGTTCCAGGGGAATCTGATGCCCTCTTCTGATCTCTGCAGCATTGCACGACACGGGTACACAAACCTACATGCAAACAGTGCATTCATACACAAAAAAAAAATTTAAAAAAAAGAAATTTAATATAGAGTCTGAAAGTAAGCTGTGTATTGATTCTAGAGCCCATTAAGAGATTTACATTATAACAACATAGTTGCTTTCAGATAAATAGAAATATAACAATAATGTTGTTCAGCTTGCCCTTCATCTGGGGACCTGGTGTTAGCATCCAAAAATGAGGGACACCATTCACCGCTTATTTTTCTGGGACTGTGTTACTTCATTTAGCATAATGGCCTCGGGTTCCATCCATTTTTCTGCAAAGTTCACAACGTCATCTTTCTTTATGGCTGAGTAGTACTCCATTATGTTGATGTACCACATTTTTGTCATCCACACATCTGTTGAGGGGCATTTGGGTCACATTCGGACTCTGTAATTACTGTATATGAATAGAAAGTTTGTATTCATATTTTAGAGTAATATAAAATTAAAGGAGGAAAATGTGAATTCCTAAACACAAAAAAATATATGGAGGGGCTAGAGAGATGGCTCAGTGATTAAGAGCACCAACTCTTGCAGAGGACCTGGGGTCGATTCCCAGCAACCACTTGGCGGCTAAGAACCATCTTTAACTCCAGTTCCAGGGGAATCCGATGCCCTCTTCTGACCTCCACAGCATTGCACGACATGGGTACACCAACCTACATGCAGACAGTACACTCATACACATAAAAACAAATAAATAAATAAATATATAAATAAATAAATATGGAAATATGCAGGACATTTATGGCAGAATGCATGATCTGGGGTGGGGTGGAGTGGGCAGATGGGAAAGGGGAATATGTCTAAATTGAACTGAGAAATGATGTCTAAAATACACATTTTATTGATGTAAAAGCATTAAAAATAGAAATGGTGAAGACTGTCTACCTGGCCCTATCAATAAAAGAAAGAAATTTAATATAGTGACTGCTTTTCTAGGTAGGAAATGGGTTGATAGCACAAGGTTGCACAATGTACAGTTCTGATCTGTAGAAAAACTTTAGCTTCTAGCTTACGGTGACTACAAGGATATTATCTTTACAGCAACACATTTTTGGTTTGAGAATTAACTCTTTCAGACTGTATTGTACCTAATCCAGAATGATTTTTTTTGGGGGGGGGTCTTTTTGAGACAGGGTCTCCCTGTAGCTCTGGCTGCCCTGGAACTCAATCTGTAGACCAGGCTGGCCTTGAACTCACGTAGATCTGCCTGCTTCTGCCTCCCAAGTTCTAGGAGTAAATGCATGTGCCACCATGCCTGACCCAGAATTCATATTTAAAATAAAGTGAGTAGCCATTTAAGGATTTTTTGAGAAAGCAATTATAAATTATAGAGAAGAGGAAAGTAAGTTCGTAAGAAAGTAAGTTGGTTAAAATAGTCCTGTGTTTGCATTATGATAACAGGATGTTCATTTAATTGTGCTTCATGCTATTCTTTCAAGAATTAAGGAAAGAAGGAATGAAAGAAAGAAGGAAGGAAGATAGGGAGGGAGATAGACAGAAAGGGAAGGAGGGAAGGGGAAGACTGGATCAAAGAATTGAATGTCTTTCTAAATTTTATGAAAACCCACATCTTGGTCTCTCACGTAGTCTCAATGTGGCATCGGAAAGTGGATCATGATATTCAGAAATAGGTAAGAACTGTCAAAAAAACATGAATTACATTTGGAACAGATGTTACATTTCTGTATCCTGTGATAGTGATGAAATTACTATTCACCCTTAAAAATAGAACATTTCAAAGAATATATTGTTGAGGAGGAGGTGCCTGTGGTGTGCCATCTTGCAGAGAAACAACCTCACTGAGTCCAAGTTTTCTGTGCCTGTTCTTCCTGTACTGGTTCCTATCTCCATGTAAAATCCTTTTAAAAGTAAGTGTTATATCTAATTTCAATAGCCATTTGTTGTCTCCTCATCTACACCCCACATGACCTCCTGGTAAAACTGGAATGATGTTGTTATAAGGAAATTTACTCAGAATCAGGCAGAAGAGTCACCTGTGCTAGCAACTCCTCTGTGAAACTGGAAGTGAGGATGGTATAATTTTTTTAATTTTTTTATCTTTATTCAACTTTTTACATAATTCATACCTCATTTCTCAATCAAATCCAGAGTCACTTCCCCTTGCATGTCCCCCACCCCATCCAAGTCCCTGCACACTACCCTACATGTCCTGCATCATTTTCTGAGTCTTTACAGGGTTTTTTTTCTTTCAGTTCTTTTGTTGTTCTCTCCAACTTGTATTGCTACAGTATATATATATCCATCATTCCTGAACTTTTGCTCTACATTGAGGTCTTTACCTCCCATGGTACCCCAAATGAAGTCCAGTAAGCACGCATCCTACATTGATACCCCTGTACTGTCCTCCATGATACAGCCCAGGTAGTCCAACAATGGCAGTCTATATTCTGACGAGGCTGAAATCCCCTTAGCTGCTTAGTCCACAAGTTGGGTATCTCAGTAGTCCCCATCTGGCATTGAAGGTTTGGAGGATTCTTGGAGATTCATGAGTTCTCAGTCCATATTGGAGGGTTAAAAAGTTGTATCTCATGTCTTTAAGGAGGGCCAAAAGCGGTGGCAGCCTCAGGGTATATGCACTTGCCAGTAAGAACTAAAGACACCCAAACCACCGTACTCTCTCTCTTTTTTTTTTTTTCTTTTTGTCTTTTTACTAAGACCTCAAGTTTTATGTCTGCAGTACAGTTTTTCTGGTCTTACCTATTATTTCTGGTTGTACTTTCCTTTTGGATGCTTAAGGTCACACAGTTAGCCCAGAGTAACCAAGTTTTGTTTTTCTCAAGGTCAGTTGAGGATCTGGTCCTCAGGGGTCTCTCGGGATTTCCTGGGGGGAGGAGAGTAGGGGCACCTTGCTCCCTTTAGCTTTTTTTTCTGTAGCTAATTTTTTTTCTTTTTTTACTGTTTTACATATATTTTTTGTACAAGATTATGTTACAAATAGAATCTAGGCCCTTGTCTCACTCCCAACCCCCCCAACCCCCCAGATTCACCCTTTCAGTCAGTTCTTTGATGCAGTCTTTTCTGTTGTTGGTTTTGTTGTTGTTGTTTCCATTATGCATCACTCCCAACAAGAAACGTTTACAACTAGGTTATTGGTGTTAGCATCCACAGATGAGGGATACCATTCATTTGTTTTTCTGGGACTGTGTTACTTCACTTAACATAATATCTTCCACTTCCATTCATTTACCTGAAAAGTTCATGATGTTGTCTTTTTTTACTGCTGCATAGAACTCCATTGTGTAGATGTACCACATTTTCTTTATCCACACTTCAGTTGAGGGGCATTCATATTGGTTCCAGCTTTTTGCTATTGTGAACAGAGCTACAATAAACATAGCTGTCCACGCATCTCTGCAGTAAGAAGAGTCTTCTGGGTATATACCCAGGAGTGGTATGACTGGCTCAGGTGGTAAGCTCATTTTGAGTCTTCCAAGGGTTATCCACACTGCTTTCCATAGTGGCTATACAAGTTTACATTCCCACCAGCAATGGATGAGTGTTCCCGTTTCCCCAGAACCTCTCCAGCACTTGGTATCATTTGTTTCCTTGATCCTTGCCAGTCTTATCAGAGTGAGATGATATCTTAAAGTGGTTTTAATTTGCATCTCCTTAATTATTAGAGACGTTGAACACTTTTTAAGATGTTTCTCAGCCATCTCTAATCTCTCACTTGTGAAGTCCCTGTTCAGCTCTTTGTTCTGTCTTTTGAGTGATTCTTTTGTTTTCTTTCTTTTTTGGTTTTTTGAGTAGTTTATATACTTTGGAAATCAATGCTTTGTCAGATGTATCTGTGGTGAATGTTTCCTCCCACTCTGTGGGTTTTCTCTTCATTTCCTTGATTGTTTCTTTTGATGGATAGAAGCTTTTGAGTTTGATGAGGTCCCATTTGTCAATTGTTGATCTTATTTCTTGTGAAGCTGCTGTCTGATTTAGGAAGTCTGTTCCTACACCTATGTCTTGTAGTCTGCTGCCAACGTTTTCTTCTATCGCCATCAGAGTTTGGGGTTTCACGTTGAGGTCTTTGATACATCTGGAGTTGACATTTGTACAGGGTGAGAGGTAGATGTTTCATTTCATTCTTCCACAAGTGGTGATCCAGTTTTGCCAATACCACTTGCTGAAGATTCTGTCTTTCCTCCATTAAGTATTTTTGGCCCCCTTGTCAAATATGAGGTGGCTGAAATTGTATGTGCTCAAGTTTGGATCTTCAGTTTTGTTCTATTGGTCTACAGGTCTGTTTTTGTGCCAGTACCAGGCTGATTTTATGACTATAGCTCTGTAGTATAGCTTTATGTCTGATACAGAAATCCCCCCTGTATTGCTCTTTTCACTCAGGGTTGCTTTGGCTATTTGGGGTCTTTTGTTGTTCCATATGAATTTAAGAATATTTTTTCCAATCTTGTGAAGAAACTCTTGGGGATTTTAATTGGGATTGTTTTAAATCTGTACAAGAGTTTGGGTAAAATGGACATTTTTACTATATTAACTTTCTCCATCCATGAGCATAGGAGGTTTTTCCATCTTCTGATATCTTCCTCAATTTCCTTTTTCAGGGGTTTAAAAAATTTGTTGTAGAGATCCTTTGTATCTTTGGTTAGGTTTGTTCCTAGGTATTTTATTGTTTTTGAGGCTATTGTGAGTGGGAAGGTCTCCTTATATTCCTTCTTCAGTTGCTTGTTGTTGGTATAAAGAAAGGCTACTGATTTTTCTAGGTTAATTTTGTATCCTGCCACTCTACTGAAGCTCGTGATCATTTCTAGGAGTTTTCTGGTGGAGTTTTTAGCATCCCTTTAGTAAACAATCATATCATCAGCAAAAGGGGATAGTTTGACTTCCTCTTTTCCAATTAGAACTCCTTTAGTTTCCTTTTCTTGCCTTATTTCACTAGCAAGTGTCTCAAGCACTATATTGAAGATGAGTGGTGACAGGGGACAGCCTTGTCGAGTTCTTACCTTTAAAGGGAATGCTTCTGTCATATCCCCATTTAGGATGATATTGGCTGTGGGTTTCCTGTATATGGCTTTGATTACATTGAGGAATGATCCCTCCAATCCAATTCCCTCTAGGACTTTAAGCATGAAGTGATGCTGGATTTTGTCAAAGGCTTTTTCAGCATCAATTGAGATCATCTTGTGGTTTTGTCTTTCAGTCCATTTATATGTTTGATAATATTTACTGATTTTTGTATGTTGAACCATCCCTGCATCTCTGGTATGAATCCAACTTGATCATGATGGATGATATTTTTTATGTGAGTCTGTATGTGATTTTCAAGTATCCTGTTTAGAAGTTTTGCATCTGTGTTCATTAATGAGATGGGTCTATAGTTCTCCTTTTTTGTTGTATCTTTGCCTGGTTTTGGTATTAGAGTGATGCTGGCTTCATAGAAGGAATTTGGGAGAATTCCCTCTGGTTGTATCCTTCTAAACAATTTGAGTAATAATGGTTGTAAATCTTTTTGAAATGTTTTAAAGAATTCTGGTGTGAAAGCATTTGGGCCTGGGCTTTTTTTAGTTGGGAGGTTTCTTATTACATCTTCAATTTCTTCATATATTATGGGTCTGTTTATGTTTGAGCTTCTTGTTTGAGCTTTGGTGATTCCCGGAATTTCAGATATTCATCCATTTCTTCTAGGTTTTCAAACTTAGTAGAGTATAGGTTTTTGAAGTATTCCCATATGATTGTTTGGATCTTTTCATTGTCTGTTGTGATGTTTCCCCTTTCATCACAGATTCTATTGATTTGGAGCTGTTCCTTCTTTCTTTTTGTTAACTGGACTAGAGGTCTGTCTATCTTGTTTATTCTCTCAAAGAACCAACTTTTGGATTCATTGATTTTCTGTATGATCTTTGTTTCTATTTCACTGATTTTGCTCTGATTTTTGTTATTTCTTCCTGTCTGCTGTGTTTAGGGTTCATTTGTTGTTGCCTCTCAAGTGTGTTTTTGGCTGCAATGTTAGATAGTTCACTTGTGCTTTCTTTTTTTTGTTGTAGGTACTCAGGGCTATAAACTTCCCTCTTAGGACTGCTTTTAAAGTGTCTCATAGGTTTTGTCGTGTTATGTTATCATTGTCATTCAGTTTCAGGAATGCTTTTATTTCTTTCTTTATTTATTGCTTGACCCATTCATTATTCAGGAGAGTGTTGTTTAGTCTCCATGTGTTCTTGCAGATAGTAGGGCTTATCTTGGAGTTGATATTGAGCTTTATTGTACTATGGTCCAATAGAATGCATGAAATTATTTCAATCTTTTTGTATTTGTTGAGTTTTTTTTTTCTGTGTCCCAGTATGTGATCTAGTTTGGAGAATGTTCCATGGAATGCTGAGTAGAAAGTGTGTTTTCTGGTGTTTGGGTGAAATATTCAGTAGATGTCTGAGAGGTCCAGTTGGTGTATCATAGCATTCAGTTCAGATGTCTCTCTGTTTATTCTTTTTCCTGTAGATCTGTCCAAAGAACTTAGTGGGGTATTGAAGTCCCCTACTCTTAGTGTACTGGGGTTAATCTGTGCCTTGAGGTCCTGAAGAATTGTCTTTATAAAGTTTGGTGCACCAGAGTTTGGTGCATATGCTCATGATTGTGAAGTCTTCATGGTCAGTTTTTCCTTTGATAAAAATGTAATGGCCCTCTTTGTCTCTTTTGATTTCTTTTACTTTGAAGTCTATTTTGTCTGATATTAAAATCACAACACCTGCTTTCCTTTTGGTACCATTTGTGTGGAATATTTTTTTTCCATCCCTTCACCTTAAGTTGGTGCCTATCCTTGAGATTGAGATGGGTTTCTTATAGACAGCATATAGATGGATTTTGTTTCTTAATCCAATCTCCCAGTCTATGTGTTTCGATTGGGGAGTTTAGTCCATTAATATTTAAGGTTATAATTGAAAGACACATGTTGCTTGCTTTCATCTTGTCATCAATTTGCATTTTTAGTCTCAGTTTCTACCTCTGTGGTTATGTTTTTATTAGTTTCTCTTTCTAGTTGCTTGGGGATGGTTGGTTCTCTCTTCTGTCCTTTGAATTGTTTCAAGTATACTCTGAAGGGTTGGTTTTCCAGACATATGTTCTATCATCTTGTTTATGTCATGGAATATATTTCTCTCTCTTTCAACTATAATCGATATTTTTGCTGGGTATAGTAACCTGGGTTGGCATCCATAGTTCTTTAACTCTGGAAATGCTTTGCTCCATGGTCTTCTTGCTTTCATGGTTTGTGCCAAGAAGTCAGTCATAATTCTGATGGGCTTCCCCTTGTATGTGACTTGTTTTTCAGAATTTTGTCTTTGTTTTGGGCATCTAGCATTTTAATTATGATATGGCATGGGGAGTTTCTTTTCTGATCTTCTCTATTTGGAGTTCCATGTGCTTCTTGTGTTTGTATGGGTCTTTTTTTAGTTTGGGGAAATTTTCATCTATAATTCTGTTGAAGGTCTGATCAGTACCATTCTCTTTGGATTCTTCTCCCTCCTTTATTCCTATGATGTGGAGGTTTGATCTTTTCATAGTGACCTATACTTCCTGGTTGTTCCACTTTTGTGTATTTTTAAAATTTTCATAATCTTTATTTGAGTTTTTTAGTTGTCCTGTGTTATCTTCCAGGTCTGATATTCTTGCTTCTACTTCCTCCATTCTATTTCAGAGGCTTTTTCCATTCCTTTCCTTTTGAATGGATGAGTGTTCTATTTCCTTTTTAATTTATTTCATCCTGTGATTTATTATTTCCACTTCTTTTTGGAGCTTCTCAATCTTTTCTTGGTGCTCCTTACTTTGCTGGTTGGCTTCCTTTTTCAGTGTTTCTATTTTCTTCCAGAGTTTGCTATGTTCTCCCTCTAGTCATTTCTGGAGTATGTCATTCTCTCCCTTTAGTTCTTTCCAAAGTTTGTCATTGTCTCTCTCTAGGTCCTTCTTCAGTTTTTCATTCCCTTTCTTTAGTTCTTTGACTTATTCTTTATATTCTTTAATTTCTTTGAATAGGTCTTCTATTCTTCTTCTGAGGTCTATTTCTTGGGTCACCCCCAGGGGGATCCCACTGTAACAATCTCCTACAGGGTTGGTAGAGCTTGGTGTGGAATTATCCTGCACCTTTCCCATGTTGTCCCTTCATCGTGTCCCTCGAATGTGATCTTCCTTTTTTTTTTTTACCTGTATTCCTATGCGAATTACAATTGCCTTTTCACTGTGTTGAAGGCTTTCTTTGCTTATGTCCTTCCGATGCCTTTTTTTTCCCTCCTTGTTTATGGAGTGTTGACTTGTCGAGGTTTCAAGCTTTCAAATGTGTTTATGTATTGGAAGTCTAATTCATTCTTCCTTTCTGTTCTGAATGTTCTAAAAAAAATCCACTTGGACACTCTCTTAGCAATTCCAGTTGGGGGTGGGGGGATATGCCTGACTTAGCCCATGCCCCAGTACTCTGTGCTTCAGGTGGTCATGCCAAGATCCTGATCTAGCCACTGGGCACTCAAGTCTCACAGTGGCAACAGGCCCACTTTTAATACCAGCTACAAGGGCAACTCCACCCCGACAGCCACACCAGACAGGGATTTAACAGGCCTACCTTTAATCCCAGCTAGCAGAGTGACTCCACCCTGCCAGCCTCACAAGACAAAGACTTAGCTATCCAACCAAGGAATCAATCAACCAACAATCCAGGAGTTGATCTCTCCTAAAATCTGCCTGGCTGAAGCTCTGGCTCCTACCTGTGTTTCAGGTGGTCCTGCCAATTCCCTGATCTAACCACCACCCACTCCCTTGAGATTTTCATTTACCAGTTCCATCCACTCAAGGACAAGGCTTCCTTTTCTGAAGCATGAACAGACTTTCCTGTTTATAGACTGGACACTGGCTGAAGCCCTATTAGTGGATCTCCAAGACCTCCCTGAACAGGAAGTCTGGTGACCCACATTTGTAGGACATTTCAAGAGATGCCCCCATGCACAATCTCCTAAGACTTGGTTGAATTCTGAGGGCAAGGAACAAAGTTATCCCTTAGGTCCCTTGGCCAAATTGGTATTGACATTAAGTATGGTTGTTAAGCACCCAGAAAGTCTAAGTTGCACCAGCCTGTTAGCCTGTTACAAATTGATTCTGATACATGGCCTTATTTCTCCATCTGTGACACATTTAGCCTTAGATGGCAAATATACCAAGAAATGTTAAAATTGGACCAGTTCTTGATTCAAATAGTAAAGAACTACTGTCTTAAAAGGAAATCATTTATGATGTTGGTGTCATTAGAGCATAGAACACAATGCCTAGTTAAAAAAACAGAGATTTGGGTCTGAGGCATGGCTCAGCAGCTAGACAGGAACATGTCCACAGACTCTATGGCCAGAGTTGAAAAGAGAGAAAATTCTTGAGCATTGTCCTCTGACCTCTGTATGCACAATACACCTTGGTATGGAAATGCCTGAACACACACACACACACACACACACACACACACACACACACACACTGAATAAAAGATATAATTAAATTTAATGAAGAAAGTAACTATACTTGTTAAGATTACCTTGAACACTTGTGAAATGCTGTTTTACTTGTAGATATTTGGGCCAAAACCACAGCAGGATAGCTAACTCCATAATTTTTATTTTTCTGTGTCAGAGCAATGTTAGTAATATGACATAAGTAGTAACTCTAAATGTTGATATATGCTTCTAATCAAGTCAAGCTTAGAAATGCCTACTATTTTACATTCATGGCAAAAACTGCCTTAAATATTTCATGGAGGAAAAAGTTGCAACTAGTTTTGTAGACAGCATACCTCTAAGAAGACTACATAACTCTTGGGATGGCAAACTTTAATTTTGAATTGGAAACAACCTAAAATCACCTAGAGAGAGTCTCATGAAGAGACTGTGTATCTTGGGGAGAATCTCATCAAGGGACTGTGTATCTTGGGTTGGCTTGTGGGCAATTAAGTGGTGGATTTATCCATCCATTACTTGTAATAAATATGCCAAAGTGATATTGATAATTAATACCTGTGTGTATGTGTGTGGGAACTCTGTGTTATCTGTCATTTTGCAATAAGCTATAAGTGATTAAATATTTCTTACAAATGTAAATATTTTATTTCATGTCCAGATTGTTCATGACAAAACATTTAGAGACAAGGAAACTGGGTATTTTGATTAAGTATCTGAAGTTTGAAAATTTGCAGGCATGTTTCATTTGAAGAAATATCTATATTTTGTAATGACATTAGCAGTATGAAATTAAAAATGCATGTAATATTTTTATAGAAGGTGAAGATTGAATATAGGATATTTGGAGTGCTCAGAGTAGAGAAGCATTAATGGTAGAAAAGCAGGAGTTTCACAAAGAAAGTTGAACAGCACAGCTTAATCATCGTTTTCACTGACCAGAAGGGGAAGATTCTTGGCAAGGTTCCAAAACTGAAGGAAGAAAGAATTAACCAGAATGACAAACAGGCAGAGGAGTCAGAGTAAAAGAAGTTTTAAGAACAAACCAACATAAATCAAGATCATGTGGGGGATAATCATGGAGCAATGTACATGATTATGAAGAGCTTGTGAATCAAAGGTCATTAATATGCTTGTGACACTGGCGGAGGGGACATTTATATGAGGAGCTCCAGAGTGAAGAGGGCCTGGGCAAGGATGGACAGACATCTAGAAAGCAGCACCAGGGCCAGCTCCATCTGCAGGACAATGTGCCATAAGCAAGGAGAGCTTAAACAGCAAACATGCATTTCTCATAATCCTAGAGGCTGGAAGGGCCAAGAGGTTGAAGTGGTTAAAAGCACTGCATAGGGTGAGGACCCACATCCTGCTCAGGTGTAATGGTATTAATCAACTTTATTACCTAACTCAACCCTAACTGCTCTTAAAGACCCAACTTCCAATAACATTATGTTAGGGATTAAGGTTTCAGCATTTTTGAGAATGTAGACATCCGGACTCCGGTAGATCATATCAGTTGTGTCAAAGTGTGATGGACCAACTGCAAAGTAACCATCTCAAAGCATCCAAGAAACATAAACATGTAGGCCATATCCAAATAGATTTAATCAAGATCTCCATTTATGTAACATATCCTGATGATCTGAACACACTTTCAAACATTAAAAACAGTGACTTTTTATTATGTCCAGAAATTTGGCAATATCATGATGCAGGGTTTCTGTATTAGTCACTTTTTCTCACTCTGAGAAAACAATGAAAAGAGGGAGGATTTGTTTTGGCTCACATTTTCAGAGAGCCATCCATGGTCATCTAGGTCCATGACTCAGAAGTCTGGAGCAATGCACAACAGTACAGAGATGCTCACTTAATGGCATCCAGTTGATAAAGAGGCAGGTGGCTGGGGTGGGAACAAGGTAGACCTACCAAAAGGACATACTTGCTTAGTCTAGGCACTACATCTTAAACCCTATGACCATCCATAGTGATTCCAGCATCATGTGATGACTTCATCAGTGGTTGACCCTGGATTGTTCAGGGTCCTCATGGATCTTATCACTTGCCCCTAATTCTACCTCTTAATATTCCATGAAAACCAACCTACCATTCATGGATTCAAGGTATCATTTAATAAAGAAACAATAATAGAAGAGAAAAATTACAGCTTCAGTAAATAAACAACTTTAAAGGTTTTTCATTATAGATAGGAAACAGGTACATGTAGCTCAGAAGAATAAGAAACAAGGAATAATACACACAGTGTCTCTGGTCATTAATTCCTCATTTTTTCATCATGTCATGACTAGTTCTTCCACCTGAGCCTTTGACATTTACAATAAGTGAAACTGAAGACCCCGAAGGAATGAAGCATTATTAACTTAATCGCTTCACATAACTTATCTTGAACAGCCTGCAATTTCCTTAAAACTTGATTTCTTTTCAGTTTCCAGAAAATAATGATATGAAACAAGTATTTCTGTGAGGAATTTTTAAAAAAGTTCCAACAAAGTTCCAGCTTTGATGGTACCTATTTAGCTTTAACTAAAAAAGCACAAAAAATAGCAATTCTCTTTGAACTCCTCTTATAGAATATACCTGATGGACTGATTTTGCCAGTTAATTGTTATCTTTTATAAATCCCCAGAGAGATTCATGGATCCGTCCAAACTTGCTAACTAGGGACCCATCAATGTTCTGCTAGATTTGTTTTTTAGTCTCAGAATATTTAGTACTAAATGTTTACCTCAGGATGGTATGTAAATATTTGTTAATGAACAAGGTATTAGTAAACTTTTCATGGAGAAATAAAAATACCAAGATAGCTTAATAAAAAGTCACTTGCTCCACTTTCACTGAAGCCCATTGACATATCATCACAATGATACAGACATAGGACCAAGAACCTATGTTATAAATTGAAAAACCAATCGTATCAACTGAATTGTCTTTGAAATGCAGTGATTTTATACACAAAGTATTCGAGAAGGTGACTTAGAATTAATTGGTAGGCCAAGAGCTCTGAATTCCTGTAATTTATATTGGATATTTGCAAAGGTTTGGAGATTATATTCAGCCTAGCACCCAGAGCAACTTAGTTGGCCATATAAGATTTGACTTGTAACTTCTTATATTACTGTTTAAAAATAATATTGTTGGTTAGCTCTGCTGATAAGCACTCCACGTAAATGAACAGAAATCAGATCCAGGGACCTATACTAGGAGCAAACCCATTGCCTGGAAACAACATTATTTTCACTATAATTTTAGCAAGATTGAAAGTATAAAAATCTGGGCCCTAAACAGCTAGAATAAGAAACTGTCTATACAGCAGCACATGTGTATATGCTGGTTTTGGATACTTTAATTTGAACATATAATTATACATATAAATTCCGTTAGATTGTGCTAACCAAAAGTGTTTACAAGAGTGTCATTCGGAGTAGTAAAAAAGACCCAAATGTTTAGCATAGCAAAATCAGTTTTGTAAACTATGTCCCACCCAACAAATAAAGTTCCAGCCCTTAAAATTGTATTTTGGAGAAACTACATGACACAAGCAAAAAGAATATAAGAGAATACCATGAGTCCATAATTTATACACAATTCCTGGGGCTGAAAAGATGGCTTTGTGATTAAGAAAACTGACTACACTCATGTAAGGGGGTTCACAAGTATGTAGAATTGCCTGTTCTAGATGTTTCAGGTACATACATTCATGTTCATATACCCACAGGTAAACACAAATGTACATGATTCTAAAAAGTAACAACAATTTTAAACAATGGCACACTGAGAAATAGGGTATGATACACAAGTATTCAGTCCTTAACCCTCAGGATCAAGTGTATAGTAAAGGCACACATATAAGATTTCAAACAACTGTGACCCTGAGTTCTTACAGAAGCAGGAACAGACAAAATAATGATTTAAATGATGCAATAATCTAATTTATAGTCTTAGAGAATATAGATGAGATAAAGAAGAAGTTGAGATGTGAGACTATCAATCAGAAAACCCAAGGAGGCCTGGGAACTGTGAGGAGCTTTCATCTCTAACAGCCAGGAAACAGACTTGGCTGAGACCCAAGACCAAGGACTAAATGTAATAGATCATTTGATTGTTCAGGTCTGCTAGCTAAGGGCAGTGGAATGTAATGAATGAAATACTGATGAGGGGATACAATACAAAACACTGAAAGCAATGGTATTTTTAATTATCTGAAAGTTCTCTTTGGAATTGGATCAGCATTTTCTGGAAAACAAACCCACATTTAGAGTTATAACACATAATTGAAGGCTTCTAAACCTGTGATGGAGTCAGATACATCAGAGGCCCAAAACTATAAAGCTTGACTCATGAAAAGAACACTTACATTAACAAAAGTAATAAAGTCATTGTCTCCTCTGTTAAGGATGCAGTCTCCTCCCCATTTCCGTAGTTCTCGGCTAGTTTTACTCTGATTGAGTTTGCATTGGTCTTGTGCATGCTGTCACCATTGGTATAAGTTCATATGAGCAAGGTCTCAGGAGCCTGTAAAACTGTTTCCTTATGGTCATACACCACCCCTGTTTCTTACAATCTTTCATGTTATCACTGCTAGGTGAGGGAGAGTTAATCTTCTTTAAGATAAACTTTAAGGTTCCAGTGGAATGAACGCACACTTTGGGACATCTGGGTCTAAAAGCTTGATTCTATAGGCCTTAAAATACATGACAGATTGCATGAAATCCTGAGGGTAAGTATAGAGGATATAGATAGAGTAGGGGGTCTAATTATCATTAAGATATATGAAATCCGGTGGGCAGGCAGATCAGTCAGGAGCAGAGCATCTTGAGAGATGAGGCTCAGTCCTTAGCCTGGATTGCATAGAGGCTGCTGGCCCGCACCAGAGAGCTGGGGCACAGCGAACCAGTGCAACCACCCACCCCACCCCCCAACCCCTACCAACTGGAATTCCAAAGGGAGGTTCCAATAAGTCCTACAACCAACCCAGAAGAACTGGCTGGCAGCAGAGAACATACAGTGCTCAGAAGGTGTCATCTGGGTGGGCTGTTCCCCACCCAGTTCTTGCTGAACAGAAAGGGAAGAGTGAACTATACCTTCCAATATAACCAAAATTGAAAGCCCGAAACCTAAGCAAGTCAACACTCCATAAATAAGGAGACTACAATGAAGGAACCTGAAAGAATCAAGTAAAGCAATCCTCCAACACGGGTGAAGAGGCACTAGAGATTTGCACCAGAATTCAGGCAAAAGGTAAAGGACATGCCAAGAGCACAACTATAAAACAATATGGGAGAAGCCCAGAATAACCCCGTACCAAACGATGCAGAGCATGTGGAGGACCCCTACAATGGGATCTCTGTAGAGATAGCCCGGGATACAGATTGTAGATTAACAATCACAAATATATTGAAAGAAATCATAGAACTAAGGAGAGAGAATGAAAAACTCAGACAGGACCTAGAGGAAGATAATGAGAAACTCTGGAAGGAAGTGGAACACAGAAAAGGACACATGCTGAAATGAAAATGGGAACCAAGTGAAACAAGGAGCTACAAGAAAAGATTGAGAAGCTCCAAAAGGATGTGAAAATAATAAACACAGGAGGAAATGAAAAAGGAAATCGAACACTCAGCCAATCAAAAGGAAAGAATGGGAAACAGCCTCAGAAGCAGAATGGAGGAAGCAGAAAAAAAGAATATTAGACTTAGAAGATAACACAGAACAACTAAAAAGCTCAAGTAAAGATTACAAAATTTTAAAAATACACAAGAGTGGAACAACGAGGAAATGTGACACACGATGAAAAGATCAAACCTCCACATCATAGGGATAAAGGAAGGAGAAGAATCCGAAGAGAATGATATTGATCAGATCTTCAACAGAATAACAGATAAAAATTTCCTCAAACTAAAAAAAGACAAACCCATATAAATACAAGAAGCACATAGGACAAACAAATAGACTGGACCAGAGAAGAAACTCCCCTTGCCATATCATAGTTAAAACATTAGATGCCCAAAACAAAGAAAAAATTCTGAAAGCCACAAAAGCAAAACAAATTACTTATAAGGGGAAATCTATCAGAATTACAGCTGATTTTCAGTGCAAACTATGAAAGCAAGAAGAATGTGCAGCAAAGCATTGCCAGTGCTAAATGACTATCAATGCCAACCTAGATTACTATACTCAACAAAAATGTCAGTTCTAGTTGAAGGAAAGAGAAAAACTTCCATGATGTAAACAAGATGAAAGAATACATTTCCAGAAAACCAACCCTTCAGAGAATACTTGAAGCAATTCAAAGGATAGAGGAGGAGAGCAACTACCCCCAGACAACTTGAAGAAGAAATTAATAAAAGCAGAACTGCAGAGGTAGAAACCTAGACTAAAAATGCAAATGGATAATAAAGTGAAGGGAAGCAACACACATTTCTCAATTATAACCTTAAGTATTAATGGACTAAACTCCCCAATCAAAAGGCATAGTCTGGGAGGATGGATTAGGAAACAGAATCAATTGATATGCTCTCTAGAAGAAACCCAACTCACCCATAAGAATAGGTACCAACTTAAAGTGAAAGGATGGAAAAAATATTCCAAGCAAATGGTACCAAAAAGAAAGCAGGAGTTGCTATTTTAATATCAGACAAAATAGACTTCAAAGTAGAAGCAATTAGAAAAGACAAAGAGGGCCATTACATCCTTATCAAAGGGAAAATTGACCATGAATATATACACACCAAACTCTGGTGCACCGATCTTTATAAATACAACTTTACAGGCCCCTAAGGCACAGATTAAGCCCAGCACACTCATAGTAGAGGACTTCAATACCCTACTCAGTCCTTTGGACAGATCAGCTGGGCAAAGAAAAAACAGGGAGACATCTGAACTGAACAATACAATACAGCATGGACTTCACAGACATCTTCTGAATATTCCACCCAAACACCAGAGAATATACTTTCTACTCAGCACCCCATGGAACGATCTCCAAAATTTACCACATACTTGGACACAGAAAAAACCTTGACAAATACAAAAAATGAAATAATCTCATGCATTCTATCAGACCATAGTGCAATAAAGCTCAATGTCAACAACACGACAAGCCCCTGCTACCTACAGGAAAACATGGAGACTAAACAACACACTCCTGAATAATGAATGGGTCAAGGAGGAAATAAAGAAAGAGATAAAGGCATTCCTGGAACTAAACGACAATGACAGTACAACACAACAAAACCTATGGGACACTTTAAAAGCAGTCCTAAAAGGGAAGTTTATAGCTCTGGGTGCCCACATTAAAAAAAAAATAGAAAGAGCACAAATAAATTAACTAACACTGCAGCTAAAAACACTTGAAAGACAACAGCAAATGAACCCTAAACACAACAGACAGGAAGAAATAACAAAAATCAGAGCAGAAATCAATGAAATAGAAACAAAGAAAACAATACAAAAAATCAATGAATCCAAAAGTTGGTTGTTTGGGAGAATAAACAGGATAGACAGACCTCTAGCCCAGTTAACCAAAAGAAAGAAAGACCAACTCCAGATCAATAGAATTCGTGATGAAAGGGGAAATATCACAAAGACAATGAAAAGATCCAGACAATCATATGGGAAAACATACTTCAAAAACTTCTACCAAATTTGAAAACCTAAGAGAAATGGATGAATATCTGCAATCCAGGGAATCACTAAAGCTAAACAAAGAAGAGACTGACAGCTTAAACAGACCTATAATATATGAAGAAATTGAAAATGAATAAGATACCTCCCAACTAAAAAAAGTCCAGGCCCAGACTGTTTCACAAAAAAAAAAAAATCTATAAAATATTTAAATAAGACTTACAACCATTATTACTCAAACTGTTCAGAAAGATACAAGCAGAGAGAAATCTCCCAAATTCCTTCTATGAAGCCAGCATCACTCTAATACCAAAACCAGGCAAGCATGCAACCAAAAAAGAGAACTACAGACCCATCTCATTAATGAACTCAGATGTAAAAATTCTCAACAGAATACTTCCAAACCATATACAGACCCACACCAAAAAGATCATCCACCATGATCAAGTTGGATTCATTCCATAGATGCAAGGAAAATCAGTAAATATCATGAAACACATAAATAGACTGAAGGAAAAAATACACAATCATCTCAATTGATGCAGAAAAAAAACCTTCGACAAAATACAGCATCCCTTCATGATTAAAATACTAGAGGGATTTGGACTGGAAGGATCATTCCTCAACATAATCAAGGCCATATACAAGAAACCCACAGCCAGCATCATCCTAAATGGAGAAAAGTTAGAAGGATTCCCCATAAAGGTAGGAACCCTGCAAGGATGCCCCTTGTCACCACACTCCAATATAGTGCTTCAAACACTGGCTAGGATAATAAGGCAATAAAAGGAAATCAAAGGAATACTGATTGGAAAAGAGGAAGTAAAACTATCCCTTTTTGCAGATGATATGATAGTTTACATAAAAACTCTGCCAGAAAACTCCTAGAAATTATTAGGAGTTTCAGTAAAATGGCGGGTTACAAAATTAACCTAGAAAAATCAGTAGCCTTTCTTTACACCAAAAACAAGCAACTAAAGAAGGAATACAAGGAGACTTTCTCAATCACAATAGCCTTAAAAATAATAAAATACCTAGGAATAACCCTAACAAAAGACACCAAAGATCTCTACAACAAAAATTATAAACTCCTGAAGGAGGAAATTGAAGAAGACATCAGAAGATGGAAAGAACTTCCATGCTCATGGATTGAAAAAATTAATATAGTAAAATGTCCATTCTGCCCAAATTAATATATCAATTCAATGCAAATCCAATTAAAATCCCCAGGACATTCTTCACAGGCTTGAAAAAATTCTTATATTCATATGCAACAACAAAAAACCCTGAATAGCCAAAGCAACCCTGAGTGAAAACAGCAATACTAGGGGAATTTCTATACCAGACATCAAACTATACTACAGGGCTATAGTCATAAAAACAGCCTGATACTGGCAGAAAAATAGACCTGTGGATCAATGGAACAAAACTGAAACTTGAGCACACACAATTTCAGCTATCTTATATTTGACAAGGGGGCCAAAAAAGACTCACTGGAGGAAAGATAGCATCTTCATCAAATGGTGATGGCAAAACTGGATCACCACTTGTAGAAGAATAAAGTTAAACCCCTACCTCTCACTCTGTACAAAAATCAACTCCACATGGAACAAAGACCTCATTTTAAACCCAAAACTCTGAAGGTATTAGATGAAAAAGTTGGCAGCAACTTACAAGAGATATGTGTAGGAAGGTACTTTCCCTAAATCAGACAGCAGCTGCACAGGAAATAAGGTCAACAATTGACAAGTGGGACCTTATTAAACTCAAAAGTTTTTGTACAGCAAAAGAAACAATCAGGGAAGTGAAGAGAAAACCCACAGATTGGGAGGAAACCTTCATTACTGTTTCATCTGACAGAGCATTAAGAATATATAAACTACTTGAAAAACAAAGGAGTAAGAAAACAAATGACTCACTCAAAAAATGGAGTAAAGAGCTGAGCAGAGAATTCACAAGCGAGGAAATAGAGATGGCTGAGAAACACCTTAAAAAGTGTTCAACATCGCTAATAATTAAGGAAATGCAAATTAAAATCATTTTAAGATATCATCTCACCCCGATAAGTTTGGCTAGGATCAAGGAAACAAATGATACCAAATGCTGGAGAGAGTGTAGGGAAAGGGGAACTCTCATCCACTGCTGGTGGGAATGCAAACTTGTACAACCACTATGGAAAGCAGTATGGAGAACCCTTAAAACACTCAAAATGAGCCTACCACCTGACCCAGCCATACCACTTCTGGGAATATATCTATTAGACTCTTCCTACAGCAGAGATACATGTACAGCCATGTTTATTGTAGCTCTCTTCACAATAGCAAAGAACTGTAACTAACCCAAGTGCCCCTCAACTGATGAGTGGATACAGAAAATGTGGTACATCTACACAATGGAGTACTATGCAGTGGTAAAGAAAGATGACATCATGAAATTTGCAGGTAAATGGATGGAACTAGAAGATTTTATGCTAAGTGAAGTAACACAGTCCCATAAAAACAAAAGACGAATAATATACCTCATTTGTGAATGCTAGTATCAAATACCTAGGTGGAAGACAAAATGAACAAAGTTAATATTATATTCCTCATGATCTAAAAACAACTGTGCTCTTGTATTGGTAATTTCTACACAGGTCCTAGAGCTGACATAACACTTATTTTCAGACCTTGGACTTTTAGTCTGTGATGGAGGGTATGTGTGCATCTTTTAGAGTAATATGGGATTAAAATGGAAAGATGTGAATCAAGAAATATGCTATGGAAATAACATACAGATTTTTTTCCAAATTATACAATGTTAATATAGGTGCAATGTAACAGGCTGGTACAAATTAGCCTTTCTGGGTGCTTAACTACCATACCTGAAGTCCCTACCAAATTGGCTGAGGGACTTGGGGGACAACTTTGTTCCTTGCCCTCAGAGGTCAACCAAGTCTTAGGGGATTATGCATGGGGACATCTCTTGAAAAGTCCTGGACTGGAGAGATGGCCTAGCAGTTGGGAGTGCCGACGCTCTTGCAGAGGACCCGGATTCGATCCCTAGCACCCACATGGCGGCCGAGAGCAGTCTGAAACTCCAATTCCAGGAGAACTCCAGTTCCAGGGGAATCCAACACCCTCTTCTGACCTCCGCCGCATTGCACGACACGGGTGCACAAACTTGCATGAAGACAGTACATTCATACACATACAGAAATAAATAAAATTAATTAAAAAATTTTAAAAAAGAAAAGTCCTGCAGAGGTGGGTCACCAGTCTTCCTGCTCAGGGAGGTCTTGGAGAGCCACTAAGGGGACTTCAGCCAGTGTCCAGTCTATAAAGAGGAAAGTCTGCTCATCCTTCAGAAAAGGAAGCCTGGTCTAGCAAGACCTGATTTTGTCCTCATGTGCATGGAACTGGTGGACGAGGAGCCGAAAGAAGCAAGGGTTTCCCTCCCTCCCCTCTGCAAAAAAAAAACAAAAAAAGAAAAACCAAGAGACCCCCGAGGACCAGATCCTCGACTTTCCTCAACAAAACAAAACCTTGGTTAATCTGGGCTAACTGTGTGGCCTTAAGCATCCAGAAGGAAAGAACAACCAGAAATAAATAATCAATAAGACCAGAGAAACTGTAATGCAGACACAAAACTTGGGATCTTAGTAAAAAGACAAAAAGAGAGAGAGAGAGAGAGAGAGAGAGAGTATGGTTGTTTGGCCTGTCGTCAGTTCTTACAGGTAGGTGCACATGCTTTGTGGATGCCACTACTTTTGGCACTCCTCAATGACATGAGATACAGCTTTTTTTTTTTTTTTTTTTTTTTTTTACTTTTTAACCTTCCAATGTGGACTGAGGACTTCTGAGATACCAAGCTTGTGTGAACTAAGCAGCTAATGGGAATTCAGCCTCATCAGAATATGGACTGCCATTGTTGGATTACCTTGGCTGTATCATGGAGGCCAACGCAGCACAGGCGGATCTATCATATACATTAATTACAATGTACCCAGAAGTCCCTCAGTGCAAGTTCATCCTCTGGAGTCTAGTCAGTCTATCTAGAGTCATTTCCTTAAAGAAGATCTACTCTCCCTCACCCTACAGTAATCGCTTTGTCAATAGTTCCTTGGCTAGTGTTGCAGCCTGCTACATATTTCTCCCAGGCTAAGCTGGGGTTTTTTGTTTGTTTGTTTGTTTGTTTTTTTGGTTGTTGTTTTTTATTTTCGTTTTTGGTCTTTTTAAGACAGGGTCTCCCTGTAGCTCTAGCTGTCCTGGAACTTACTATGTAGACCAGGCTGGCCTTGAACTCACAGAGATCTGTCTGCCTCTGCCTCCTGAGTGCTGGGATTAAAGGCATGTGCCATGGCCTGGCTCAATTTGCTCACTTTATCTAATAGAGTTTGCATGGGTCTTGTTCATGCAGTCACCATTGCTGCAAGCTCATAAGCAAGTTCCCAGAGGCTTGAAGCCCTCTGTTTCTTTATGTTCATACACCAACCTTGGCTAGCCCTACACCCTGTTCCATTAAGTTCCATGAAGCTCAGGTGTAGAGGTTCCGCTGTAGATTTGTCACTTAGGGCTGGCCATCTCTCAAATGTACATTCTGTGTGTGTGGACAGTTATGGGACTCTGTAATATACTCCATTTGTTGCAAAAATAAGCTTTTTGATGAGTGATAGATGGTATATTTATCTCTAAATAAAATATAAGGATACATATTTAGAACACAGTAAGAAATTTTATTTGTCTAGAGATATGGCACAGATGGGGTTTTCTCTGGAATTTATGACCTCTTTGGCCATGTGTTCTATATTTACAGTGAAACTCTTGAGTTCTCTTCCCTCGAGTGAGCTTTAAGACCAATTAGATAGCTGTTGATTACCCCCTAGATAAAATGTCACTAGTTCACCAATAGAGATAGTTTGCTGGGTCATTCATTGAGGTTATTAGGCTTTACAACTGGGCTGGAGCACTGATTGATTTTCTCCCTTAGTAGTCTACATAGTATCCTCTAGAAGTATAAGAGCTAATCTTCAGGGAGAAAGATTCTGGTCAGTTCAGCTCCATTGCTCCAAGTCTTGTGTCCGAAATATGTCCTATCTTCTGCAATAGAGTCTTAATCTTCAAGTTCTTGGAGGTAATCAAAAGCTCGGGCAATACCCTGTGTTATTTTGAGAGTCTCTTGGACTACCCTGACCAAAATTTCAAAGGGACGTTTCTCTTGTCTCACATTGTTTCTTGGTAAGCAGTCTTCACGCATACACAAGTACTCATATCCAGATATTGTGTCTGCATCTTTCAGTGGGGAGGGTTTAAGAGAATACATATGCATCTGGCTTTGTACATCTCCTAGGCTTTATTTACCTTTTCTCTCTCTCTTGTTTCCTGTTTAACCTCTCTCTCCTATTTAATGAATAAAATAAGTGTAGCACTTTATGTTTCAACACATTATACAGCCTTCTTGGATAACTTCAATCCATTACATGGAATCAAAATTTCTCTAAAAACATTTGCAATATAATTTGTTTATACGAAGGACAGTTTGAGTCCTTAACTTGCCTTGAGAACAACTTCTGTAGCAAAGCGTAAATTTGTCATGTCATTTGCAATTGAAATTCTTCTACTCAAAATTAAGTTTAACTGTGGATGAAGATTATCCACAAAACATGAAAAACAGTCTCAACGATATATATATATATATATATATATATATATATATATATAGTTTTCAGCTTACTGCCCTTGCAAAATCCTCCCCCACACTTCCCAAAAGCATGTAGTACTTTGACACTCTCGTGGCAATAGAAGAGCAAATGGATGAAATAAAAGCGAACTGCTTAAAAACACAGCCATCATAAAAATACCCAGGTTAGATAAGAATACAAACCCAAGAGCTATAACCAAACAGTAGTACAGTGTTGACTGCTGTGTTTAAGACTCCCAAAGGCTGAGACAACAGACTCCCAGAAAGCTGATCCTGCTTCCCCACTAAGGTTGGTTGTGTACACAAAATGTTGGTCTTTCTTTTGGTTTAGAAGTGGTTGTGCCAGTGCCAAAATGTCAGTGGAACTGTTTCTTAATTTTTGACAAGAGTTCCTCTCTCCTCTTCCTGTCTGTCATAAGTTCAGTTATTTAAAGATGAGGGGAAGGTTTTAATTTTCCCCCAAATTGCAGAGGTTATGAATTCACATTTCAGTATGTTCAGGAACTTTGCTGAAAAAAGCACTCATTCTTGACATTCCATTACAATGTATTTAAAGAACCCCTTAATTTATTGATATGTAACACAGAACTAAAACCTTGGTTTATATTACTGGTTTTTTAAAAGAAAATTTGATGTTTAGGAGTGTTTGACCTGAATGTATGTATGTGCTCACATATCTGTATTGCCCAAGAAGGCCAGGTGAGAACATAGATCTCCTCGAACGGGAGTTACAGATGGTTGTGAGTAGTCATGTGGGTGCTGGGAAGCAAACATGGATCTCTGCAAGAGTAGAAAACACTTTTCAACTCTAAGCCATATAGATTAAGGTTTTTATAATTTTTTATTTATTATTTTTTATGTGTATGAGTGTACTGTCTGCATGTAAGTTGGTGCACCCGTATAGTGCAAAGCCGTGGAGGTCAGAAGAGGGCGTCAGATTCCCCTGGAACGGGAAAAATCCAATAACAATGTGAATTGATAAGCATGTTAAAATAATCCTTGAAATCTGTTGTTTTCACAAAAAATTCTGAAAATCTTTGTGAATTTATCTAACCAGCATAATCAGAATTTAGCAGATAAGTCAAATAAAAAACAGATTTCACTCTTTTTAAAAATATTTTAATTTTAATTTTTATGTGTATGAGTGTTATAGGCTACATATACATAAGTGCACCCATGTCCTGCAATGCCCCAGGAAGACAAAAGAGGACATAGGATCCCTTGCAACTGGTGTTAAAGATAGTTGTTGGCCACCTTGTGAGTGCTAGGAATCAAACCCAAATCTTCTCCAAGAAAAATCAGTGCTCTTAACTGCTGAGCCATCTCTCCAACAGAAATTGAGTCATATGCACAAGTTTGAGGGATGGACAAACATTCCTGTTCCTGGATTCTTGTTCAAAAATTTCCAGTACTTCACAGAATCTCCTATTAGAAGTTTATATAATGGTGCAGTGAGTAGAAAAAAATGATAAATGGACAATGTCTGTGTAAAATTATTATGCTAACATTGCACTAAATAAAGAAACTGTATGAGGAAGAAGAAGTTAAAGCAGCAACAGTGTATTTTTTCTCTTTGCTAGTAGGATATTACTGGGAGCAAGGGGGGTTGTGTGGACAAGACAAGGTGCTGGCCTCATGTCCTTGTTAGCAAGTTCCAGGCTTCTAGGTAAATAGAATTATGTTATTTACTGAGAGAACAATAATTTTCAGTGGAATGCTTTTTACAGGTTGCCCCTGGCTTAGGATTACTGATAGTCAATAGATCTTGAATTACAGATTTATGAAACCTGGCATTATAAATGGTATTACATAAGCTATAGTATAAAAACAGTAATAACTGAAATTCTCCTCTAGCTGTGTTGAGAAATATGTTCTTATTTGGAGAGCATGCCTGCCTATGGCTAGAAAGCGCATGAAAGGACAGTACCTTGTTCCTGATGTCTCAGAGCAATCCCTTTTTTCTTTGAGCTGTTAAAATTATTGAAAGGCAAGATCTTTGATCACAGGAGACAGAATTAAGAATGTGTTCCCTTGTGTTAGTTTTTAAAAAGAGTGAAGGGAAAGCAACAATAATATACTTATCAATGAATTTTTCCAAAAAATAGGTAATTATTTTTAAATGAAAAGAGGATGAATCTTTGTTAAGAACATAAATACATGCCACTCTCTATACTACGTGCCCTGAAATGTAAGTAGGTTTGTTCTAATATTCACAGAAAATCAATAGCAAAGACATTTAAACATGCAAGCTCACTCAAGTCTTAGGTGTTGGATCTACCACATGAACCTATGCCAGCTCCTGTCCAGCTACCTCTTGCCTTCTAGGAATATGATGATCTTGATCTTCCTGCCCTTGTCTGAAATATAAGAAACAGCTCTTCACTCTAGAATCTGATATGAAATCTCAGTGTATTAATAGAAAAGAGTATCTTCTAGGTTTTACAGCCCTGCTCATGTCTCCTTCTAAGCTACATATATCCAAAAATATAACTCTCGACTTTAGATAGCTATTCAGCACTGGAGACCCAGAAGCGGTGAGATGAAATGATTCTCCGTTTAATAAAATTCCTTTGATGTCACTCAGCACCCAGTCTTGAAAAGTCACTTTTAATTACACTCTGACATTTATTTTACTCTACACCAAAGAAATACATAAATAAATCACAGATGTTTTAATGAAATGGATGTGGGTTTTGTGCTGGTAGGTCAAAATTGAAAGACATAATCTATGAAGAGTTTGAAAGAGTTTGAAGGAAATTGCTACTGTTTTTCACCTAAAAATAAAGTGATATTTCATGCTACACAGGTAGAAATAACTCTCCTTCTTTGACCCATGATCCAAGGGGGACTTTTAACATTCCTGTAGGAAGATAAATTCTACAGAGGATTCTAGGTTGAATAATTACAAGTAACAATTCTTTTGATGTTATGTCCAGGTACTTCTAATTTTGAGTAAATAAATATTAGAAGAATTGGAAGGGTGGTTTAAAGGAAAAATTAATTAGGGATGTCTTCTGCTATACAGCTGAAGGACTCATCTACACACTGGTATTATGCTGTGGAATCTGAATCCACAGTGAGCAGATCACTATAGGCAAAAATACGGTCATTCTAGTGAGATTTTGGATAATTAGAGTTGAATATGTAACTAATTCAAGAAAACAATTCTGGTGCTGTCATATGACTTCCACTTCACATAGCCCTTTTGAGAAAATTTTTAAGAACTTCTAATTTTAGCAAATGACAGAGAATTAAGGCAGATTTTATCAAAATATATAAAATCTGGATGGGCAATTCAAAAATGTTTTAGGAGAAAAGTTTCTAATATAGGAAATTTGTTTTTTGTTTTTATTTGCTTTTTGCACAAATCAATAATATTGTGTGAGTCATCTCCTCCTCAACAAGCTGGTTTGATTTTTGATAAGGTTCTTTTAGTGTGGAAAACGATGTTTTGTTTAACTGTTGTTCCAAAGCTTTCTTCTCCAGTGATTGCATTTCTGTACTAGAATGTCATTCCAGAAAGACATAAATAAGCTCATTTAGTTATTATGATATTTATAGCATTTCATTAATTGAAAATTTTCCTATGAGGCTCAGAAGCTGAAGAGAGCATGAATGACTCAGTTGAACACATATGGCTCTGCTCAATTGTGGTCTGCCTTCTATACCCTTCTCGCTATATAAAGATCCTTAACTTCTTAAATAAATGCTATTCTCTTGATCCAAATGGAATGTTATTATGGCACATTACAAAACATTGGAGGTGGAGAGCATGAGAAAGATAGACAGAGAGATAGAAGAATTTTGACCGAATCAGTCCATTGTGATTTACTAATCCAATGAAATTTAATTAGTTTTCTATTAGAATTTTCCTTGAGGTAATGCCATCAACATCCCAACAGCCTCTCTCCTTAATTCCTAACTTTCTTGCTCTCTCCATTACAATTTACAAATCAGATTTTTTATTTCTTTATGTGTATGAAAGTTCTGTCTGCATGCAGGTTTGTGCACCCATGTCGTGCAATGCCGCGGAGGTCAGAAGAGGGTGTCGGATTCCCCTGGAACTGGAGTTCTCCTGGATTATTTATACATCTTATTTAGCTATCACTAAGTGATAAATCAAATCTACCCAGTACTTTATAGGTGCCTATTTTACAACAGAATATTTTTAAGGCAGAAAAATTGACACATGCACTCAAATAAGCTAACAATTAATGACCATAGAGACAGAAGCCAAAAATAAAATGATAGAGTGGATATTTTAGAGAGTTAATAATAGATAATATGAATATGATAATAAAGAAAGCAAAAGAGCAACGGCCTCATGTGCCTGATATACTAGGACAAGTAGTCTCTTCTTTGTTTTCTGACAGCACTCTTTTCTCCCTAAGCAATTGTCATTGAAATACCTGGCATTGATTCGTCTTCTTTTACAGAACATCTCTTTGAGGAGTTCCAATGGGAGAGAGAGGGGAATGAGAGAGGAGAATGAGGAAGAGATAAAAATAACTAAATTGATTATACAAATCGATTACATTGGCCAAAAAATAATTTTATTATATTTTTTCCTGGAATCTTGCTCCTTTGAAGCTACAGCAATGGGGTCAGCATGTACAAGACCCATGCCAACTCAAGCAAAAAAAAAAACAAAAACAAAGAAAAAACCATAGAACTGTAGAAATTGGCTGCTGACTTCAAGGCAAAGAAGTATTGGGCAGCTAATTACTGTTTGGTGAGGAAGAGTTGATCTTCTTTAAAGGGAGTGGTTCTAGGTAGGCTGACTAGATCTCAGTGGATGAAGGACTTCTGAGGAAACTAGCTTGATTTGATAGGCCTTAACATAAATGACGGAATCCAGGAAATCTAGTGGGGGCCTATGGGAGGGGACCCATGGAGAATGTGGTCTAAAGATGATTAAGATGTGTATGAAATACCCAGAAATTCAATTAAATATACACAATATTTAATGATTGGGAATGTTCCCTCCACTGGAGGCGTTCTATGATCTTCTGTGTTCTGTATATAATCATACACTTTATTGCTTAGAGGAAGAACATAACTGTAATAAGCTTATCATTCTACCAAATATGTACTGTGAAAAAAGTTGATACATGATATGTGTACAGCTACTGTCAGTGTATAAGTCACATACCGCAGACTGTAGTATGTTTATGATAGAGTTTTGGCTAATGCCATAGAGTGTTTCAAAGCTGTAACTGACCTTTAAATTTTTACATAGAGAACTGAAGAGCAAGCTGACTTAGCAGCATATTAATCAGTCACTAGAAACTGACTGCCCCTAGTGGGGAGACATCTCCTGAATAGGACGATTTCCTTCCATTGAAGAGTATTCCTAGAATATAAGTAAGCTTGAAGTCATTAGCCATCATCACTTCCAACATCTAGAAGGATGATCTAACAGACTCCAAGGGACATCTGGATAAAATATTCTGGTGGATACTCCTTTCTATATGAGTGTCCATAGTCCTGTACTTATTGTGATTTATTTATTTTTATTTATTTATTTTTTATTGATGTTTTGTGCATTTCATACATCATTTTCCAATTCAGTTCAGGCATATTTCCCCTTCCCTTCCCCCCTACTCCCACCCCATCCCAGATCATGCATTTTGCCATAACTGTCCTGCATCTTTCTCTCAGTATTTTTTTTTTCATTTTTTAGCTATAAGTGATAATCCATGAGTACAAGCATCCTTCATATGAAACCAATTTGCAAGCTGTTGTGCCCCACAGCCCCACCATCCAGAGGGCGGTGAGGGGTTGTATGTTCAATCAAGTTGATCAAATAAGTGTCCAGACTACATTGCTGTAGTTTCACCATTCACCCCAATCGCAGCCTTTACATTCTACCACGCCCCCTCTTCCGCAGATTGTTCCCTAGGCTTAGAAAAGGGGCACAGGTGGATGAAAAGCCAAACAGTCCACTCTCTCTGGAGCTGTTGTCTTGGACTCTGGTCAAATCTGGCTGTTTCCTTTCATGGGCTGACAGTTTGTCCAGGAATAACCTTTCGATCCTACTAATGAAGCACAAGAAATTAGATATATAGGTATTTAAACAGCACTAATAGTTATGGTAGGTTACTTTGGTATAGACACATATGTTTGGATGATATGTTAATCCATGAATTACATTTTTTCCTGTTAAATATGACAGGGTCTTACTGTGGCTTATAACATCTCCCAACCTGTAGAGGATGTAAGCTTTTGGCATCAGCCATGGGTTATTCCTCCAAGGAGAGAGCCAATAGCCAATTAGATTTGGGATATACAGGCATATGGCTGCCTCTGCTGCACAGTATTTCCAGGCAGGTGAGGTGTAGCTGGTGCTGACGGTGGAGTCTTGCTTGACTCAGGGAGACCCATATTTGCTTTATTGGTTTAGTGGCCTTTGGTAACACTCTCTGGCATTCCAGAGGCCATCTGTACACTTGCATGTGTGGTCTCAATACATCCCTCCCATGTTAACGTCAGGTCTTCGGCAGCANAAGGTGAAGAACCACTGGCCCTGGCCCAAATATCTGGACCCTCTGGTCCGGATCCCGTGTCCCGCCAAAAAGGCCTCAGAGACACGACCCACTAGCTGCAGTCCCGGAAGGAGCCCTGCTCCACAGGTACTTGCCCAGGTGAATTCCAGGCTGCCTGCCCAAAGGTGCAGAACCACTGGCCCTGGCCCAAATCTCCGGACCCTCTGGGCTGCCTCCTGTGTCCGGCCCTAAAGGCCTAAGAGCCATGACCCCCTAGCTGCAGCCCCGGAATGAGCACAGCTCCACAGGTGCTTGGCCAGGTGATATCCGGGCAGCCAGCCCAAGGTGCAGAAGCACTGCCCATGGCCGAAATCTCCAGACCCTCTGGCCTGGCACCCGGGTCCTACCCAAAAGGATTCAGAGACACGACCCCCTAGCTGCAGCCTTGGAAGGAGCCCAGCTCCAAAGGTACTTGCCCAGGTGACTTCCGTGTAGCCCGCCCAAAGGTGGAGAACCACTGGCCCTGGCGCAAATCTCTGGACCCTCTGGGCAGCCTCCTGTGTCCGGCCCTAAAGGCTGCAGAGACAAAATCCCCTAGCTGCAGCCCCAGAAGGAGCACAGATCCAAAGGTTCTTGCCCAGGTGACTTGTGGGCAGCCTACCCAAAGGAGCAGAACCACTGGCCCTGACCCAAATCTCCGGAATCTCTGGCCCAGCTTCCGGGTCCCGCCTTAAAGGCCTCAGAGAGACGACCACCTAGCTGCAACCCCAGAAGGAGTCCAGCTCCACAGGTACTTGCCCAGGTGAGTTCCAGGCAGTCTGCCCAAAGGTGCAAAATCACTGGCCCTGGCCCAAATCTCTGGACCCTCTCGGCTGCCTCCTGTGTCCGGCCCTAAAGGCCTCAGGGACATGATCACCTAGCTGCAGCCCCAGAAGGAGCCCAGCTCCAAAGGTTCTTGCCCAGGTGACTTCGGGGCTGCCCGCACAAAGGCAGAATCTATGGCCCTGGCCCATATCTCTATACCCTCTGGCCCGGCTTCCAGGTCCCACCCAAAAGGCCTCATAGACCCAACCACATAGATGCAGCCCCAGAAGGAACCCAGCTCCAAAGGTTCTTGCCCAGGTGACTTCGGGGCAGCCCGCACAAAGGTGCAGAACCAATGGCCCTGGCCCATATCTCCAGACCCTCTGACCCGGCTTCTGGGTCCTGCGCAAAAGTACTCACAGACCCGACCACATAGCTGCAGCACCGGAGGGAGCCCAGCTCCACAGGTACTTGCCCAGGTGACTTCCGGGCTGCCCACACAAAGGTGCAGAACCACTGGCCCTGGACGACATTTCTGGACACTCTGGCCCGGCTCCTGGGTCCCACCCAAAAGGCCTAAGAGATATGACCCCCAACTGCAGCCCCTGAAGGAGCCCAGCTCCACAGGTACTTGCCCAGGTGACTTCTGAGCAGCCGGCCCAAATGTGCAGAACCATTGGCCCAGGCTCAAATCTCCAGATTCTCTGGCCCGGAACCCAGGTCATGCCCAAATGGCCTCAGAGACACGACCCCCTAGCTGCAGCCCCAGAAGGAGCCCAGCTCCCCAGGTACTTGCCCAGGGGACTTCCGGCAACACACCAAAGGGTGCAGAAGCACTGGCCCTGGCCCAAATATCCAGACCCACAGGCCTGGCTCCCGGGTACTACCCAAAAGGCCTCAGAGACATGAACCCCTAGCTGCAGTCCCGGAAGGAGCCCAGATCCACAGGTACTTGCCCAGGTGATTTGCGGGCAGCATGTCCAAAGGTGCAGAACCAAAGGCCCTGTCCAAAATTTCCGGACCCTCTGGCCAGGCTCCCGGGTCACGCCCAAAAGGCCTCAGGGACACGACCCTCTAGCAGCAGCTCCAGTAGGAGCCCAGCTCCACAGGTACTTGTCCAGGTGACTTTTGGGCATCGTGCCCAAAGGTGCAGAACCACTGGCCCTGGCCCAAATCTCCGGACCCTCTGGGCCGCCTCCTGTATCTGGCCCTAAAGCCCTCAAGAGACATGACCCACTAGCTGCAGCCCCAGAAGGAGCCCAGCTCCACAAGCACATGCCCAGGTGACTTCCAGGCAGTCCGCTCAAAGGTGCAGAACCACTGGCCCTGCCTCAAATCTCCAGACCCTCTGTCCCAGCTCCCAGTTCCCGCCCAAAATGCCTCAGAGACACGACCCCCTAGCTGCAGCCCCGGAAGGGTCCAGCTCCACAGGTACTTGTCCAGGTGACTTCCAGGCAGCATGCCCAAAGGTGCAAAACCACTGGCCCTGGCCCAAATCTCCAGACCCTCTGGGCTGCCTCCTGTGTCCAGCCCTAAACGCCTCAGGGACACGATCCCCTAGCTGCAGCCCCAGAAGGAGCCAAGCTCCAAAGCTTCTTGCCCAGTTACTTCCCGGCAGCCCACACAAAGGTGCAGAACCACTGGCCCTGGACCATATCTCCGGACCCTCTGGCCCAGCTTCTGGGTCCCGCCCAAATGGCCTCATAGAACCTACCCCATAGCTGCAGCCCCAGAAGGAGCCCTGCTCCACAGGTACTTGCCCAGGTTACTTCTGGGCAGCCCGCCCAACGGTGCAGAACCACTGGCCCTGGCTGACATTTCCAGACACTCTGGCCAGGCTCCCGTGTCCTGCCCAAAATGCCTCAGAGATATGAACCCCTAGCTGCAGCCCCAAAAGGAGCCCAGCTCCAAAGGTTCTTGCCCAGGTGACTTCCAAGCATCCCGCCCAAATGTGTAGAACCACTGGCCCTGAACCAAATCTCCGGACCCTCTGGCCTGGTTTCTGGGTCCTGCCCAAATGGCCTCATAGACCTGAACCCATAGCTGCAGCCCTGGAACGAGCCCAGCTCCAGAGGTACTTGCCCAGGTGAATTCTGGGCAGCCGGCCCAAGGGTGCAGAAGCACTGGCCCTGGCCCAAATATGCGGACCTTCTGGCCCGGATCCCAGGTCCCGCCCAAAAGGCCTGAGAGACAAGACCCCCTAGCTGCAGACCCGGAAGGAGCCCAGCTCTACAGGTACTTGCCCCGGTGACTTCCGTGCAGCCCGACCAAAGGTGCAGAACCACTGGCCCTGGCTCAAATCTCCGGACCCTCTGGCCCGGTTAATGGGTCCCTACCAAAAAGACTCAAAGGCACGAGCCCCTAGCTGCAGCCCCAGAAAGAGCTCTGCTCCACAGGTACTTGCCCAGGTGACTTCCGGGCAGCCCGCCCAAAGGAGGAGAACCACTGGCCCTGGTCCAAATCTCCAGACCCTGTGGGCAACCTCCTGTGTCCAGCCCTAAAGGCCTAGGAGACACGATCCACTAGCGGCAGACCCAGAAGGAGCCCACCTCCAAAGGTTCTTGCCCAGGTGACGTCTGGGCAGCCCGCACAAAGGTGCAGAACCACTGGCCCTGGCCCAAATCTCTGGACCCTCTGGCCCAGGAACCAGGTCCCACCCAAAAGGACTCAAAAGCACGACCCCTAGCTGCAGCCCCAGAAGAAGCCCTGCTCCACAGGTACTTGCCCAGGTGACTTCTGGGCAGCCCTCCCAGAGGTGGAGAACCACTGGCCCTGGCCCAAATCTCCAGACCCTCTGGGCAGCCTCCTGTGTCCGGCCCTAAAAGACGAGGAGACACGATCCCATAGCTGCAGCCCCAGAAGGAGCCCAGCTCCAAAGGTTCTTGCCCACGTGACTTCTGGGCAGCACGCACAAGGGTGCAGAACCACTGGCCCTGGCCCATATCTCCAGACCCTCTGGCCCGGCTTCTGGGTCCCACCCAAAAGGCCTCATAGACCCAACCACATAGCTGCAGCCCCGGAAGGAGCCCAGCTCCACAGGTACTTGGCCAGGTGACATCCAGCAGCCTGCCCAAGGTGCAAAAGCACTGGCCCTGGCCAAAATCTCCAGACCCTCTGGCCCGACATCCGGGTCCCACCCAAAATGCCTCAGAGAGATGACCCCCAAGCTACAGCTCCGGAAGGAGCCCAGCTGCACAGGTACTTGCCCAGGTGATTTTGGTGCAGCCAGCCCATAGGTGCAGAACCACTCCCCTTGGCCCAAATCTCCAGCCCCTCTGGCCTGGCTCCCGGATCCCACCCAAAAGGTCTCACAGACACTTCCCACTAGCTGCAGCCCTGCAAGGAGCCCAGCTCCAGAGGTACTTGCCCAGGTGACTTCCAGGCAGCCAGCCCAAAGGTGCAAAACCACTGGCCCTGGCCCAAATATCCAGACCCTCTGGGCTGCCTCCTGTGTCCGGCCCTAAAGGCCTCAGGGACATGATTCCTTAGCTGCAGCCCCAGAAGGAGCCCAGCTCCAAAGATTGTTGCCCAAGTACTTCCGGGCAGCCCGCCCAAAGGTGCAGAACCACTGGCCCTGGCCGACATTTCCAGACTCTCTGGCCAGGCTCCCATGTCCCGCCCAAAATGCTTCAGAGTCACGACCCCCTAGCTGCAGCCCCGGAAGGAGCCCAGCTCCACAGGTCCTTGCCTAGGTGACGTCTGTGCAGCCCACCCAAAACTGCAGAACCACTGGCCCTGGCGCAAATCTCCGGACCTCTGGGCAGCCTCCTATGTCCGGCCCTAAAGGCCTCAGAGACACGATCCCCTAGCTGCCGCCCCAGAAGGAGCCCAGCTCCAAACGTTCTTGCCCAGGTGACTTCCAGGCTGCCCGCACAAAGGTGCAGAACCACTGGCCCTGGCCCATATCTCCAGACCCTCTGGCCCGGCTTCTGGGTCCCGCCCAAAAGGCCTCATAGACCCAACCACATATCTGCAGCCGCAAAAGGAGCCCAGCTCCACAGGTACTTGCCCAGGTGACTTCCGGGCTGCCTGCCCAAAGGAGCAGAACCACTGGCCCTGGCCCAAATCTCCGGACCCTCTGGCCCAGCTCCCGGGTCCCGCCCAAAAGGCCTCAGAAACAAGAACACCTAGCTGCAGCCCCAGGAGCCCAGCTCCACAGGTACTTGTCCAGGTGACTTCCAGGCTGCCCGCCAAATGGTGCAGAACCACTGGCTCTGACCGACATTTCCAGACTCTCTAGCCTGGCTCCCGGGTCCTGCCCAAAAAGCCTAAGAGACACGACGACCCCCAACTGCAGCCCCGGAAGGAGCCCTGCTCCACAAGTACTTGCCCAGGTGACTTTCGTGCAGCCCGACCAAAGGTGCAGAACCACTGGCCCTGGCCAAAGTCTCTGGACCCTCTGGGCCGCCTCCTGTGTCTGGCCTTAAAGGTGTCAGAGACACGACCCCTAGCTGCAGCCCCAGAATGAGCCCAGCTCCACAGCTACTTGGCCAGGTGACATCCGGCAGCCTGCCCAAGGTGCAGAAGCACTGGCCCTGGCCAAAATCTCCGGACCCTCTGGCCAGGCACCCAGATCCCACCCAAAAGGCCTCAGAGAGACGACCCCCTTGCTGCAGCCCCGGAAGGAGCCAGGTTGCACAGGTACTTGCCCAGGTGACTTCCGTGCAGCCAGCCTATAGGTGCAGAACCATTGGCACTGGCCCAAATCTCCGGCCCCTCTGGCCTGGCTCCCGGGTCCCAACCAAAAGGTCTCAGAGACAATTCCCCCTAGCTGCAGCCCCGCAAGGAGCCCAGCTCCAGTGGTACTTGACCAGGTGACTTCCGGGCAGCCCGCCAAATGTGCAAAACCACTGGCCCTGGAACAAATCTCCGGACCCTCTGGGCTGCCTCCTGTGTCTGGCCCTAAAGGCCTCAGGGACATGATCCCCCAGCTGCAGCCCCAGAAGGAGCGCAGCTCCAAAGGTTCTTCCCCAGGTACTTCCGGGCAGTCCGCCCAAATGTGCAGAACCACTGGCCCTGGCCGACATTTCCGGACTCTCTGGCCAGCATCCCGTGTACTGCCCAAAATGCCTCAGAGACAGACCCCCTAGCTGCAGCCCCAGAAGGAGCCCAGCTCCAAAGGTTCTTGTCCAGTTACTTCCGGGCAGCCCGGCCAAAGGTGCAGAACTACTGGCCCTGGCCCATATCTCTGGACCCTCTGGCGAGGCTTCTGGGTCCTGCCCAAATGGCCTCATAGACCCGACCCCATAGCTGCAGCCCCGGAAGGAGCCCTGCTCCACAGGTACTTGCCCAGGTGACTTCCGGGCAGCCCACCTAAAGGTGCAGAACCACTGGTCCTGGCCGACATTTCCGGACTCTCTGGCCAGCATCCCGTGTACTGCCCAAAATGCCTCAGAGATATGACCCCCAAGCTGCAGCCCCAAAAGGAGCCCAGCTCCAAAGGTTCTTGCCCAGGTGACTTCCGGGCCTCCCGCCCAAAGGTGTAGAACCACTGGCCCTGGCCCAAATCTCCAGACCCTCTGGCCCGGTTCTGGGTCCCGCACAAATGGCCTCATAGACCCGACCCCATAGCTGTAGCCCCGGAAGGAGCCCAGCTCCACAGGTACTTGCCCAGGTGAATTCCGGGCAGCAGGCCCAAGGGTGCAGCAGCACTGGCCCTGGCCCAAATATCCGGACCCTCTGGCCCGGCTCCCGGGTCCCGCCCAAAAGGCCTTAGAAACAAGAACACCTAGCTGCAGCCCCAGAAGGAGCCCAGGTCCACAGGTACTTGTCCATGTGACTCCGGACTGCCCGCCAAATGGTGCAGAACCACTGGCTCTGACCGACATTTCCAGACACTCTGGCCCAGCTCCCGGGTCCCGCCCAAAAAGCCTAAGAGACACGACCCTCAACAGCAGCCCCAAAAGGAACCCAGCTCCACAGTTACTTGCCCAGGTGACTTCCGGGTGGCCTGCCCAAAGGTGCAGAACCACTGGACCTGGCTCAAATCTCCAAACCCTCTGGCCCGGCACTGGGGTCCCACCCAAAAGGCCTCAGAGACATGACCCCCTAGATGCAGCCACGGAAGGAGCCCAGCTCCACAGGTACTTTCCCAGGTGACTTCCGGGCAGCCCGCCCAAGGGTGCAGAAGCACTGGCCCTGGTCCAAATATCCAGACCCTCAGGCCCGGCTCCTGGGTACCGCCCAAAAGGCGTCAGAGACATGAACCCCTAGCTGCAGCCCCGTAGGAGCCCAGATCCACAGGTACTTGTCCAGGTTACTTCCGGACAGCCCTCTCAAAGGAGCAGAACCACTGGCCCTTGCCCAAATCTCCGTACCCTCTGGTCCGACTCCCAGATCCCGGCCAAAAGGCCTCAGAGACACGACCCCCTAGCTGCAGCCCCAGAAGGAATGCAGCTCCAAAGGTTTTTGCCCAGGTGACTTCCAGGCAGCCCGCGCAAAGGTGCAGAATCACTGGCCCTGGCCCATATCTCCAGACCCTCTGGGCTACCTCCTGTGTCCGGCCCTAAAGGCCTCAGGGACATGATCCCCTAGCTGCAGCCCCGAAAGGAGCCCAGCTCCTCAGGTTCTTGCCCCGTTACTTCTGGGCAGCCCGCCCAAAGGTGCAGAACCTCTGGCCATGGCCCATAACTCCAGACACTCTGGGCTGCCTCCTGTGTCCGGCCCTAAAGGCCTCAGGGACATGATCCCCTAGCTGCAGCCCCGCAAGGAGCCCAGCTCCAGAGGTACTTGCCCAGGTGAATTCTGGGCTGCCCGCCCAAATGTGCAAAACCACTGGTCCTGACTCAAATCACCGGACCCTCTGCACCACCTCCTGTGTCCGGTCTTAAAGGCCTCAGGGACACGATCCCCTAGCTGCAGACTCAGAAGGAGCCCACCTCCAAATGTTCTTGCCCAGGTGACTTCCGGACAGCCCGCCCAAAGGTGCAGAAACACTGGCCCTGGCCCAAATCTCCGTACCCTCTGGTCCGACTCCCAGATCCCGGCCAAAAGGCCTCAGAGACACGACCCCCTAGCTGCAGCCCCAGAAGGAGCCCAGCTCCACAGGTACATGCCCAGGTGACTTCAGTCAGCCTGGCCAAAGCTGTAGAACCACTGGCCCTGGCTCAAATCTCCAGACCCTCTGTCCCGGCTCCCAGTTCCCGCACAAAATGCCTAGGAGTCACGACCCCCTAGCTGCAGCCCCGGAAGGAGTCCAGCTCCACAGGTACTTGCCCAGGTGACTTCAAAGCAGCATGCCCAAAGGTGCAAAACCACTGGCCCTGGCCCAAATCTCCAAACCCTCTGGGCTGCCTCCTGTGTCCCGCCCAAAAGACCTCAGAAACAAGAACACCTAGCTGCAGCCCCGGAAGGAGCCCAGCTCCACAGGTACTTGCTCAGGTGATTTCCGGGCAGCCCGACCAAGGGTGCAGAAGCACTGGCCCTGGCCCAAATGTCTGGTCCCTCAGGCCTGGCTCCTGGGTACTGCCCAAAAGGCCTCAGAGACATGACTCCCTAGCTGCAGCCCCGGAAGGAGCCCAGCTCCACAGGTACTTGCCCAGGTGACTTCCGGGCAGCCCGCCCAAAGGTGCAGAACCACTGGCCCTGGCCCAAATATCCGGACCCTCTGGCCCGGCTCCCGGGTCCCTCCCAAAAGGCCTCAGAGACATGAACCCCTAGCTGAAGCCCTGGAAGAAGCCCAGGTCCACAGTTACTTGCCCAGGTGAATTCCGGGCAGCCTGCCCAAAGGAGCAGAACCACTGGCCCTGGCCCAAATCTCCGGACCCTCTGGCCCAGCTCCCGGGTCCCGCCCAAAATGCTTCAGAGATACAACCCGCAAGCTGTAGCCCCAAAAGGAGCCCAGCTCCAAAGTTTCTTGCCCAGGTGACTTCCGGGCATCCCACCCACAGGTGTAGAACCACTGGCCCTGGCCCAAATCTCCAGACCCTCTGGCCCGGCTTCTGAGTCCCGCCCAAATGGCCTCATAGACCCAACCCCATAGCTGCAGACCCGGAAGGAGCCCAGCTCCACAGATACTTGCCCAGGTGAATTCTGGGCAGCCGGCCCACGGGTGCAGAAGCAAAGGTCCTGGCCCAAATATGCGGACCCTATTGCTTGTATCCCAGGTCCCGCCCAAAAGGCCTGAGAGACAAGACACCCTAGCTGCAGCCCGGAAGGAGCCCAGCTCCACAGGTACTTGCCCCGGTGACTTCCATGCAGCCCGACCAAAGGTGCAGAACCACTGGCCCTGGCCCAAATCTCCGGACCCTCTGGCCCGGGAACCGGGTCCCACCCAAAAGGACTCAAAGGCACGACCCCCTAGCTGCAGCCCCAGAAGGAGCCCTGCTCCACAGGTACTTGCCCAAGTGGCTTCCAGGCAGCCCACCCAAAGGTGGAGAACCACTGGCCCTGGCCCAAATCTCCGGATCCTCTGGGCAGCCGCCTGTGTCTGGCCCTAAAGGCCTAGGAGACACAATCCCCTAGCTGCAGCCCCAGGAGGAGCCCAGCTCCAAAGGTTCTTGCCCAGGTGACTTCCGTGCAGCCTGCACAAAGGTGCAGAACCAGTGGCCCTGGCCCATATCTCCAGACCCGCTGACCCAGCTTCTGGGTCTCGCCCAAAAGGCCTCATAGACCCAACCACATAGCTGCAGCCCCGGAAGGAGCGCAGCTCCACAGGTACTTGCCCAGGAGATTTCCGGGCAGACTGCCCAAAGGAGCAGAACCACTGGCCCTGGCCCAAATCTCCAGACCCTCTGGCCCAGCTCCCGAGTCCCGCCAAAAAGACCTCATTAACAAGAACACCTAGCTGCAGCCCCGGAAGGAGCCCAGCTCCACAGGTACTTGTCCAGGTGACTTCCAGGCTGCCCGCCAAATGGTGCAGAACCACTGGCCCTGGACGACATTTCCAGACACTCTGGCCCAGATCCCGGGTCCCGCCCAAAAAGCCTAAGAGACAGGACCCCCAACTGCAGTCCCGGAAGGAACCCAGTTCCACAGGTACTTGCCCAGGTGAGTTCCGGGCGGCCTGCCCAAATGTGCAGAACTACTGGCCCAGGCTCAAATCTCCAGACCCTCTGGCCTGGCACCCGGGTCACGCCCAAAAGGCCTCAGAAACACGACCCCCTAGCTGCAGCCCCATAAGGAGCCCGGCTCCCCAAGAACTTGACCAGTTGACTTCCTGGCAGCCCGCCCAAGGGTGTAGAAGCACTGGCCCTGGCCCAAATATATGGACCCTCTGGCCCAGCTCCCAGGTCCCGCCCAAAAGGCCTCAGAGACATGAACCCCTAGCTGCAGCCCTGGAAGGAGCCCAGCTCCACAGGTACTTGCCCAGGTGACTTGCGGGCAGCCTGCCCAAAGGTACAGAAGCACTGGCCCTGGCCGACATTTCTGGACTCTCTGGAAAGGCTCCCGTGTCCCGCCCAAAATGCCTCAGAGACATGACCCCCTAGCTGCAGCCCCGGAAGGAGCCCAGCTCCAAAGTTTCTTGCCCAGGTGACTTCCGGGCAGCCTGCCCAAAGGTGCAAAACCACTGGCCCTGGCCCAAATCTCCAGACCCTCTGGGCAGCCTCCTGTGTCCGGCCCTAAAGGCCTCAGAGACACGATCCCCTAGCTGCAGCCCCAGGAGGAGCCCAGCTCAAGACGTTCTAGACCAGGTGACTGTCGGGCAGCCCGCACAAAGGTGCAGAACCACTGGCCCTGGCCCATATCTTCAGACCCTCCGGCCTGGCTTCTGGGTCCCGCCCAGAAGGCCTCATAGACCCAACCACATAGCTGCAGACCCAGAAGGAGCCCAGCTGCACAGTTACATGCCCAGGTGACTTCAGGGCAGCCCGCCAAAGGTGCAAAACCACTGGCCCTGGCCCAAATTTCCGGACCCTCTGGGCTGCCTCCTGTTTCCGGCCCTAAAGGCGTCAGGGACAGGATCCCCTAGCTGCAGCCCCAGAAGGAGCACCGCTCCAAAGGTTCTTGCCCAGGTGACTTCCGGGCAGCCCGCGCAAAGGTACAGAACCACTGGCCCTGGCCCATATCTCCAGACCCTCTGGCCTGGCTTCGGTGTCCCACCCAAAAGGCCTCATAGACCCAGCCACATAGCTGCAGCCCCAAAAGGAGCCCAGCTCCACAGGTACTTGCCCAGGTGACTTCCGGGCAGCCTGCCCAAAGGAGCAGAACCAGTGGCCCTGGCCCAAACCTCCGGCCACTCTGGCCTGGCTCCTGGGTCCCGCCCAAAAGGTCTCAGAGATACTTCCCCCTAGCTGCAGCCCCGCAAGGAGCCCAGCTCCACAGGTACTTGCCCAGGTGACTTCCGGGCAGCCCGCCCAAAGTTGCAAAACCACTGGTCCTGGCCCAAATCTCGGACCCTCTGGTCTTCCTCCTGGCTGCAGCCCCAGAAGTAGCCCAGCTCCAAAGGTTCTTGCCCAGGTGAATTCCCGGCTGCCCGCACAAAGGTGCAGAACCACTGGACCTGGCCTATATACCCAGACCCTCTGGCCCGGCTTCTGGGTCCCGCCCAAATGGCCTCATAGACCCAACCACATAGCTGCAGCCCCGGAAGGAGCCCAGCTCCACAGGTACTTGCCCAGGTGATTTCCGGGCAGCCCGCCCAAAGGAGCAGAACCAGTGGCCCTGGCCCAAATCTCCGGACCCTCTGGCCCAGCTCCCGGGTCCCGCCTTAAAGGCCTCAGAAACAAGAACACCTAGCTGCAGCGTCAGAAGGAGCCCAGCTCCCCAGGTCCTTGCCCAGATGACATCTGGGCATCCCACACAAGGGGGCAGAAGCACTGGCCCTGGCCCAAATATCCAGACCCTCTGCCCCGGCTCCCAGGTCCCGCCCAAAAGGCCTCAGAGACATGAAACCCTAGCTGCAGCCCTGGAAGAAGCCCAGGTCCACAGTTACTTGCCCAGGTGACTTCCGGGCAGCCCACCCAAGGGTGCAGAACCACTGGCTCTGGCCCAAATCTCCAGACCCTCTGGCCCGGCTCCCGGGTCCCGCCCAAAAGGCCTCAGAGACACGACCCCCTAGCTGCAGTCCCGCAAGGAGCCCAGCTCCACAGTTACTTGCCCAGGTGACTTCCGGGCAGCCCGCCCAAGGGTGCAGAAGCACTGGCCCTGGCCTAAATATCTGGATCCTCTGGTCTGGCTGCCAGGTCCTGACCAAAAGCCCTCAGAGACACGATCTCCTAGCTGCAGCCCTGGAAGGAGCCCAGCTCCACAGGTACTTGCCCAGGTGACTTCTGGGCAGTCGGCCCAAGGGTGCAGAAGCACTGGCCCTGGCCCAAATATCCGGACCTCTGGCCCAGCTCCCAGGTCCCGTCCAAAAGGCCTCAGCGACACAAACCCCTAACTGCAGCCCTGGAAGGAGCCCAGCTCCACAGGTACTTGCCCAGGTGACTTCTGGGCAGCCCGCCCAAAGTTGCAGAACCACTGGCCCTGGCCCAAATCTCCGGACCCTCTGGCCTGACTCCAGGGTCCTGCCCAAAAGGCCTCAGAGACATGGCCCCCTAGCTGCAGCCCTGAAAGGAGCCACTTATTGTGATTTAAACTTATTCTGAATGTGATGTTATTAAGGGCCAAATTCTAAATTTATCTAAAAGTTCTAAAGATAACCACACTGAAATATACATCTTGATCATAATGTACAAAATAAATTTTAAGAAAATAAATGAGAACATTTAAGAAACAATTCACTTATGTCCAAGTATGTAGAATGTTTTTTGTTGTTGTTGTTGTTGTTGTTTGTATGTAGAATGTTAAGGAAGAGTACTTATTTTCATAAGTATTTTGTAAAATGCTATAGAGAACTTGGTCTTTCAAGGAGCATTCAGGAAATAGAAACAACCTTATATTTAGTCTATTCCTTGTTATTTTATAGCTTCATTGTAGCTCTCTATGGGAAATGTCGTGATATATTTTAGTGAATATTTTATTGAGTTTTGTGCATTTCATAAAATAAATCTTAATCATATTTAGACCCTTTCCCCCATCTGCACTCCATAAATCTCTCTCAACATATTTCATGGATCTAGTCATATATGCTAAGGTCTGTCTGATCAAACAAATGCACCCAGATATCCCTGAGCGCAATTCATCCACTAGAGCTTACTCACTCTATCTATAGTCACTCCCTTAAAGATCGGCTCTCCCTCACCTTGAAATAATCACTCACCAATTGTTTCTCAGATAAGGTTGGGGTCTGCTGCCCACTTTCCCAGTTCTATGCTGAGAATTTTGTCTGATCGAGTCACTGATATACAAACACATCACTATTTAATTTTGAATTTATTTTTAACACTGAAGCATCAGCTGTAATTTATAAATATACTAATTGTTATTAGTATCAATTTTATTATAATATCTAATTAAATTGAATGTATTTAGAATTCTGGTTGAATTACTTGCTACTCATGATTCAGGTCAACCATACTGATTAAGAATATAGAAAATATAGAAAGGCATGTTGGCACACGCCTTTAATCCCAGCACTTGGGAGGCAGAGGCAGAGGCAGATGGATCTCTGTCAGTTCCAGGACAGCCTGTTCTACCTAATGAGTTCCAGGACAGCTGAGGCTACAGGGAGACCCTGTCTCAAAAAGACCAAATAAAAGCGAATATAAGAAAGAATCTTAGATAATTGTCATGCCCTGCATGAGAGCAGCCTGTAGTGTTTCCTCGGGAAGAGGAAATGTCTCTGAGAAGCACAACTTCTTGAGGAAAAGGTGACCATCCTAAGCATGTACATGTTAAAACAATTATCGGTGAAAACAAGTGCCACAGGAATGTGTGTGGGAAAGAAGAATTTATGTGACACATGCTTCAAATTTCAGATATCAGTACTAGCATGAAATTCTCATAGTTTTAAATAAAGATAAAAGGAATATTTATCTTTCAACTTCTCTTTACACTTGCAATTAAGCACCACAATATGTGATTGATTTATGTTTGATTATACTTTATATTATATGTCTGTGCTCTTATTTTTTCTGGCTTCTTCTCCAGAGTTTATAAATATTTAAATTATTCTAAGGTGGGTAAGGGGAAGTTTTCCTTAGCCTTGTGTGCCTTTCTATCCAAATACTCAAAAACTGATCTAGAATTAACAGCTGCTCTCCTCACATATACTTTTTTGTGTTATTAACATCGGGACCCCATCCAAAGTACCCTGATGGCCTAACTTGCAACTCTAATGAGATTCTCCTCTGAAAAGTCTTGTGTTACTTTCCTACTGAATTCAGTAGCATGAGTGTGTCTTCAACACAATTTCAAAACCATATATGTACACATACATGAAATTTAGAAAAAATGTATAACAACAGAACATTTAACTTTCATTTATGAACCATGAAAGTGTTGTTTTGGGGAAAGTTAAATATTTTTATTGATTCTTTGAAGTTTTCATAAAATGTATTTTAATTATGTTCAGAAAACCTTCCCCATCTCAACCTCAACATTACTATTCCCCTGATGCCATGACCTCTGTTACTACTATTCTTCCCCTTCAAATGTCCATTGAGTCTAAATTGTGCTCCCCAAGTGCTATTGGGTGTGGTCTATCCCTTGAAATCTAGTCAACCACTCGGCATCACACCCATAGAGAAAATTACTCTTTTCCCAACAGCTGTCATTTGCCAACAGATCCTTAGAGAAGCCTGGGGCTTCCTGTCATCTCCCCCATCCATTTTGGGGTTTTGTCTGGCTTGAGCTTGCTTAAAGGGGCTGGAGAGATGGCGTAGCGGTTAAGAGAACTGACTGCTCTTGCAGAGGACCCGGATTCGATCCCCAGCACCCACATGGCGGCTAAGAACCGTCTGTAACTCCAATTCCAGGAGACCTCCAGTTCCAGGGGAATCTGAGACCCTCTTCTGACCTCCGCGGCATTGCATGACATGGGTGCACAGACCTACATGCAGACAGTACACTCATACACATAAAAAAATAAAATAAATAAAAATTTAAAAAAAGGTAGAAACATATCTACCATGTGATCCAGCTCTACCACTCTTGGTCATATCTCTTTATGTATGTTTATTTCTGTTTCTCTTCACAATAGTCAGGAAATAGAAATATGTTTTATTTCTGAAATTCAAATATAAAATAACACAGGGGTGGGTGCTTTCTGGTTAACCCTTACCCACCCACAGTTCAGGGACTGTTGCTGAAGAGGGAGTAGAAAGATTGTAAGACTCAGGATTAGTCCATGAACATAGGGAAACAGAGGCTGGAAAGCCTGAAGGCCACTGGAAACTTGGAAGGTACCCTGTCCAAGTCCTATATGGATGCAATTGGACAAAGGTCCAGGATAGAGGAAGGGAAATGGGCCACGTGGCCCTAACCTGGGAACTTTTGACGACTAGCAGTAGCTAGGTGATTACAGATTAAGATCTCTAGATAGGCTGCCTAGACTGCAGTGGAAAAACTTGCACGAGAGCACACATGGGTACCAATGCTTGGCCAAGTAGTGCTTAACACGTATGGCAGAATGCATGAGGTCCAGTTGGGCCGGGGAGCGTGTGCTCAGAGGCAGGAATGGGAGAGGACATCTAGATTGGATTAAGAACTGCTGAATGGGGGGACTAGAGAGATGGCCTAACGGTTAAGAGCACCGACTGCTCTTGCAGAGGACCCGGGTTCGATCCCCAGCACCCACATGGCGGTTAAGATCCGTCTGTAACTCCAATTCCAGGAGAACTCCAGTTCCTGGGGAATCCGAGACCCTCTTCTGACCTCCGCGGCATTGCACGACACGGGTGCACAGACCTACATGCAGACAGTACACTCATACACATACAAAAATAAAAAAAAAGAACTGCTGTATTAAATGTGGAAAAGCTCCATAAGTATATTTTTAAACAAAAAGTAAAGTAAAATGGAAAGCAAATCCCAAATCTTGGGAAAATGTTATAAATCCATGGTCTCTTTTAAAAGATTGAGTAAGAGAGAGAGAAAGGAGAAACTGCCATATTTGATGTTATATACCTATATGTCCTTACCTCTGTTTGGATCACTGACCAAAGGCTGTAACGTTTCCACACTGAAACCATGAATGAAAACCATGAAAAAAACTGAGCTGCTGACTGTGGTGCTTTCATCCCAACACACAGCAGCCCAGGCTGGTCTCCTTTGATGTGCCTCAGCAATGTTATTTTAGGTTAGTTACTAGGCAACTCTGTCTGTGAGTCACTGGAGAACACTCAGCAGCAACATGCATGTCATCTTTCAATTGACTTATCATAATAGCTAAGCACCAGTCACCTCTTTCTCACAAAGGCCCATGTCAGGACCCAGGATGGGAACATGAATTGCGTAGGATGGTTTTATGGTAGAGAAACCACAAAGGGGCTTTCTTGTATTTCAGAGTTAAATGTCATTAGGACTCTTATGTAAATAAGTGGCTTACTAAAGGGGAGACTGCAATAAGGATTGTGAAAAAATAAATATAATCAGAAAGGTGGGATAGTCAATAAGTCAGGCACAGGATCTGGAAGAAGTATTGTCTTTTGAGACCACAGAACACAGACTGGGCAATCAGCTACTGTTTCAGTGTACTACAAAAGAAAACTTTCTTCTTCTTTCTTAGCATTCAGGGCAGCACACCCTGTAATCTGAGTGGAGACAAGAGCATTCTCTTTTTTTAGATTTAAAAAGATTTACTTATTCCATGGGTCTGAAGCTTTGTTCTGTTCAAGTTCTAAAACTTACTAGAAATTAGAAGTGTGGAGTGGAGAGGGAACAGATGGATAATGAAGAAAATAAGATTTCTGACAGGCAGACATGCTTATGTTTACCTAACACTTCCTCAACAATGTTCTATGTGAAAGAATTTCCACATTTCAATTTTACCTAACTCTTCTCTTCTTTCTCTTTTTTTTTCTACTAAGGATACTTGCTATCATTAGCCTCCTACACTGAGAATAATTATCTCCTGAACCCTTCAAATCAGGACCGGTTTCATGGTGATGTGACCTGTACAATTACATAGGACTCACTCCATTGACAGAAGGAACTAATACTTGGTTAAATGCCTAATGATTTATAAATTACATGCTCTGTGTTTTCATTTTCAATGGACTCCACTAACTACAAAGCCCACTCTGCCTTTCGTTAATTAAATCAAATTCACCACAGTTCTGATCATTCCCTCTCCAATTCTGCCACCTATAGTAGCAGTCTCTTCCTCGTTTTTATGGTTTGTTTTCAGCTTTGTAAAGTGGAATCTGATTTGGACAGAGGTTTCATGCAAGGTATCTCCATGGCAGTGCACAGAATCCTGAGCAGGCATAATTAAAGTGGCGACATGCTACTCAATGTATCAGGAACAGTGGACCAGCCTACCTTACGAAAGAAGATGAAAGTTGGATGAAGGGACAATAATTCTTGAAATATGTTCCTTCAGTCATTTGGCCTACTCACATTGCTCATCTCTTGAACTTCTGCTTGCTAACCCTCACTTCTAGCCCTGTGAATATCTATATCCTTCTATGCTGTTAGCATTAGTTCTCTCTCTCTCTCTCTCTCTCTTTCTCTCTCTCTCTTTCTCTCTCTCTCTCTCTCTCTCTCTCTCTCTCTCTCTCTCTCTCCCCACCCCCCCACCAGCCCTCCCTTTTAGAGAGGAGTAGGCTATATCCTCATCTCTTAGCACCTCTGTACTCATCCCCCACATCTTCTGTATAGTATGTTCTCCTGGCCTGTAATTCTCTACCTAAGCCAAGTGTGATGGCACACAGCCTTTAATCCTAGCACTTGTGATGTATCTTTGTGAGTTAAGGCAACCTGGGCCTACAAAGTGAGTTCCCAGACAGTCTGGGGCTACAGGGAGACCCTGCCTCGAAGTAAAAAAAAAAACTCTACTTAAGTGTTTCCTCAGAAGTTTATTCAGAAAATTTATCTCCACTTCATTTTTAGATACATTCAAATATTCTCATGGATAAGCAAAATGTGTAGATGAACTAAATCACAGTTTTTATCCTTTAATTTCATGTGTTTGGATTACATGTTTCGACAATAGAACTCCCCACTTTAGTAGGATTTTAATGAGGGAGAGAAAATGAGGAAATAAAATTTCTGGATGATTAAGAGGAAGGGTTGAAAATGAACAGATGAAGATACTGAAATGGAAACAATACAGAACCTGAAATATCTGAGCGTAAGACCCAAGGGTGGTGGATGACCAAAGGAAAGCAGAGCTTTCCAGACAGCTGACCAGTACTCAGATGAACAGACAGCAATGCTGTTAACATGCACAAGTCCCATATAAACTCAAACCAGACAAAATCCCAGCATAGAAGCATGGAAGGGGAAAAGAAACCCCAATCCTGCCTGAGGGACTATTGGCAACAGATGCCTGCTGGGAAGTGGACAGTCAGTCTCATTTAAGGGTGAAACTCTAGGTACATTAACCAGTCTTTAGTGGATGGACTCACACCAAAATGTATTTGGGGAACACAAGTTTGACTCTATAGAATGAATGAATGTAATATATATATATATTATATAGATATAAATAGAGATAGAGATAGATATTCATTTACATTTATTTATATATTATATATTATTATTTAGGGGTTAGGGTGGTATAGATGGGGAATAAATTCAAAATGTGATCAAAATGTATTGTATGAAATTATCAAAAAATAATAAACAGCTGAGTAAAATTAGAGGAGCTGGTTTGAATAAGGTAAAAATACATAGAATAAAATTCACAAAGACTCAAGAACAATATTAGTTAAAAATTTGTAAAACACACCTTGCCTGCTTTTTAATTCTTCTTACATCTTTTCCTGTTCTGAAAATTGCCAAGGCTTCCCTCAGTGGGTTGATGCCAGTCTTCACAGGGCCTGTTTTCTCAAGAGAAGTGTGAGAGTTCTCTCCTTCCACCAGTAAAGCTAGAGTAAACACAAAGTCAGTGAGGTCAAGCACCTCAGCTTCCCAGGTGCCCATCTGTTCTCTGCACACTTGGGGGAAGGCTTTGAACTCTGCCTTCTCCTCCCTCTGGATGCAGCACACTAGCATTTAAAGTGGGTCACAGTCAGATCTAGAGAGCCAGGCTCTCTCCAGTTCCCTAGAATAGCGAGCTCAGTAGACATCAAGACTCCCTCCCAAGACTCTTTGATAAGACACCAATATAATCCATTCATCTGTGTTTGAACCAAACACTGTCAGACTACCTTCCCTCTCAAAACAAAACAATACCCTAAATTACACATGAAAGATTTTCTTGTTCCTAAGTAAATCTTTCCTACTAGATAAGCTGAATTAGAATGAGGAATTCAGATGTTACAACTACATAATGCTACAAAATGAAACTAATAAATGTTTAAAGTGATTTAATTAAAATTTTAATTTATTATCCTCTTAAAATAGAAAACAATTTTGCAAAGCTTACCATTTACTCCTTCATATATATATATATATATATATATATATATATATATATATATCCCACAGACAAAAAGAGGCGACACTCACTTTTTTCTATTTTTTATATTTAATTGAATTTTTGTGCCCATTTAACCTTTACTCTATTTACTCTGTTTGAAAACATGTGATCTCAATAACTCTGGCATATTAGCATTTTATACCAGTAATAACATCTGACTTCTGTTATTTTGCTCTTTTCCTTTATATTTCTAACTCACTTTCACTGTTTTTTTCTTTTTTATTATCCCTTCTGAGATTATATTTCTGACTCTCACTTCTGATTATTCTCACTCCTTCTGGAAGACCTTAGTTTAAAATTATAAATCATGGCATTTTGTGGAGGAGAAGTATGGAACACTAGCACTCAGTTTTATCATATATATATATATATATATATACACATATATATATACATATATATACACATATATATGTATATATACACATATATATATGTATATATACATATATATACATATATACATATATATATATATATGGTAGCATGCTTATTGAAAAACAAAAAATAATAAAATAAATAATAATTTTGGTCACACTTTCATTTGTTTTTATGCACTGCTCCACCTGTGAGAAAGAAGAGAACCGAAATGGTATTGTGATTGTAGTGTGCTACCTCATTAACCTTAGAAATTCATTCTAGAATACACAGTAATATCTTCATCAAGTTAAATCAACAGCTTTGAACATTGCTTGGTATTTAGTATATACCTGTAACATTTGTTGAAAAAAATGTACATACATCTTCAAAAGCTACATTTATTCATAATTATTGAAACACTCTATGTAGCTTAATGCTCAGCATCTAAATGTGCACGCCTTGCACTTTCTGGTTCAGATAGAGAAACCTCAAGTCTATGTTCTCCTAAAATTGATAACTTTGCTAATATTTTATAGTAAATCTAACCATTATCTAGATAATATAGACAATAAGTTCTAATGCCTGAGAGGTAAAATTTACCTTCAACCTCTTTATCACACTTTCATGCCAAACAAAACACCAGTATCACTGCATTGCATCAACATCTTCGTTACTAGTATACATTCAATCCCCTGCACAGCTCACTAAGCCCAAAACACTCTGTATTAGGCCTTTTACTTAAAAAAAAAAAAAAAAACAATACTTATATTTCTATCTCTAGTAATGGACTTTATGTGCTAGATTTCAATATCCTTCAGCCTGGGCAAGGGCAGAAGCCTTTTTAAACAGAAACATGGTTTACTTGCACAAAACTGATCAGATTTGAGAGATTGTTAATGCCCTTGAAGTGGTTTTTGTGGGTGTGAAACAAATGGTGAGAATTTGAATTGTTCCCTTATTATAGTATTGAAATTAAGTCTACTTAATTTATCAAATCATGTTCATGCCCTGGTTTTATATACTTGTATCTATCAATAAACGTTGTGATACTTGAAAAAAAAAAAAAAACAATGCGACATTTAATTTAGAAGGTATACAAAAATAAGTTTATAGTAGTACTACAAAAATAAACAATGACCATACTGATAACATACTTGACAGTAATAGCATTTAAGGTGTCAGAAATTGGTCTCAGCTTTTCACAGAGGTAAATCATTATTCCCATAAAATTGGCACCATAGATGTTTATGTTTCTTTTTCTTTTCAGATTTCATTCCTTTTTTTTTCTTTGGTCTTTTCAAGACAGGGTCTCCCTGTAGCCCCAGCTGGCCTGGAACTCGCTCTGTAGTCCAGGATGGCCTTGAACTCACAAAGATCTGCATGCCTCTGCCTCCGGAGTGCTAGGATTAAAGGTTTGTGCCACCAGGCCCTGCCTTCAGATTTCATTCTTGAGGAATCATTAAGAGCTCACACATGAGGTGTGATATTTCTTTCCTAATCTCTCTCAATAAAGCCATGCCTGCAGCAGAGACTTCAAACAGCTATGCAATTCTGAAAATGAATAATTTTTCACCTCACATTTATTAGAATGGTTTGTATGGAATAAAAAGACAAATGATATTAAGTATTGGTGAGAATGTAGAGAAACCAAACTTTTGCACTTTGTTGTTAATTAGTAAAGCTATTATGAAGATTACTCCATTACTTTTAGAAAAAAAAAAAGAAACACTAACATGCCACCCACTTATCCTAATATTGATAGCATATTCAAAGAAATAAAATAAGTAGGTTGAAGACATTTTATTGTAGAATTAGCCATCATACAAAATTAACAGATGGATGAATAAAGGAAATGTGATCCCGATACAGACATAAGGAAGCAATATTTAACTATTAAGAAGAGAAAAATCTAGCACTGGAGAGATGGCTCAGCAGTTAAAAACATGTGTTGCTCTAGCCGAGGACCCAAGTTCAATTCCCAGCACCCTCCTAAAACCCCTGATCCTGGGAATCTGATGCACTCTTATGGATTCAGTGAGAACTACATTCACGCATATAGCCACACAGAGAACACATGCAAACACATAATTTAAAGTAATAAATAATTTTTAAATAAAGAGGGCCAGAAAGGTGGTTCAACAATTTAAGGCATCTGTGCCACCAGGCTTGAGAACCTGGGTTTGATCTCCATGGTCTGAAGGGCAGAAGGAGTGAACTGATTCCTGAAAGTTCTCTGACCTCCATATATGCACCACCATGCCTACATAAATTAACTAAATGAAAGCAATAGAAATTGTTTTAAACAAGAAGAGAGAATCCAGTCATTTCTAATAACATAAACAAATGTGTAAGATACTGTGTTAATCTAAATATTCCAGCTGTTGACAAATACCTCCGGATCTTACTCATGTACTGAATCTAAAGTTGATGTAATAGAAAAAGAAAAGAGAGAAGAGAATGGTAGTTACTCTAGACTGTGATTTGGAGACTGAGGTTGAGCGATATTGATTAGAGAATAAAAATTGCCATTTACAAAGGAGGAACGACATCAATAAACCTATTGTAAAGCATAGTAACTAAAGCTAATATGAGTTAATCACATAATTTTTATTTATTATGTCTATCATATGTGTACGGGTGTGTTACCTGCATGTGTGTAAGTGTACTCATATTGTGCAATTCTTGGAATGGTCAGAGAGGGTGTTAGATTCTGCTGGAAATGGAGTTATAGATAGTTCTTAGCCTTTTGGGTTGCTAAGTTTCAAACCTGGGTCCTCTGCAAGAGCAGCCAGTGCTCTTAACTCCTGAGCCATTTTCCCAGCCCATCATATTATATATTTTAAAATGGTAATAATGTATGTAAAATGTTCTCATCAAAAATGATAACAATATGAGCTAATGTATATGATAATTAAATTGCATCAATCCATGGGATATATACTTTGAATCACGAAATTTATTGGCTGTTTCAACTTTTTCAGGTTTCTATATGTTGTACATGCCCACATGGGGTCCACATATATATGCCGGTGTACGTGCATGTATGTAGATGTATGTGCATGTATGTGCATGCATGTGGATGACAGAGGTCAAAATTAAATGTTGCTCTTCAGGACCTATCTACTTTGTTGTTTGAAACAGGGTGTCTCTCTGGCCTGGAGAATCACTGGATCAGATAGGCTAGTTCACTAGAGATCCCCAAGAATCCACCCATCTCTGAATAATTTCCAGTGCCAAGATCACAGGGAATCACCACCACTACTGCCTTTTGATATGCATTGACGGAATGGAACTCAGGTCCTCATATTTAAGTGGCAAAGACTACTGACTAAGCTATCTCCTCTACTCCCTCTATTTAAATGTTTTGTTAAAAAAGGCACTACTCTCTCTCTGTCTTCCAGCAGAAATGTCTAATTCTACCAATTCTCACGTGTCCTATTACCAAGGCAAGCATTTGCTTCCCTGAAAGTACTCCAACAAAATGATTATTTCAGTCAGTCATGGTGGCATATGTCTTTGATCCCAGCACTTCGGAGGCAGAGGCAGGCATATCTCTATGAGATTGAGTCCAGTCTGGCCTCCATATCAAGTCCAGGAGAGCTGGGACTACAAGACTCTGTCTCAAAAAGACAAAACAGAAAAGTTATTTTGGAGCATATATATGTTCTGGAGACAAGGCTGTTTTTTTTACTATGTTTACCTAAAGTTAAGAAACACAATGTGACAAAGTGGGTAGAATTTTCCTGTCTATGGATATTCAGCTTCTCTGGGAGGGATCCAGTGCACCCAAGGTGGTGTCCCATTATTCCATATGCCTTTACTTAGATCAAAGCATGAAATGGTTTCTATTCATACTTGTCCATTTTTCGTGAAGATTCATTATTTACTCCTGCAGGGTAACTTATTTCTCAACATGTTCCTAAGTCCTTTGGGAAATAAAAATCCTATGGCACAGTATTGTAAATTCACAGTGTCTGGCCAGCCACCTGCTTTGAAGAGGTAGTTAATCGGTTTGCCCACAACATGTTAAAATTCATGAATAGGTTTCAGAGGTAATCAAATTTGTCTTTTAATCAGTATCCTGGGCACATTTGGGCTACCCTCCAGGACACATTTGCTCTCTTGCACATGGCATGACTGGTTCTGAACCAGGTTGCTGAGTAAAAACCAAAGCACAGAAAAATCAGCCATCACCTCCCAATTCCTCTTTCCCTATCAAGTTTGAGCTAACACGAGGCAGATAAAAACATCTTTCATCCTGGAACCCAGCTTTGTAGCATTTGATGTTCTATGTTATTTCTAACATGGTAAAATCTGAATTCTAATGGCAGTTATGGAATGGTGAGTAGAAAAGTCGCCGGCGTGGTGGCGCACGCCTTTAATCCTAGCTCTCAGGAGGCAGAGGCAGGCAGATCTTTGTGAGTTCAAGGCCACCCTGGTCTACAGAGTGAGTTCCAGGACAGCTGGGGCTACAGGGAGACCCTGTCTCAAAAAGACCAAAAAAATAAAAGTCATGAAGATAACTGGCTCTCATCACACTCCATCAGGCATACCATTGCAGCTTCCAAAAGCAGATGTATCTGTGATCTAGGGACAGAGCAAAAATATCATTTTTTCTATATAAAGAAAATCATGATCAATTTAGATTTGATTAAGATTAAACATGTGTATAGGTAATGATGTCTGAAGAATTGAGATGGTATGACAATGAGTTAAATCTGAGATGGCAAATTGGTCAAGACAATAAAGAGTCATAAATCTATTTGAGAATGCCAAAACGTTTGCTCCTAACTGCAAAAGTGATCCACATAAACTCAGGTTCAACCAACATTTTATTAAATGATTATTAAGTGTTAACATGAATGTCATTCATTTCTAGAAATATGACCTTATTTCATCACAGACATTTTAAAACTTTTATCTATTTTATTGATGAGAAAAAGAAGCATGTGTAATTAGTAAGAAGTATAACAAAGAATTTGAACTAGACTCAGCATGCAGATTTTGGATCATATAGCATAGTCCTAAATTAAATAAAAATGACTAAATGCAAATGAAAAAATAAAGTCATATTCTCTTCAATAATTTCACTCTGAAGGCAATCATAATCAAAGATGTTAGAGATCAAGAAAAATAAGTTTAGAATTTGGAGGAGAACTTTTATCTTTGGATAATTAAGAAGTTCCTACAAATTACCTTCTCCCTGTGAAGAGGGGAACTGCATCTCAGGAACTATGTAATTAAGGATACCACCTCTACAATTAAAAAAAATTGTCCAGCTACTTAAGTTTGATAGAAATGTCTGCAATTTTTAAATATCCAATTTTTCTATTCTTAGTCCTAAACTCATAAGGACTGCAGTATACTGCCCTCCATAAAAGGGAGACGATTAGCAACTGTCAGATATTGGAGAGATATATTCCCCCACTATATAATAATTCAACTATCTGATTCATAAAACTGAATTTTTTAAATTTTATTGAATTTTTGTGTGTCATGTAGATTATCTCAATCAATCTTAATCACCTTTATGCCTCCTTCTTCAATGGCACCCTCCCAGATCTGCCACTGGAATTGATACACTCTATCATTTGTGTTACACCCCGTTGTGTCAAATTAGTTTCCCCAGGTATTTCTCAATGTAAGCTCATCCACTGAGGTCTAGTCAGCCTATCAAGAGTCCCTAAATTTAAGAAGACCTGTTCTTCTCACGCAAAAATAATCAGCAGCCAATATTTCTTCAGCTCTTGGGTTCTGCTGCTGATTTCCCCAGGTCCAAGCTGGGTTTTTGTCTGCTTGGGCTTGCATATGTCTTGTCCGTGCTGACACCATTGCTGTAGGTTCATACGAGCAGGGTTCCATTTGTGTCCTTTTGAGATCCTGGCCTTCTGTTGCATGAGGGAGCATTCTTAATGAGAGTTGAGATATTCATTAGTGTACTATTGGCCTCTTATTGTTCCATGTTCCATCAGCCTCAGGTGTAGAGGTTGCATTGTAAATGTCCCACTTGGGCTTGGGAAATTCACAGACAATGTCTGTGTGACCAGTTGTGGGACTCCATTAAATAGTCTTTGTCTGGTGCAAATGAAACTTCTTTGATGAATGGTGACTGGGACATTTGTCTATAAATATAAGGATATATACTTTGCAGTTAGTAAGAAGTTACATTAGTCTAGGGATGTGACCACATATTGGGGATTTCTCTAAGTTCTATGTCTTCTCCATTCATGTGTATTTAGCTGTTTTTACAGTACCACTCAAGTTTCCTCCCATTGAGTGGGCTTTAAGTCCAATTAGTTAGCCATTGACTAATTGGATATAAAACAGTATCATAAAGGTTGATTTTGTTGTGTAAGTCACTCATCATCACAATACAATGGATGCTCTAGTGCTGTAAATATCAGAGATATTTTCCTGACATAGTGTGTATATTAAAGGTCTCTCTATATCACACAAGCAGTAACTAAAGCTCAACTATACTGAACTATAAATATATGATGAAAGCTCATCTTAAATTTGGTTTATTAGCTTAAACATAGTCAAAAAGTTGGCTTAACGATTGAGTTAAAACTTCTGGTAGAACAGCTGATTTTATTCACACAAGGTGTTAGAGATGGTTTCACAATATCTACCAAGAATATCCTTGTACAATTTTGCAGGAGTGCCCTGAATTACTTTCATTTTCAAAAGCAAACATGGGAAGGTTTTGTATTCCCAATTCTCATTTTAGCTTCAGCACATCAAACAGAAAATTAGCCTCACCTGTAAGTAAGGAGACAGATGAGCAGTTGAAAGTTCATTAAGTTATTCTTTGTGGTTAAGATTAAAGAAGGCTGTCTGAAAATGGAATGTTGGCATACAGTTGAAAATACATTTAACAATGGAGTGTAAAAAACAATCCCAAGGTCCATCCAGGAATGGTGGCTTAAACCTTTAATCTCAGCACTTCAGAGGCAGAGACAAGAGGATTTCTCTGAGATCCAGGCCAGCCTGGTCTACATAGTGATTTTTTCAGACCAGCTGTGATTATCTGGAGACCTATTTCAAAAAATCCCTCTGTTATTTCTCTAGAGTTCATATCAGATCTTGATTTTCTATCTGAAAATTTCCTCCAACCTTAAAGGAAGCCATACTACAAAACATTCAGAACCTTTTTTTTTTTTTTTTTTGTCTTTTCGAGACAGGGTCTCCCTGTAGTCCCAGCTGTCCTGGAACTACTCTGTAGACCAGGCTGGCCTTGAACTCACAAAGATCCACCTGCCTCAAATATTTTTACTTTTAGAGGGTCAGTTACCCTCTATTTCCTGCAGAGGTTTCTCAAGCTTTTAAACGAGTAATCTTCAGCAAGTTTCTTAGGTCCTTAGTTATACGTCTTAAAATTTCCTTACCGGGGCTGGAGAGATAGCCTAGCGGTTAAGAGTACTGACGCTCTTGCAGAGGACCCGGGTTCGATCCCCAGCACCCACATGGCGGCTAAGAACCGTCTGTAACTCCAATTCCAGGAGAACTCCAGTTCCAGGGGAATCCGAGACCCTCTTCTGACCTCCGCAGCATTGCACGACATGGGTGCACAGACCTGCACGCAGACAATACATTCATACACATGCAAAAATAAATAATAATAAAAAAAAATTTTAAAAAAATTTCCTTACCTTGAACAGAGGCTTCATTCAAGTCACAGCTTTGTCTGACACCTAATGTCACCAGAGCACAAGTTCTACTGTGGTCAAGTAAACCAAAAAGTTTTATAGGAATGAAGAAATAATACACGTTAGAGACTTGAAGTTGAAAATTTTAAGATTAGCAAGCACTCATTATTTATTTTTAGTGTCAGTTTTGCTATCATTCATGCTGTGAGTTTGTGTAATCCAGGCATCTCACATGGACTAAGATTTACTGACATGTAAAATAGGGATGTTAAATTGGTTTCTTTCATATATGACTAGTGGTTGATTTTAAGAAAAGGAAGCAAGAGTAAGTGATCTTTCTGGATATACACTACACCAAAGAATTCCAGTTCAGTTGACAACTGAAAGTTGATCCTAGCCACAAATTTGCTCCTTAGTCACGTGACTTCAGGAAACCTGTACATGGTAATGTTTCCATTTCCTGACAAGAAACACATTGCCACCTCACATTCAGTGCAAAGGTCCAATAGGCAATCCAAACTCATACCATAGGGGAGCTCACATGCATTGGTCCACCTTCTTCAGTGCAATCATTACAATAAAAAATGTCACTGGATATTTGTAGAAAATCACTGACATGTGAGAAAAATCATTATAAACAACATTATTAATGATACTGACAAACAAGCTATGTAAAGTAGCATAAAATAATAAGGTAATGAGTCCCTTTACCCTTACAAATCAGTGCATTCTCTGCACCAGTCCCAGGAAGCCTCACCTCAACCCACCCCTAGCTGTTTATTAATTTCTTAACTTCTCTGAATCTTCAAATTGAAAAAGACGCATGTGTCAGATTTCAAAGCTAGTATCCAAAAGAGAATATGTAATATTTGTCTTTGTAGGCCTAGGTTACCTCAATCAGAATGATTATTTCCAGCTCCATAAATTTACCTGCAAATTTTATAATTTCATTTTTAAGACCTGAATGATGTACACTAAATTGAATAGAGACAACAAGGGGATGTATGGGGAGGGGATCTAAATACCATCAAATTATACTGCATGAAAATTGCACAACTGCTATTAAAATTTTTGAGATTTTTCCACTAATATGAAAAAGACCAATGATGAGTTTTCTGGAGGCCCAATTTGACAATCTTAATATGTTAGAAGACATTTTCAACACAAAGCAAGTTATGATGATGCACAACTTTAATATTTCAACATTCAAAAGGCAGAGACAAGGACAAAAAGATCACAAGCCTGAAGACAGCATGGGCTATTTAATAAGAATATGTCCCCCTTGCCGGGCAGTGGTGAATGCCTTTAATCCTAGCACTTGGGAGGCAGAGGCAGGCAGATCTTTGTGAGTTCATGGCCAGCCTGGTCTACAGAGTGAGTTCCAGGACAGCTGGAGCTACAGGGAGACCAAGCCTAAAAGTTTTCAAAGAATATTGTACAAAAGAAAATCTTCAAATAATCAGAGAATTGATTTTCTTATACTCTACCTCAATTCTTTCAAAAATAATTCATTGTTACCTAGTCTTTACTGTTTGGTAAATGTATCATAACTCCCTGTTACATAGAAATATCCAATTAATATATTTTCTTAAACTTTTTGCTTCATGTTCTGTCCATAATCACATGTTCAAGACTTTCACAGAGTTCACTATAAACACCAGGGAAATTTTAACATTCTTATGAAAAAATCAATATTTTCCTCTCTGTTTCTATCTCCTAGCATAGGACTAACTTTGAATACATAGAGCAATGCCCATGTATGCTGGACACACAATGGGCTTAACATATAGCCTTATTTTACTACTTGAGAGAGAATTATACATCTATGACCAAATGGAAAGAATTTACCTATAACAGTGCTTCCTGGGTGCTGGCTTACAGATCAGCGCATATTTAAGAAGCATTTTAACTTGATATAGGGTAAAATAGAAGAAAGGATGTCATTTATAATTATGTATAATTACATTTATACAAAGGTTCAGCCACAGTACTGTGATTGGAAATTCTATATACGTCCTGTATTTTTCATACTATGTTTTAATGGCAGCATACTGTAAGGATGTCCCTCCATTTCCCTCTTTCTATGCCTAGATGGATTGTCATTATTTTCCTTTTACATTTTTGAAAAATCATTAAGTGTTTTCTTATGTATGAAAAATCAATATTAATGAAAATTATAGTACTAGATTACATAAAATCTAAATAACTAACATCTTAGATCTTTTCATAAGATTTTGGTATACTCAAACTAGCCTATTGGTTAATTTCCAAACTTAAAATATTTTTAGAACATAAATGTAATTTCATGAGGTAGCAAAATTATTGAGACCCTTGAAATTAGTAAATATAAAGCTTTTTTACATGTAAATAAACAAAAAGGAAGAGATGTTGGGCTACTTTGAATTTATATAGTTTAAAAATTAATCTGATTTCCTTTGTAACTAACTTTACATGTCATGAAATAAAATTGAATTATATCCATTTATTGAAGTGACAATATACATAATACTGATTATATTCTTTGAAAAAAATTATCTTCACTGTATAGTTTCATTAAAAATACCTGTATATAGAAGATTAATATTGTCCTATTTTCTATACATATAAATCAATGTTTATGAGATTATATCCTTACTGACTTGTTAAAACTTTATATTTAAAAACACAGCTCTCATCACATTTATCAAACATAGTTTAATTCTTATCTAGTATATTTTCACTTATGAAAATAAAGATAAGATTTAATAATTTGGCTGAAAATTGCTTACCAACAATCTACATGGTATTTGGAGATCTGGCAGTTTCTCTACAAGCATCTGTAGGTAAATGTTGGAGCCAAGATTTTGCAGCGAAAAAGGGAGATCACACTATGCAGCTCTAGCCAAACATGGGCAGGAGGAAAAAATTCAAACATGAAGAAGTCACCTTTAAATAAGTTATAACTTAAAATGCCTTAAATTCCAGGAAAGCACAAATCAACAGTATGTTTGCAATTTCATTCCACAATTTATTGTTGTCCTCTTTCAATTTATCCCCGTCTTCTTTTAGGTCCCAGACTTCCTTGTTTATAAGCTCCTTAAATTCCCTTTAATTCAAGACTTTAATTCTCTAATCATGTTCATAATTGTTCTTTTGAGATCTGTATCCTGAATTATATTCAAGGGGTCTTCAATAGAGGCTACTTGAATAGGGGTATTAGTATTTGGTTGAGATCCACCTGAGTCTATTTTTCTTTGAACTTTAGGCATTTGGCTAATTTCTGTTGGGAGTGGTTCTAATATGAAGCTTACTTGTTTATTGAGCTGACACTGATTTTGGTTATGTTCTTCAAGTGTTTGTTGATTTATTGATTGATGCACAGGCATGGATACTGTAGACTCTAAAATATCTACTCTATCCTAACACTGTACAGATCAACACCCCTCATCTAACCAGCAAACAGTTCACCCAATGGACTAAGTCACATAACACCCAAGCCTTTGAAACCCACACCCGTTGGGGCCCCAGGCACTCCCTGTCCTGTGGGCTGGAAAGTCACAACACTTCTGCCGCAATGCAGCCAGAGTCCCCCACATCCAAGTGGGGTGACCCCCTGTCACCCACCCAGTGAGATGTACTCACAGAACTGTTGTACACGATCCTTAATCTACCAACTGATCATTCAGGGCCAGGTGCCAAGTGTGTACATGGATTCAGTAGAAGAAAGGGTCAGGCGACACTGGGACCATCCCTGTTATCTCCTGATGCCCCCTGGCGATGTCTATAGTGCCAAATTGTAGTCCTTAAGGATCCAAGTGCCCTAGGACCACCTCTGATGCTTCCCAATGCTATTGGGGGCCCCTAAATCACCCTCTCCGACTTTGCCCTTAGCTTCTCAGAATGCACCCACTGCCTCCGGAGCCGCCATCTTGGAAAAAAAACCAGCCAGGCGTGGTGGCACACATCTTTAATCCCAGCACTCGGGAGGCAGAGGCAGGTGAGTTCAAGGCCAGCCTGGTCTACATAACAAGCTCCAGGCCAGCGGAGACTAAAGGGAGACCTTGTTTCAAAAATACCAAAAGAGGGCTGGAGAGATGGCCTAGCGGTTAAGAGCACCGACTGCTCTTACAGAGGACCTGGGTTCAATCCCCAGCACCCACATGGTGGCTGAGAACTGTCTGTAACTCCAATTCCACGAGAACTCCAGTTCCAGGGGAATCCGATACCCTCTTCTGACCTCCGCGGAATTGCACGACATGGGTGCACAAACCTACATGCAGACAGTACATTCATACACATAAATAAATAAATAATTTTTAAAAATACCAAAAGAAAAAAAAAAAAAGAAAAAGCTTCAACTGCATACTTCCTAGAGACACACTGAGCTTCCTCTCCACGTGTGTTTCATGCTTTTGATTTAATACTTTGCGCATACTCCACGTTTTCTCATCATTTATCAATTCTGCTTCAGAATTTGCCAGATAAGCTTTTACCTGGTATTCTCCAGATCTGTGCCACTTCTTTTGCCCAGGATGTATTAAACAAATACCTTTTATCAGGGAAAATTGTGAGATCATTCCATCTGTTCGTCTTTCTGAGATACCTAGCACTCCTACCGCTTACCAACTATTACTTTTCAAGAACCCCCCTCCCCAGAAAACCTGAATAACTGAGGACAGGGTCACTGCATTGGGTGTAAGCAATTTATACATAGTGATGTAGGTACCCATCCACCTATAGCTTTGCTAATATGGGACTCAAGAAACCACTATCATTAATCTTACTGCAAGAGGCAAAGTTTTCAAAATGATTTATCTTCCTAACATATATCTTATTATCAAATACTAAGTATGTAGAGTCCATTTATTTGGGAAATAATGAATCTTTAAACCCTCAAAATTATTTGAAGAAATAGATATTTCTTATGAATATTCAAATAAGAAATTATGCTAATATCAATTGCTAAAGCTAAAAATGGGTGAAGAGATTAATTACTTATAATATGCCATGAGCAACATGAAGCAAAAATAGATGATTCTTCAATCTTTAATGCGCCACTATTTTATTGACATATTCTAGATGAGATAGGAAAGAACCAACCTCCTAAAATTTAGAATGTTATCTCAAGAACCAATTAGAGAAGGTTGCAATATTTATATAACAGTTGTTGTTCTTTAACAAGAAATATATGATCTATGGATGCTTTCCTAGAAAATAATGATTAGGTTGTAAACTGTTAACATTAAAAAGAAAAGGGAGGCTTGCTTTATCAGACATGATTATTTAGTATAGCACAAAAAATAGTAGGTATGATATTGCTGCAAAGTAGATAAATAGATCAGCAAAGAAAAGAGTTTACAGAAATAAACTCACATGTATATAGATACTTGATTGATGACGAAGATAAGTCTTGATTGAAAAGGTAATAAGGAAGATTGATATTTTCAAAAGATGGCATTGAGCCATATATATATAAATATATATATACATNATATATATACATATATATATATATATATATATTATGAGCAACAAAAATGAAATTGACCTCTGTTTCTAGGTTGATCATAATTCTAAATGTAATGAGAAATCATTGAATTTCTGGAAGGTTGGGTATAAATCATTTTCATAAATTTGTAGTTCCAAGCTTCTCTCTCTATGTGCATATATGAGAGTATCAAAGTATTCTCTGTACAGTGATTCACTAAGCCACACATCTTTCTTGCATGGGTTTATGTGTCTATATTTTATGTTTCCAGTAAAGAGATTGAGGAAATTATTGGCAATGAAAAAAAGGGTTCCCTGTTTTTAATACCACTAAGCATAATGAAAGATATTGATAATTGGATGGCATTAAATGACGAGTTTTCATCTAAAATTGCCATGAAAAAGAATATTGAAAGAAGAAAAAATATATTTGTAATATATAGTAAGCAAGTAAGCAAGTGTTTGTGTCACTGGGTTTATGTATGTGTATGTGTGTGTGTATAAGTGTGGGTTTCTCCATGCAAGTGTATGCATACATATATTCACAAATACATAATCAATTCTATTTATCAATAAACTGTAGCTCAGTAAAAAAGGAAGATAGATAAAATGGGGTGAGACGATCATAGGAGTGTTTTACTCGTTGTGTTTGTGTTACAGGGAATTGTAGCCTGTTAGCAAAGCTCTTGTGATTGAATGGCATTTCATACAAGAAGATATTCAATAGTTTGTCATATAAAAATGTGATTATCATTAATATCACCCAGGAATATAAATACTAAAAGTCACAATTACACTCTGCTTCATGTGCACATAATGACAAAATTTAAGGCTAAGAAAACTACCTAATGTTTGAAGTTAATATACATTGCTCATAAAGTCTCAAAGTCAGCATATGAAATTGCTTTGCTATATCAGTACAATGTATGCAACGACAGTGACCAAGTTGAAAATAATGTGTTCATGTGAATAAACAAGGTTACATATTAAAATTTTACAACATCATGAGTTATAATATTCAAAAACAATTTATATTTCCTGAAATTGAAACACAAATGAATTAGACACTATTTGTAACATAAATTCAGTGATAAAAAATATATAAGTGATATGTACAACCGCATGGAAAAGTGCCACAGGCGTGATGCAGAGGAGAAGCAACGGGCACAGGAATAAGTAAAACGTTGAACTTGGGGGATGTTTTGCCTTGTTATACTCAATCAGGAAGAGGAGAAAGGTGAAGGCATTGGTAAAGTGCTTTGCTTTGACCTTTATCACAGCCATGTACAAAGCTAATTGAGCTGCACTGTTAATTTTTACAATGTTCTAAGTGCATTTTTTTTACATTCCAACCTTGATTATTTTTTAAAGTAAACCTTGACTTCTGTCCCTGATCAAAATAAAGCATGGAGGATAGTAATTAATTTTCTAACTGAAATGAGAAAAGAGAGAAAATTATATGAAACCACAATTTGTTTTTTTTGCAAGTTTTATACAATATATTTTGAATAGAATTTTGATTCCCTACCCTGCCTGTAACCCTCACTACTCCCTGCAATATTTCATGCCTGCTATTATACACACACACACATACACACACACACACACACACACACACACACACGTGTGTGTGTGTGTGAGCATGTGTGTGTGTGTGAGTGTGTGTGTAAAGTCAAACTGGTATGTCCCCAAAAGCTCTTTGGTCTGGGCCCATCCATTGGAGCCTGGTCAACCTACCAAAATTCACACCCTTAAAGCAGACAAATTCTCCCCCTTTTTGTAAGGATCAGTTGCCAATAGTTGCTCAGGTAGGGTTGGCATGAAAGCACAATTTTTAAGAGACTTCACAGTAGGGAGAAAAGGACAGTGTTCTCTGAACAGTGGAAACAGAATCAAGTGAGCCTCCTGATTACCCCAGTTTAACTGACTCAAGAGAGTAACCCCAAAGGGAGAAACTCAGTAGATGGTTGAGTTGAAGAAACAAAGGTGAACGGATGGCAAATTAGATAGCTAGAATTCACATCCCAAGAGAGAAAGTGTCTCAAAACAGAATGCCAGAACTCTGCACAGGATTCTATTAGAGTTTTCAACAGAGTACAGGGGTAGGTGTGTGAGAAGAGAAGAAAAACTCTAGTTAAGAGAAGAACTGTCTGCAAAGTCAAGACAACAGTGCCCTGGGCTCAGAGTCTGTGACACTGTCTCAGCAGACATGATGAAAATCTCAGAATTCAAGGGACTTTAGTAAATGGCCTTGCCTTCAGTAAAAAGAAAAAAAAAACACCCTAAAATAATGGACAATTGGTCTTCCTAACAGGTGTTAAAAGTAACATAGAAAATAATAAAACTTTCTAAGTCACTTAAGTCCTTCCAAGTACAAATCTAAGACAGGAACAGCATTCAATAACACAGAGAACAGTGTACCCAATTACAACCAAGCACATAAAGAAGCTGAAACACAGCCATAAGGGATGGACATCCAGATTAGTTCCCAGAAAGGGACAATTAGACACTCATTACTGAATTTAATATGTTCACATTGTTAGACATGGCAGATAAAGGAGGGAACCAAATGCAACAGATTAAAACTACAATGCCTAAGAGGAAGAATATATGATGGGATTAAGAAAAGTGATACTAGCCGGGTGTGGTGGTGCATGCCTTTAATCCCAGCACTCTGGAGGCAGAGTTTAATCCCAGCACTCTGGAGGCAGAGGCAGGTGGATCTCTGTGAGTTCAAGGCCAGCCTGGTATACATAGCAAGTTCCAGGCCAGCTGGGACTAAAGGGAGACCCTGTCTTAAAAATACCAAAAAATAAATAAAAGAAGGGTGATAGTTGGGAGGAGAAAGTGTTAATGACCTTGAAGAAAGAAATACAACTGTTGTAATGGATCACAGAAATGTCAATGATAACAGAAAAGAGCTTCAGAAGTCTGCGGAACAACTTTATAATTAGTGAGACATGGAACATTGGAGCATCCAAGGGACATAAGTATGCAGAGATAAAATAGATTAAAGAATAAGTGACCGGCATTTAAATTTTGAAAAAAAAATGCCTCTAAATCCAAAGATGCAAGGAGCTAATTGATCTTCTAGACAGAGAAAATGCGGAGTACTCGTTTGTTCACAACTAGTGATAAGTTAATTTCTCAAGTAAGTCATGAAGAAAGCAGTAATCCAAAAAAGGATCTGTGTATCTACCTAAAAGATTTGCTTACTATGCCAAAGAAATGGCTGTGTGCTTATGTTCACTGAAATTTTATTCACTTTGATCATCTAACAATCATCATTATTCCCTATCAGTAGATAAATAGATAAGGAATATTCGATATATCTATGGAATCCACAGGCTTTGGAAAGGAATGCATTTGTTATTTGCAAAAACATGGAATAAATTCATGAATGTTATGCTAAGTGAAATAACCTGGAATAGGAAAAGAAAGACACACATGCAGAATCTAAAACCTTGAAAGAGAGAAATGTAGGCACTTTGTGTCAGGGGAAGGAGGAAGGTGGGGTCAGAGGTCACAAAGCTGCTGCTGCAGAGGAAGAAGACTCTTTCAGACAAAAAGCAAAGCTAAATAATAATTTATAGTATGTTGAAAAAATTGTTGGACTGGAGAGATAGCCTAGCAGTTAAGAGCAGCGACTGCTCTTGCAGAGGACATGGGTTCAATCCCCAGCACCCACATGACGGCTGAGAACCG
>VZQC01012107.1:2061751-2076458 GCA_009823505.1 Rhizomys pruinosus
ATATATCACATGAGTTGGATGATTTTCTTTCTTTTTTTTTTTTCTAAAAGATGTCATGTTTTCCCCCAAGGAAGTGCTTGAACATTCCTCCTTGTCAAGCCCAAACAACCATCAATCCTGCCCCCGTGCTCCACACTGGGGTCCCTCCCCCAAGTGGTCACCCAAATGAGGTCCAGCAAGCATGAATCCTGTCTTGATCTCCCTGCACTGGCCTCCACAACACAGTATGGGTAGTCCAACAATGGCAGTCTACACTCTGAAGAGACTGAAATCCCAGTAGCTGCTCAGTCCACAAGCTGGATATCTCAGTAGTCCCCATCTGGCATCGAAGGTTTGGAGGATTCTCAAGGTTTATATATGAAGTACAATTTCTCAGAACTTACTGATTATTTTTTCTGCTTATACTTTCCTTTTGGATGCTTAAGGTCACACAGTTAGCCCAGATTAACCAAGGTTTTTGTTTTCTCAAGGCCAATTGAGGATCTGGTCCTCAAGGTTCACTTAGGGCATGTATACATATTTTAGAGTAACATAAAATTAAAATGGAAAAGGGCAAATCAAGAAATATGATATGGAAGTAACACACAGTTTGTTTTCAGAGGATACAACTTTAGTATATGTGCAATGTATCAGGCTGGTGTAATTTAGCCTTTCTGGGTGCTTAATGGCCATAATATCCATACCAATTTGGCCGAGGGACCTAAGGAATAATTTTGTTCCTTGCCTTTGGAGGTCAACTAAGTCTCAGGGGACTATGCATGAGGGCATCTATTGAAATGTCCTGCAAATGTAAGTCACCAGTCTTCCTGAGCAGGGAGGTCTTGGAGATCCACTAATGGGACTTCAGCCAGTATCCAGTCTATAAAGAGGAAAGTATGCTCACGTTTCAAAAAGAGAAGCCTGGTCTAGCAAGACCTAACTGGAACTGGTGACTGAAAAGCCAAAAGGATTATATTTGGCTCTGAATAGAGAATTATCCTTTCACAGTTCCTATGTCTGTCAGTCAATTAAAGAAGGCAACTATACTGCTTTTATAAGAGAAAATGTGGTACATGTACACAATGGAGTTCTATGCAGCAGTAAAGAAAGACAACATCATGAGCTTTGCAGGTAAATGGATAGAGCTAGAATATATTATATTAAGTGAAGTAAAACAGTCCAAGAAAAACAAACACCAAATGGTATGCCTCATCTATGGATGCTAGTACCAATAAGCCAGTTGTAAATATTTCTTGTGGAGAGGGATGCATATTAAAAGAACAACAACAGAAAGACTGCATCAGAAAACTGACTGAAATGGTGAATTGGGAGGGGTGGGAGGGGCAGGAGAGGGACACGGGTCTATATTCGATTAATGCATATTTAATTGACATGAGTTCAACAAGTATCCAATTTTGCCCATACTCTGTCTACAGGTTACATGGTGTTTTAGGACTTCATAAAAGTAATTATGTGTGGGGCTAGAGAGATGGCCTAGCAGTTAAGAGCGCCGACCACTCTTGCAAAGGACCCGGGTTCAATCCCCAGCACCCACATGGCAGCTGAGAACCGTCTGTAACTACAATTCCAGGAGAACTCCAGTTCCAGGGGAATCCGACCCTCTTCTGACCTCTGCGGCATTGCATGACACAGGTGCACAGACCTACAGGCAGACAATACATTCAAATAAATAAATAAATAAATAAATAAATAAATAAATAATTTAAGAAAGTAATTATGTGCACATTAAACAACATTGGTTTAAAGATTTTGATGAAAACGGTAATGAATCTGACTTAATTGGAAATATAAATTGTTGTCCACATTTGTTTTACTTAAAATCTATATAACAATAACTTTGGGATTGGCACATACAAATGTTCTCTATAATTTTTCTGTTGTACAGTATCATCTAGCATTCTCCTTTACCTGTGGGATGATTTAACTTAAGGAATTAAGTTTGCTTCCCAAGTTAATGTCATACAGTCACCCAAAACAGGTTGGGTGAATTTGATGAAATCTGCGCCTTGATTCCTACCTATAGGTATGTGTACTACAGCTTCCTTTTTGAGACTCATGGGTCAAAAAATAAAAACCTATAATAAAAAGGGGGGATACAGATATATATGAAACCTTTTTGTCAAAAACTTTGCAATTTAGATATTAAAACTAACTACTGGAAAAGATTCGTATGTTCCCACAGGTCAAAATGTCACCAACTTAATGGCTGAGGAAGAAAAGATACAGATTTGCATTGTGTAGGATGTACCAGGAAGTGGCAGCAGAAAGGTTGGCCCATCTGAACATTGAAAGGAAGAAAAGCCTCAGACTACTATGGGCATCAAACCCCTCTGTGGATCCTATTTGTAACAACTGTTTATAATGAATCCTAATGAAACTTATGTTTTAGGTGCTGCAAAGTTTAATACGAGAGACTTTCTTACTTCTCCTTCATAGAACAAGGAGGAATATGATGATGATGAGGTCATTCTCTAACTGTAAACTGGAGCCAACTGTTGTAGAGGTAATCTCTTATAAAACTGGTAAAACTGCCTTCTTTAATTGACTAATAGACATAGGGACTGTGAAAAGGATTATTCTCTATTCAGGACCAAATATAATACTAAAGTCTCCTTAAGCTGTGCATTTAAGCAAAATATATTAATACAGGAGAGCTCTGACATCAGCAATGGATTATTCTACCAACGAGATGTTGGCCAGGGGATCCAAGACCGACCAAAATGTAAAGGCTTCTTGCCTGTAAACTGGGATACCTGCAAGAAGAGAGGCGATAAGACCCTACTGTCAAAGACCTGATGTAAGCATGGGAAAGATGTATTGAGATCACACTTGCAAGTGTACAGTTGGTCTCTGGAACACCAGAGATTACTACCAAAGGCCACTAAACCAATAAAGCAAATAGAGGTCTCCTTGAGTCAAGCAAGACTCCTCCATCAGCACCAGCTACGCCTCGTCTGCCTGGAAATACTGTGCAGCAGTGGCAGCCATATGGCCTTTAAAAGCTAAAAGCCAATTGGCCTTTAGCTCTCTTCTTGGAGGAATAACCCATGGCTGAGGCCACAAGCTTACATCCTCTAGTGGTTAGGAGATGTTATAAGCCACAGTAAGACCCTGTCATATTTTACAGAAAAATCATAATTCATGGATGAACATACCATCTAAACACATGTGTCTATACCAAAGTAACCTACCATAACAATTAGTACTGTGTAAATACCTATATATCTAATTGCATGTGCTTCGTTAGTAGGACTGAAAGGTTATTTCTGGACAAACTGCCATCCCATGGAAAGAAACAGCCAGAATTTACCAGAGTCCAAAACAACAGCTCGAGAGAAAGTAGACTGTTTTGCTTCTCGTCCACCTGTGCCACTTTTCTAAGCCTAGGGAACAATCTGCGGAAGAGGGGGCATGGTAGAATGTAAGGGCTGTGATTTGGGTGAATGGTGAAAGTACAGCAATATAGACTGAACACTTATTTGATCAACTTGATTGTACGTACAAGCCCCCCCAGCTAGATGGTGGGACCCTTGGGTTGTGTGGGTTTGGGCACAACTGCTTGCAAATTGGTTTTACATGAAGGATGCTTGTACTCATATATTATTACTTATTGTTAAAAATGAAAAAAATAAAGAAAAAAGTAAAATAAACAAATTCTTAAAAGAAAAAAAAAAAAGAGATTACCTCTATAACAGTAGGCTCTAATTTACAGTTAGGGAATGACTTCATTACCATCATGTTTTTCTTTGTTCTATGAAAAGGAGGTAAGAAAGTCTCTCATATTAAAACTTTGTGGCACCTGAAAGGTAAAGTTCATTAGGACATATTATAAATCGTTGTTACAGTTAGGATCCACAGAGATGTTTGATGCCTGTAGCAGTCTGAGGCTTTTCTTCCTTTTAATGTTTAGCTGGGCCAATTTTTCTGCATTAAATTTACCCAAGGTGTTTATCACTGACTGTATGTTGTTAATTTGGAAAGCAACCTTAATTCCTTTAGTTAAATTATCCTATATAATAATAAAGTCTTTATAAGCTGGGTAATTAAGCAAAATGTATTAATAAAAGAGAGCTCTGATATAAGAAATGGATTATTCTGCCAAGGAGATGTTGGATAGGGGATCCAAGTGCCCAAAAGGTAAAGACTTTTTGCCAGCAAACTGGAATACCTGCAAGAAGAGAGGTGGTAAGGCCCTGCTGTCTAAGACCTGGTGTAAGCATGGGAAAGATGTATTGAGACCACACTTGCAAGTGTACGGTTGGTTTCTGGAATGCCAGAGAGTGTTACCAAAGGCTACTAAGTCAATAAAGCAAATACTGGTCTCCTTGAGTCAAGCAAGACTCCCAACTCCTCCATCAGCATCAGCTACACCTCACCTGGCTGGAAATACTGTGCAGCAGTGGCAGCCATATGTCTGTATATCCCAAATCTAATTGGCTATTAGCTCTTTCCTTGGAGGAATAATTCATGGCTGATGCCACAAGCTTACATCCTTTAGTGGTTAGGAGATGTTATAAGCCAGAGTAAGACCTTGTCATCTTTTACAGAAAAGCTATAGTTCATGGATTAGCATACCATCCAAACATACATCTGTGTCTATACCAATGTAACCTACCATAATAATTAGTACTGTTTAAATGCCTGTATATCTAATTGCTTGTGCTTCATCAGTAGGAGTAAAAGGTTATTCCTGGATAAACTGTGAACCCATGAAAGGAAACAGCCTGAACTGATCAGAGTCCAAAACGACATCTCCAGAGAAAGTAGACTGCTTTGCTTCTCACCCACTTGTGTCTTTTCTAAAGCCTAGGGAACAATCTGTGGAAGAGGGGGTGTGTTAGAATGTAAGGGCTGCAATTGGGGTGAATTATGAAACTACAGAAATATAGACTGGACTCTTATTTGATCAACATTATTATACATTACAGCACCCCCCCCCAGTGGGGACAACAATGGGGTCCTTGGGCTGTTAAGTTCTGGTATAGCTGCTGCAAATTGTTTTTCATGAAGGATTTACTTGTATTCATTACTTATTACTTATGATTAAAAAGTAAATAAACAATAAATTAAGTAAATTAAATAAAATTTTAAAAAAAAAATGTTTTTTTAAAAAAAGAACCCAATACTTAAGGTGACAAACACCTTAACTTTTTTTTTTCTTTTGCCCTAAAAGTAACCTAATGAACTTTTTTTGCTATTTTGTTATGGTATGTTATAAGCCACAACTTTTCTTTTCTATTCTAGATGTAAACAACAAAATATATGCTCTGTTTTGTTTTTGAAATAAATAAATAAATAAAAAAAATACAGAAAAATAGCCTTTTAAAAACAAAGAAAGAGACTCATGAACTTTGCTAAGTGAAAGTAGACACAGCACCAAAAAACAAACAGGTAATGGTTTCCCTCAGTTGTGGGATGCTGACACACACAATCCCCAGTTGAAGGCAAACTGAATAACATTAAGTGTTATATTTCTTTTTATCTGAAACGCAACTATGTCTTATAAATGTAAATCTCTTAACGGCTCTAGAATTGATCCACCACTGATTTTTCCGACTCTGCCTTACGTATATGGGTGGAAGGTATGTATCATATTTAGAGTAATGTAAAATTAAAGGAAAAGAAAATGTGAATTCCTAAACATAAAAAAAAAAAATGACTGCAGAGCTGGGCATGGTGCACATGCCTTTATCCTAGACATGGGATTGGCGAGAGGCAGTGCGATCTTGCGATTCAATGCAGCTGGTCTACCGAGCGAATTCAGGACAGCTGGGCTACGGAAACAACACCCCGTTCAAAAAGGACCAAAAAAAAAAAAAGACTGAGAGAAAGATGCAGGACATTTATGGCAGAATACATGATCTGGGGTGGGGTGGGTGGGAGGGAATGGGGAATATGTCTAAATTGAACTGAAAAATGATGTTTGAAAAACACAAAACATCAATAAAAAGAGAAAATTTGATAAAAAAAAAAGCCAAAAGGAGCCAGGGGCTGCCCCCCCCCCAAAAAAAATCCCACAGAATTTTTAAAAACTTAGAAGTATCATAGTCACTTTAGGGTGTATAGGAAATACTATTTCGTGTGTACAAAACCCTTGCTGACTCAGCCAGAAAAAAAACCAGCATGGAACTGTGGGAAAAAACAGCAGGCCCAATCTTGGTCAAAGAACTATTGGACATCCAATTGCTACTAGGTAAAGAAGAGATGATCTTCCTTAGTGAGTGATTCTAGGCAGGATGACTAGACCCCAGTGGATAATCTTGCACAGAGTGATGTCAGAGGACTACTTCACTTGATAGGCTTTAACATAAATGACAGAATGCACAGAAATCCAGTTGGGGGAACTATAAGAGGGAACCAATGGGGAAAGGGGAACAAAGATTATTAAGATGCTGCTCATGAAATATACAAAAACTCAATAAAAATAAAATAAACAAAAAAGAAAATACTATTTAGAAAACCTGTTATATGAGTATAATTTCTATAACTGTGTGCCTGCATGTGTGTGTGTGTGTGTGTGTGTGTGTGTGTGTGTGCGTGTTTTGCAGGAGAAGTTTTAGAGGGTTATATTTAAAATGTTGAGACATTCTCCCTGGTAGCATTTCTAAAAATAACTATGCTATGAGGCAAATATGCACACAGACACTTAATCATATTTAATGAACTCGTGGTATTAATATTATTAAAACATTCAATATGGACACTAATGGCCCCTTAAAAATCATGCTTTTAACCCTAGCCCCTTAAAGAAGAGAATGAAGCTGAATACCAGAGTAAATGGTTAAATGACAAATCAGAGGCTCTCTGCTTTGCAGAATTTGGTATGCTGTTCTAATTCACAATGTAATGAAAACCATTTGCCCTGAGGAAATGTCCAGATAAAGATATTCTATGTTCAGCATCTCTAAAAGAATTATCTAACTGTAACTACCTGAATGAACTTGTTCTTGTGGTTGTATTTGCCTAGTCAATAAGGATTCATAAACTGAAAAATATATGGTTCAGAATAAAGTCTGACCAGACACTGCAGCTGTGTCCTAAAGATATCTTTTCACATTTCTTATTGTAACAAGTTAAGTCCTTCCAATCATTCTCTTTGAGAGCAGAATGGTATATCCATATCGATCCTATAAAATCAGATAATCTTCTAAACTAATGCATTACTTCTTTATCCAATACTGTTTCATATGTTTCCTGGGAGTCATTAGTAATTACAATATTTTGTTCTGTCACATTGGGAAAAGCATTTAATATAAATACTAAATGTGTTAATGTGCAGTAAAATACTATGATAAAGAGTCAGTTCGATTTTTCCAAGAATATACTCATTTTTCTGATTAATAACTCTAAGCTGACTAGTATTTAATGTCTCAGTGGAATGAACTGAGATAAAGTAATCATGTAAAACCATTAATTGATCTGTTGTTTTCAAGTACAAAATCAGCTTAGGTGAATTTTCAATTCTCATAAATTTTGTTCAATCAAAAGGTCCAACGCAAATCCAGTACATAACACAAAGCCATTTTTAATGTTGCTTATTTACCAATAATTCATATACATTATATCCCATCAAATGTTTGATAGTCTGATCTGAGGAGACACTTCAATCAGTAAAGCACTTTTAGCAAACTTGGAGGACCCAAGTTTGATCATAAGAATCCACCCATAAAAAAGCCACAGACCTATAATTCAAGAGATAAGAAGGCAAAAATAGACACATCAGTGAGGATAAAAGACAAGATTCAGGTTCAATCAGAGGCCCAAAATCAGGTCAAGAAATCACTGGGAAATGAGTTGGCCATTGACCTCTACACTCCTCGAGCACATGCATGTGCACATAAACTATGCACATACAAAAAATATTAGATTATCCAGCTGATACATATGTTAAAAATTGCATGCAAGTCTAACTGCTTCAAAGATCTCAATGTGTGCCTAGGAGGTAGATATTTTTTGTATTTTTTTGCTCAAGTTAATACAACAGGCCAACTTCTGATAGAGTGAGAAGCAAAGCAGTATACACCACAGTCTTCAGTATTACATCTGATCCTTGGGACTGCGGTACTTTGCTTTGCCAGTTACCCACTGGATAATGACTGCAGTGAACCAGTAAGCAACAGCAACTCCAATGAGTCAGGACACAAGTCGCATGGCTGTAACAGATGCCTAAGCAAAGCACTGCAGCAGAATCTAATCAGATGTAAGACAATTTAATAATACACATCGTCATGCATGTTGTACCCAAATGCATGCGTACAATGTATGCACGTGTGTACATGTGTGTTGTATGCATGTATGCAGTGTATGCATGTGTGTGGTATATGCATACCTGAAGTGTGTGTGTCCTAATGTCCATACATGCACATGTGGAGTTCAGAGACAGATGCCAAGTGTTTTCTGTATTGAGCTCCACTTTATTTTCTGAAAGAGAGTCTCTCCTTGTCTTCAACTCCCAGCACTAGGATTACATGCACCAACATGCTCAGTTTTTCTATGTGTGCTGGAAAGCCATTTCAGGTCCTCATGTTTGTTAAGTAGACACATTACTCCACTGGGTCATCCTCACAGTCCCTGAACTGACATTGTAAGAAAGAATGCATTTAGCTCGGCATGGTGGGGCACAGCTTCAGTCTCAGCATTCAGTAGGCAGAGACAAGCAGACCTCTGTGAGATGAAGGCCAGCTTAGTCTACATAGAGAGTTCCAGGCCAGAGGCCAGCTGTGGCTACAGGGAGACCCTGTGTCAAAAAGACCAAAGAAAAATGTATGGAAGGAAAGAAAGAAGGATGGAAGGAAAGAGGGAAGGAAGGGAGGGAGGGAGGGAGGAATGAAGGAAGGAAGGAAGGAAGGAAGGAAGGAAGGAAGGAAGGAAGGAAGGAAGGAAGGTAAATAGGTGAATATATTTATTTTATTTTGGCATAGCTTAATCGGTGTACAGAAGGAATTGCATAGGCCAGATATTCTTGTCTGTCGACTTACACTTTAGACTATTATATATTCATGAAAATAAACTAGCCAAGTCTGAACTAATATAAAATTTAAACTTACAGTATGTCTTACATTAATTTCTAGTATCAGCATATCATATGAAGATAGATATATTTTATTTGTGTACACTCCATGTACATAATGCTGGGTTTCACATGGAACATTTCTTTCAAGTAATCCACTAATCTTCAGCATATTTACCCTCCTTCCCTTTCCTCTCTCACTGGCCTCTCACATTGACCCCTCCCACTGATCTCCTGCTTTCCCAGAGTGTTCCTTCCTTCTGCTTTTATTGCATAAATGTATATTATTTGTGCATGTATGTTTTATATGTAACTTAAGATAGATTTTTCTAAAGCAAGATTTTGTTTAACATTTTATTTATTCAAATAGAAATGAGCCCCATATTAAATATAAAAATGTGTATGTACTAATTACTAAAGATACTAAAGAGTATCCTCACTCTGCAACAAATCTCACTTCCACTTCATTTTGTTGGATGAGGTCTTTGATAAATAGCTACATGTGCTCTTGCTGCTTCATTTCTTTTTAAGCAAACCAATCTTAATTTCGTTGGAAACTATCAATGCTTAGATTGCTATTGATTGATAAGAAAGTGATGGTTTTAAGGAAGAAGTGATTTTAAACCATGAACCATGGACTATGAGCACAAGAATCACTTAGCATTTCTTCTTTATATTTTTTTTACAGTCAGTGACCTGTATTTCATCCCTATAGACGTAAGGTTTAGCAGAAAGATGTGCAGCAACCGTCTATTTTGCAAAAGCCTTAAAATAAATTTTAGATATCTTAATCTTGGAGATCTTTGCTCTCCTAGCTCAGAGATCACTGATGAAACTACTGGTGTTATATGAAAATGTTGGATTTGAACAACTTCAACAATACCATTAAAAGTAATCTATCACCAGGGCTAGAGAGATTGCTCAGTGGTTAAGAGTCCCGACTGCTCTTCCAGAGGACCCGGGTTCCATTCCCAGCACCCACATGCCGGCTAAGAACCATCTTTAACTCCAGTTCCAGGGGAATCCGATGCCCTCTTCTGACCTCCGTGGCATTGCACCACATGGGTGCACCAACCTACATGCAGACAGTACACTCACATACATAAAAATAAATAAATAAATAAATAAGAATAATCTATCAAAAACAATCACCTAGGTTCATCCAAATAGCTAATCTCTAACCTTCCTAGTATTATTTTCCTTCCTCTACAGCAATTATTGTTCTAACTAAAGTAAATCAGTGTTAGTAGAGCTATGTGTAGTTAAGTGTCTTATCCCAGCCTCCATCAATTGTGGTTATTCAAAAGCAAGTTGTTGATTCAACAATCAATGAATCTATGTAAGAACCAGTTAACCCATTATTATCACCAAATTTATACTAGTAATGTACATTTTACTATAGACTAAATTTTGTGTATCTAGTTATAGACAATGATTTCATTTGTATATGAGGAAACTGACATTCGAGTCTCCTTTAGCTAAGTGGGCTTATGCAGGGAAGATTACTAGCTTCTGTATTTTCCTAAGGAAATTTTCCCTAAGGATGCTGAGGTAGTCACCTTCCCAACTATCACTCATAATCTGAGCAAAATAGATAAACTGGGTCATCCCTTTTATGCTTCAAAAAATAATTATGAATGCTTAGTGATTTGTGGGAAAAAAACATAAATAAAAAGCAGAGGAATGAAGAGCATGGTTTACACAGTGATCAAATGACATTCATTCAACAAAAATTAGCATAACTCCTGACTCACCAAACATCCCCATGGTGTTCTAGTACTATATGAAATTCCATGGACCTTACTTTCTATCACACTAAGGTGACAATAATGTAGTTTCTGGAACACATTGGTTATTGTTATTTTACTGTTTCCCCCCCAAGAAACTATAAACTGCTACAGGGGAGAAACTGAATTTTATCGACTGCAGCCTTGCTTTCTCTAACAATTAGAGGTAAAAAATACTGGCACATTGGTCTTTCAATAAATATTTGTTGAACAAATGAACTAATAGTTGTAATTCAACAATGCAGGCAAAGCCAAAAAGTAACATTACCATTCTGTATATTGGAAGAGCTTTTAGCAATGAAGGAACAAGAGTAAATCAAGCCCAGTGGTGTACACCTGTAACCCCAGTACACAGGAGCCAGAGGCAGGCAGTGTTCTGTGACTTTAGCCCAGCCTGGTCTACAGAACAAGTTCTAGGCCAAACAATGCTAAATAGTGAGAACTTCTCTCAAAAATCAAGAAAAAGAAGAGAGAAAAAGAAAAATATCTTTAATTTTTCTTTATTGAATTTTTGTGTATTTCACATATATCATTCAATCATAATCACCTTTATAGATCTTTTCCACTGGCACCTTCCCACAGGACCCCCCACCCCTGACTAGATATCATACATTCTATCATTTGTGTTAAGGCCTATTGTGCTGAATTAGGGTCCTTTGGTCTTCCCTCAGTTCAAGTTTATCCACTAAGCTCTAGTCAGCCTGTCCAGAGTCCCTAGCTTTAACAAGACCAATTCTTCCTAACCCAACACAAATCAGCTGCCTATATTTCTTCAGCTAAGATTGGGTTCTACTACACATTTCCCCAATTCCATGCTGAGTTTTTCTCTGCTTGAGATTGCACACTTGTCTGGCTCTTGGGCACACTGTATCCATGGCTGTTGGTTCATATAAGCAGGGTCCCAAGAGCACATAGGATTTTATTTCTAGATGGCCATGCATCATTTCCCTGGCTCCTACAATCTTTTCACCCCTCTTTTGCAATGTTTCCTGAGCCCTGGATAAGTGAAGCTTAATGTAGGAGACCTGTCCATGGAACCATACTCTGCAGACTTCTAATCTCCCGTTTGGCCATTTCTGACCTTTTGCTTTCCTGGCACTCTGTTGCATATATATATATATATATATATATATATATATATATATCCTACTGAAGGCATTTAGTGTTGTTCCTATGTACTGTGTTTAGGCTGACCACATATGATTGGCTAACAAATAAGGGGACTTATTCATGGAGAAAACCGAATCTCTCTTTTTGAGTAGCCACAAATTTCTTATTATACTTTATCTAAGGTTGTGACTTAAAAAAAAAAATGTCCCCATCAATGTTAGCATATCAACTCTCTGGTATAATTCTTTTACACGTGTAAGCCCTTTCCTCGAGTACCACACAACAATGGAAATTTAATTCGCCATCTGCAACCAAGATTCCATAGCCTAGCCTTAATAGAATTTACAGTATTCATTCCTTTTCTCTTAAATTTTGGGTTAAAATATTCTGTCTTGGTACTCAGACGTGGTCTCATAGCCATTATCCTCTTGCCTGGCCTACATGAGTGCTGTGATCACAGCTGTGTACCATCCTGCCTAGATTTTCTCTATTCTTTGTTTCCTAAGACTTGATGTCCTCGAGATGAATGAGAAGTGTGACGTTCTTCTGGTGTTGCCTAAAAAGTAGCTCAGGTTTGAGCACAGACCTTAAGAAGTAGCAAATTGCAGAGAGGACTCTCTTTCTCTTATGTCCTTGTAGGAGAGTACTGTTGTGATTACCTACAATTTCCTGACTGCTAGTGGATAGTAGGAATGCTAGATATGCATCAAGACTCAGTTCCCACTCGTGGCTCCTCGCTCAAATAGACAGGGCAGCAAGAAAAGTCAATGGAAGCTGGAAGAATAGTTTCTGAAAGGCACATGCCAAACCACTTTCAGTTTTATATCATACCATTCTACTGTCAGCTTGTTGTCAATAAGGAAGGGGAAAATAGTTAAATTAAATGTGGATAATTTCAGATTTCTGTGTTAGGTCAGCATTCCATATAAAAATAATTATACTTTTCCATTGTTGAAAGAGTTGCAAGAAAATCAATACTCATTTTCATTATTTTTTATTTACTATATATTGTAGGCAATATGAGATGGACTTAAACTTAAAATTCATATTGAATGAGTTAGACTTCATGTGTGTGCTCCTGTGGCCTACTTTTAGTCTTCCTTTATTCATTTTAGCTATGATCTTGAAAACTGGTAAGGTAATCATCAATTGTTCTCTTTTCCAAGTCATAGTATTGTGCTTGTCTTAACCTTCTTTATACTGCTCCACCCTTGGGAGCATCCACAAAGGGGAGCCTTTTGCAGTTTGTCACCTGCAAATGCTGGAATCATTTGAATTATAATTACACTTAGGAAATGAGGTATATTCAACAACCTGCTTGTAACAAACAGATTCTATTCTTGTAAATACAGATGTCTGAATATTAAAAAATTATTTGGAGTTAGTTCTGTTGGTTTAAATATCTTATCATAAAAATTTTATCAATGGAAACAAGAAACTTTCTAGTGGTTATACATCAGCACTAGAGATAGTACCAGAATAAGAGTTCCAGTCTTTGAGTAATAAAAGTAATTTGGGGACCACAGTATAGATTTGAAGGTTTCGTTTTTGAATATCAACACTCACAGCTTGAGCTCCTTCTTCCCCTTTTCCCCCCACAGAGATCAAAAGGGAGGGGTAGAGGAGATGGGTGTTATATAAAATATGAAATGGGTAAATGAGGATACTTTATTCAGGAAGGAAGGAGGGAAGATTAGGGAGAGAAAATGAAGAGAGAAATAATGCCTAGCTGGTGAAAAAAAAAACAGAATGAAATAAACCATGGAAAATTTCATACATATATATCTCTACATGGGGCTGGAGAGATGGCTCAGCAGTTAAGAGTGTCGACTGCTCTTGCAGAGGACCTCAGTTCCATTCCCAGCACCCGCATGGCTTTAACTTCAGATCCAGGGAATCCGACACCCCCTTCTGACCTCCGGATGCACCAACCTGCATGCAGACTGTACACTCACACACACACACACACACACACACTCACACACAAAATATGTCTTTACATGAGTCTATCTGTATAGCCGAAAGCTATGTAATAAAAATCAGTGCCAGACAGGAGATAGCTCCCTTCTACTTGTTGACCAGGATAGTCCAAGAAACTTCTAAAATTATACAGGCTATTGCCACAACCCTTGATTTTCTCCCAGAATTTGAAGGCAAAACCCAATTTTGAAGATAGGACGGCTTCAGGGATCGGATGTGGAACAATGGAGATGGAACAGAGATGGGAGTCAACTTCCTGAAGACTAGTTCTCATACTTTTGGAGAACACTAGGAAATCTGCTGAGGGATACTATCAAAAGAGGGTCCAACAGCAACTTCAAGGCCTAATAACAACCTTTCTATTAGCACTCTTGTCTCAGAGTGTTATCGATGGATAAAAGTGAAAGTGCCAATGTTCCTGTTGTAGTACCAACATTTCAGTGAAAAAAAAAAACACACAACAAATAGACAATTAAAATTTTTAATAGCTCAGAACACTTTTAAGGAAAATAACACTAAAATGTAGGTGTATTAAAAAGAGGAATGAAGCCGGGCGTGGTGGTGCATGCCTTTAATACTAGCACTTGGGAGGCAGAGGCAGGCGGATCTTTGTGAGTTCAAGGCCAGCCTGGTCTACAGAGTGAGTTCCAGGACAGGTGGTGCTACAGGGAGACCCTGTCTCAAAAAAGAACCAAATAAATAAATAAATAAATAAATAAATAAATAAATAAAGGAATGAATATGACCAGAATACATTATATAAAATTATCAATTAAAAAACAAAACAAATGTGGTGTATCTCAGTTGGTCAAGTGGTTAA
>VZQC01012107.1:2076474-2165418 GCA_009823505.1 Rhizomys pruinosus
AAAAAAAAAAAAGGAAAGGGAAGTAACTCTAGATTTGATTGAGAAATGATGTAAGACTTATGGGGAAAGTTTAATAACAATAAAAAATAATAATAAATACAAAAAAATAATTATCTTCTCCATAATACATCAATGCACAAGTTTTTATATAATTTGGGGGTTACATTGGTCTCGCTGATGCTCCAGTTAAGACCTCTCATTTCTCCTGCAGAAAGCTATTCATGTGTAATTGTGCATGTGCCTGGGAGTGACTTCATGTATTCAGTCTTGAAGATCAGCTTTGCTTTGCTTCTTGCTTTAGCAGGATTCAAGGTTGCCTTGAAACTTTGAGCTGAATCTTATCCTTAATATTTATCTCATGTCTTTGGTCCTTAAATAACTTCTTCCTTCCAACATTCCTCAGGATACTACATGTTCCAGGTGGACTGCTTTTTTTGTCCACTACGAGGAATGAATTATCTTATCCAGAAATAGAAATCACTTATTAAACTTTGTGTGTTAGAACCCAGAATATGTGTCAGTTCCTGGTGAACTGATAAACCGAGTCAGCTGCCGAGTTTCCCTGGATACAAAATCCTAACAAATTTCTCAAAGTACAGCCACAGGACATTGACAGTTCATCTCAGAAACTGCATTAAGGAACCAAAATGTGTGAAAACAATGCATATTGAATAACAAGGGAGTTGAGCCCTTTGTACAATCACAGCCTAAAAAAGCAAAACAAACAAATAAACAATAAATAAATCCAACACCCTACAGAAAGCATCATCAACATCTGACTTTCTTCAATTTAGGACTAAAGTCACCAAAACCAATATTCATGTTTTGATTATACTGTTTTTGTTCCCTGCCGGCAAAGTGAATTATCAAAGAAAATTAATTTCTGCACTACCAAGGTCTAATTCCATCTGCTTTATTTCACCATTGAAAAGCTCATATTAAAAACCCTCATATTAAAATGTAACAATGAATTTTTGGTACTAATATACTCTTGCCTTTCCTATCTAATAATTTATGATAACTCCAAGATTAATTTGTTTATTTTCCTACACTTCTGTCTCTAAGACCCAAGAAAAAGAATAGACTTGAACTTCAAGAATATTATATTTTAATTTATTCAACGTCAATTTTGTTGATGGATAAATATAAGAAGCTTCATGGTGGGGAAAGAATTTTAATCCATTTATACAGAGAAAGAAAACAGAAACTGTTTATAACCAGAGGAAAATTGGCACCATCCATCTCCTCTTACAGCCTGTACAGAACAACACATGTCCTCTTTTATTTTGGAACATGGAAGTTCCAAGCTAACTAATAAACTATCAAACAATGTTTGGCACTTAGTCCTCTATAATTCAGCTTCATCTGCAGCATGGAATGCTCTAGGACAATACTGGCCAGTACAGAGCACATAAGCACCATGGGAATCGCCTGAGAGCTGGCAAGGTTGAACAGACTATTTTGGTACTAAACCCACTCCAAAACTACAGGCAGAACATACCATGTTACAAAACTCATGGATTTTCATTTTAATGATAAAGCAGTAATCTTCAGGATGACTCCATCAAGACATAAATGAAGTGAAAATGAAGAGGACAAAAGAAGGAAAAGCTTCCTCTGCATTTGCAGCGCCCCCCCCCATATATTTAAAGTAACTAGAGACTTTATTGACTACAGAAGAGTACATGTGCTCATCTCTGACTTCAGTTGACAAATTAAAGACACCGGGGGCTAGGGGTCAGTAATAAACCAATGATATGGCTTTGCAAGCAAAGATTTTATAAAACAGTGAGGAGAATATAGTTGGGGAGATGGCTTTCAGCAAAGTGCTTGCCTTGCAAACATGAAGAAACACACTTAAATATCTAGGCATAAGAACTGTAGAGATGGGTCAGAAATTAAGAGCACTGACTACTCTTGCAGAGGACCTGGGTTCAATTCCACATGGTGGCTAACACATATTCCTAATTCCAGTTCCAGGGGAACTAATGCCCTCTTCTGAGCATGGGCATTGCACAAGACAGGTTCACATACAAACATTCAGGTGATGCACTCATATTCATAAAATAAAAATGAAAAAGTAAATGAAATTTTAAAATCTAGACATAGTCCTGGTCACTCAAAGTCCTAACAATGGTGTGTCCATGGGACACTCTAGACAGCCAGCATATCTTAATCAATGTGTGTCAGGCCAGTGAGAGATCTTCCTCAAAGACACACACACACACACACACACACACACACATGCACACACACACACGTGCATGCATGCACTGAAACAACCTGGATAACACCTGAAGGACGACACTCAAGGTTGTCCTCTAATATCCATACACATATGAACTGACACCTGAACACAGAGGAACAGATAATACACATGTATACCACAATACATATACGTGCAGAAGAAAAGTAAAGAGAAAATATAAATACTATACAGATTGATGTTCTTTAAAAAATCTGTCCCTTTGTTTACTATGAAAGGGGGAAACCAAATAAAAATAAGCATGGTAGAAGAAGAATGTTAATAATCCCAGGGAATATGAAGAAATGGTATGAACCTCCAAATGGACTTTCCTTTCTTCTAATACAATTGTACCTTGAAAAGTAAATAAGTAATAAGGAAATTAAATACCCATAATACTCTGTGGCATGGACCAGTGCTGTTTGGCAAGCTCTAGTAAGAATAATTCTAGACAGCAACACTTGAAGAGACAAGCATTTTTCCTTTTACTAAATGACTTTAAATTCTATGATGCTATAGAAGATGCTGATAAAAATAGAGATGTGTCTTTGTTAGCCATCAACAAAAATGTCCCACTATGATAGCCATATATTGATAAAATATTTAGAATAGGAAACTGCTTTGAATGTTGTGGTTTATTTAGTAGTGATTCTTCAATATAATTACATTTCCCAAAGTTCTTGTTTATGTGTAATCTGAGGACCTCACAAAAGGAATATTTCCAGGAAAAAAATCCAACCATGAAAGAAGAAAAGGCATTCCTGTCAAAGCCAGGGAACATGGTGCACTCTGTGAACAGTGACAGTTTCATCAAAGGTGGGTATATTTGTGGTCAGTGGATACCAAATATCTTTTCCTAGGACTGTGAGCAGATTTTTGCTTCTTGAGCCTAAAATGAAAAATTTGGCATTTCACATATTATCAGAAATCTTAGCAAGTCAAAACCATAGAGAGTTGTAATAAATAGAAAGGAGAGGACTCCAGTCTCTGCTGCATTCGGGTCAGGCTTTGCCCAAGTAGAGACACAAGCAGCACTTCAAAAATAGCAAGGAAAATGTTTAAGCCACACAGGGGTGTTTGGGGAATATGGACTGTGAACGTCTAACAAGTTTCTAACATCCCCAGGGCAATTGCATGAAAAACTTCAATGCTTCATTTTCTAATAAGCTCAGTAACTTTTTGGAACTCTTTTTAAGAACTGGCACAAGCCATTTGCATAAGTAGAGGTTTCTAACCACTATGTCTAATAGAATGAGATCCACGATTCTGCAAGGAGGTCATTTTTAAAAGTGTTTAAAGGGCACCGCAGTAAGAGCTGTGTATCTTAGCTTCTTTGAAGAGTAAAATTGGAACAACTCTAGGCAAATCGTCAGTACAGACCCTGGAAACCAATTATTGAAAATATATAAACATAAAACAACAATGCTTTCTTGTAAGCAGCAAATCTTCATTAAGTCTTTGGCATTGATTATATTCACATGATTCATTGGGAGCTCTTCTTAGTAATGTGAATTTAATGCATAATTTCTGCATAATGACTTTTTTTAATTACCACATAATCATGGGTGGAAAAAAGTATCTTCCATTTGGTCCATTTTATGAGGCTAAGCAAATAAATCTATAAAATAATTTATTCTGCTAGTTGCCTGGAAATCTTATTGTTGATATGACAACGCTGGCATAATAAATGCAATTGCCACTTTCTTTCATTTGCATGTAGGAGTCATATATTTGTAGCATAAAAGATTTTTATTTCTTTTCCTTGTGCTACAGTGACATCTACAGAACAGAATGAAGAAAAATTGAAGAGAAAAAATTTCTTTATTTTTAAAACACTCTAAACATAAATTGAACTCCAATTCTTTGCATTAAAAATAGGTTGGAAATATCACTTATAAATGCCCTAAAATTCTCAAAGGGACTAATTTATAGAAACTTACAGTTACACTTCCTAAAACTCTAACTCTAAGCAATTTTCCAAGCACAATTCACTATGACGATTCCAAAAGAAAGTAATAACTTTTTATACAATGATCAGTGAATGCTTTTATTATTGAAGAATCGGCAATCCTGGTTAATTTTAAACAATCACCTATTTCCATATCTACTTGAATATCTCATCAGACATTTTCACTACATCCCTGCATGTGACAATAAATTGTTAAGTACGTTCCTATTCCTTTAATATAATTTTAGCAAGTAAGCTTTTGCTCTTGGAAGGAGAAAACAATGCAGGCCTCTAACTAAGCATACCGAATTATCTACCAAGTATATTATAAATGAAACCTTTCATTTTTGATCCATCAAATAGCTATCTACATTCTGATTACAAAGATAGATCTGAGAAGACAAAGATCTTAGTTTGATGCCTTAGTCTCCATAAAATATTCTACCGCACCTTGTTAAAAAAAAAAAAAAGTCAAGTCATGAAACCACTTCTTTATTTTGGCAGGGTCACTGCTGTTATAGAGACTTTTAAGGAGAAAAAAATATGTCAATTTGAGTAGAACTTATTGAAACTTCTTCCTTTCCAACAAGACTTCAATATGTACCACAATGACAGATCTGTAGGGGACTTCCAGTAGGTAGAAATTATGCACAACAGCATGATAAAGTCATTGTGTCATTGTGTTCATGGAAAGGAATTCAAAGATTCTAAGTCATGGATACACCCCATTGACTGTGTTTCTGTAAGAGTCCAAATCAATGAGCAGACAGAAAATGCCTTTGTCAGTGTCATCATCATCACCATCCCCACTACCAGGGAATAATGTGCAGGAAAGACTGTTCAGTGGACGGCAATGGATTATTCTGCTAAAAATACACTGGAGTTGTCAGGAGGCTGGCAAAGTATTAAAAGAATCAGTTGAGAGACAGAAAGAATTAGTTCAAATTGAATTGAATTAGAGACACTTCTGAAATACCTGGCATATTCTAAGCACTGTGTTCATAAGCAAAGAACAAAATAAAATGAGAATGTTGTGACTTTCAGAAGCATGAAAATTTGTTAGGACACACTCATGTTCCAGAGAGCAGTTCAGACCTATTTTAAAATTAGATACATGAAATACAAAGATGACTGACAGATTGATAGACAAGGAGATTGATAATAGAGCATTTTTTCTTCCATGCAAACAGCATTATTTTTGTTCTGTATTTCATGTTTTGGGAATGGTTTTAACTCCCAGAAACAGGTATGCTTTACACTGCTTTATTATTTTAAATGAATGGGATTGGAATTTATGAGAGAGGATATTACTTCACCAAGGCAGTGTCCTTGCCTTCTTGCCCCTGGTGTCACACATTTCAAAAGGACACGATTTAATATAGTGAAGCCTTTCTTTTGAAGAAAATCCCTTAATCCTGCCTTCATCTAACAGGCGATGAGCTCATTCCAGTAAACCCCTTGGGAGCATTCTGCAGAATAAAGTCTCACTTTTGCAAGGCTTCTCTACTGCACAGTAAGCATTGGTCACAATAGAGACCCCAAAGTTGGATACAAAGTTCTAATCAAAACATGAAATGAAACAAAATGACAGGTGTTGGTTGTTGAAGTTGAGGATAGCTTTGTCTGTGTCATGAGTCCATTGTATAGCACATATATTATAGCGAAGCAGAGATTTTAGGGAGATGTTAACTTTGAAAACAATGACTCCAACTCTGACAGCTGAACTCATTTACTGACCACTACAACATCTAAAGGTAGTCACAATTAATAATGTTTTGCTTTTCCTTTCAAGCAAAACAACTCGAGTTCAATACCAAGAACCCATATTACAAACAAACAACCAAACAAATAACATGTATAATAGTAAATATTTGCAATCTCAGTGCTCCCTGGATAGCCAGCCTGCCAACTTTATACTAGCAATCCAATGAAAACCATGTCTCACAAAAGAGGAGGATGACTCTTGATGTTATTATCCTCTGGCCTCCAAGCGTTTGCATGCATACCACCTCATACCAATACACAAATACATGCATACACACATTACATACTGTAAGGTGGGCAGTCCTCTGAAAGGAATGGACTTTTGAGATGAAAGTTTTCTCACGAGCAAGAGTTCCTGCCTCTCTACGGGAGGAGTTAGAGATCCAACAATTGTTACAGAGGGAGGGGATAAGGACAAGTTAAGGCAAGTTTGTGGTGGTTGCCCAGAACTCCCGATGAACTCTGGGATGCTGCCAGCCCCATGTCAGAGGAGGAGCCAAGGATAATATAAAGGCCACACACGTGGAGCTGAGGCTCTCTTGCCGTTTTGTCACCACGGGCAGAGGTCAAGGAGTCCATGCTGGGACTTTGGATTTACTTAGGGAGAAGGGAGCCACTACTTGGCTTGTAGGTTATCTCCATTCACTTTGTAGATAAGCCTGAGTAAAGTTGTGAGACTTCCCTGGACTGTGGTTTGGAGAGCCTTGGGAGCATCTTGGGAGCCCAAGAATGGGGGTAGGTGGGCCATGTGTGTGGGCAGCTCCTTTTTGGAATCTCAACTACACATGCACATATACATAAATAAATATACACACAAATTCTTGTTCTAAGATCACAAGATAATACATTCAAACTTCAATATATGAGATTTTAAAGTTTAAGAAAGAATCTGCCAGGAGTGGTAGCTCATGCCTGTAATGCCAGTCCTCAAGTGGCAGATGTCTGTGAAATGGAGGCCAACTTGGTCCACACAGTGAATTCTGGGTAGGCTGGGACTAGGGAGACCCTGTCCAAGAAGAAGAGAGGAGAAGGTGGAGAAGAACGAGAAGAAGGAGGAGAAGGAGGAGGAGGAGGAGGAGAAGGAGGAGGAGGAGGAGGAAAAAGAAGAGGAGGAAGAAGAGGAGGAGGAGGAGGAAAAGGAAGAGGAGGAAGAAGAGGAGGAAGAAGAGGAGGAGGAGGAGGAAGAGGAGGAGGAGGAGGAAGAGGAGGAGGAGGAGGAGGAGGAGGAAGAAGAAGAAGAAGAAGAAGAAGAAGAAGAAGAAGAAGAAGAAGAAGAAGAAGAAGAAGAAGAAATTATATTAATCTCATAAATCATACAGAAATTATGGATGGGATTGTTTTCAATTGCTGTTATAGAAAATCCTGAAAATGAGCTCTCTTGTATAGTTGGGATTTTCAGAATGTAAGTTTTTCATAGATGTAAAATATGTATAAAATTTTATTCATTCACAAACATGATATCCAGAAAATAAAGCGAATATTTTACACTTAAAATCTTTCCCAAACCTTCCCATGCCTGCTTTGCAGGATGTACACTGACTTCCCATTTCCTTGATTTTCTCTTCTTATTATAACCTGTTGGTCCCACAACCAGTGTATCATTTTATCTGACCCTGGAGCTGCCTATTCCATTTATATCTCCTGCTTGAACTCTGCATATTTGCCTCCTGGACTCTGGGCCTTCCCCAGTCTTGGCTCAGGGGGAGGCAGGAGAATAAGGCAGAGTGAAATCCAGAAGCCCTTACAACATTAGCATACCAAGAAAGGCTCGAAACCTACTCCCTACACCCTGGCCAATGTCACTGGCCCAGGCACACAGGCAGTCGACTGTGTCCAGAGCAAGATATGGCTCATTCTAATACTAAAGTAAGAAGCTTTGGTTGGTTATTGAAAATGCTGAGATGTATGATACATGAAGTTGTGTGTAGAATTACACAGAAGAGATACAGCATGTGTGGAATAGCTTGCACTTTGCAAATGAGATTAAAAAAAATGTTCAGGTCACAAAGAGCCCAAACCACCATTTTTGTAGCAGTAACCTCCAGCTGCCCCGTTTTGGGGACAGCAGCTCTTGGAACAGCTGTGGAGGGTCTCTCTAAACTTAGCATTGGACAAAATCAAGGCCACCATGATGAGTCTGTGACTCATGGTTTTCTCTCTACATAAATCAGATATATGTACTAAAGAGAGGGAATCCGCTCCTGTAGAGTGCTGATCTATTTAGAAAAACTAGCAAACACCTTTGAATATTGGACATTTGCTCATAACCCCCCAAAACCCATTTTATTGATATATCACAGAATCAAATATATATTGCCCACTATAAGCATCCTGAAGACAGTCATTACTGAACTAGAAGTTCTTGTTGGATTTGTGGAACAAGTGTGGTCTCTAACGTCACTTACATATTTTTCCACTGATGTTTAAAATAATGTGATAGTGTGTGACTATAAGACAACACTAGCGTATGAAGATACCAAAGTGGCAGATACCATATTTTAGATATTAGAATCCATATATCTGGTTGTTCAACAAATCTATAATGGGCAACAGGCAATAGACAATAGGGAGTAAGATAGACCCAGACCCTGCTCTATTACAGTTTTATGTCTTACACTGAAGAACAGAGCACAATTGAATCACACTATTGCTATCAGAAGAAAAAGGTTTAAAAAATGTTCTAGGGATATGAGAGAGGTAGGGTTTTCTCTAGGTCTGAGACATGGCCAGCCTTAAGTGATATGCCTACAATGGAACCTCTATACCTAAGCTCATAGAACATAGAGGAAGAGGGGCTAGAGATGTTTTGTATGAAATGAGCAAAACTTCAATAAAAATATGCAAAACAATTTTTGAACGAATGCCTCTTTTTTGAAAGGGAAAAGAAAGATTTATTTAGAAATAAGTAGTTAAGCAAATGTAGGCAATTTTTGAACAAATGCCTCTTTTTTGAAAGGGAAAAGAAAGATTTATTTAGAAATAAATAGTTAAGCAAATGTAGGCATCTGCATATGTCAGGCAGCTTCTATGGTATACATTAGCAAACAACTTGTCTCTGCTGTTCTAAGTCATGGTGGGGCAGAATATCACGGCAGTAAGTTCTTACTAAAGTAAAGACTTCACCCCTTGGCAGCCTTGAGGAAAGACAACGCCCTGAAGCAAGGGAGCCCCACTGAAATAGCATCACCGGATGTGAGCGTCACCGACTAGCCTACCTCTCCATGGAGCCTGTTCACTTAGGAGCTCGTCATTGACTTAATCCATGAATGAGGTTTGTACCCCCACAATCCTATCACCAACAATTGAACATCAGCTTTGGGTCAAGTCATCAACACAAGTGTGGGAGTGTTTTATGCTCAAACATCTGGATGCTTCAGACTAGCTTGTCCACAAGAGTTTATAAGTACATAAACTAAGGAGATTACGTCTCCCCACCAAAAAATCAGAAATTTGGTTCATAAATGTGCTATTTTTTTTCTTATTCTTAGCTGATCAAATGGTAATTATATACTTATGGGGTATAAGGTGATCCTTTTATATATAAACATGTTGTGGAAACATTAAATGAGCTAACTGGATTGTCTATCACCTGTATGTTTAATATTTTTGTAGTGACTTCTTTTTCTACCTTTGTCATATAAGGAGTGGGAAAGAAATAAGTGTTAGCTGGTCTCTTTTAAAAAAATGGGGATGCTAGAAAGATGGCTAAGCAGTTAAGAGACCTGGCTGCTCTTGCAGAGGACCCAAGTTCAATTCCCAGCACTCACTTGGCAGCTAATGACTGTCCTAACTCCAGTTCCAAATGATTCAACACCCTCTTCTGACCTCTGCAGCCATTGCATGACAGAGGTGCACTTAAAATACATACAGGCAATAAACTCATACATATAAAAATAAATAAACTATTTTTAAAATGCGTTTTAAAATATGACCTATAAATTGAGAGCTTCACTTACTCCCTTACAAGAAAATGCATCTTCCAGTGGGGAAAGCTCTTTCTTTGTATTATATAATTGGTATTATGGTTAGCTTTAATTGCCAACTTTGTTCTTTTTTTTTTTTTTTGTATGTGTATGAGTCTGCATGTAGGTTTGTGCACCAGTGTCATGCAATGCCGCAGAGGTCAGAAGAGGGTGTTGGATTCCTCTGGAACTGGAGTTAAAGAGGGTTCTCAGCTGCCATGTGGGTACTGGATATGGAACCCGGGTCCTCTGTAAGAGTGGTCGGTGCTCTTAACCTCTAAGCCATCTCTCCAGCCCTGCCAATTTTCTACAGATTAGAATCACCTAGGAAGAGAGTCTCAATGAGTGACAGGCATTTGCCTGTGGCATGCCTATGTGGAACTCTCTTAAGTTCATTTATATGGGAAGACTCAGACTATTGTGGACAGCACCATAATTAGGCAGGGAGTGGTGAACTGGAGAAGAGTACAGAAATTGAGCTAAACACAAACAACCAAGCAGTGAGCGTGTATCAGTTGACTTCTCTCTGCTCTCGACTGCGGGTGTGATGTGAACAGATGTTTATGATTTCTTGGCCACTCCACAAAGATGGACTATAACCTAGAATTGTAAGCTGAAATAAGAACCTTTCTGCCTAATTTCTTTTTTTAGTATCTGTATGGTACTTTTGTGAATTTCATATGATAGTTCTTAATCAACAAGGCCCTCCACCATCCATGCTTCCACATACCCACCCACTGAGCCTCATGCACTCTGTCATATATGTTAAGCAGCATTGGTCAAGCATTTGCACCCAGGTGTCCTTCAGTGTATCTTCATCCATGGGAGTTGAGTCAGTCTAGTCTATCTAGAGATCTTAAGGAGATCTACTCTCTCTCACCCAGAAGGACCCAGTTGCCAACAGTTCCTAGGGTAGGGATGGCCCAGCTGAAATTAAGCTTGAACCCTTGGCTATCTGGATTGTTGTTTGTGCTATAGATAAAATAAAAAATAGGTCCCTGAAGGACTGAATACCAAGCATGAAACATTTTCTGTTCCCACTATTTGACAAACTCTGGAGAGAAGAAGAAAATGGGCTGCAATCCTGCCGTGCACTTACGTGAAGGATTTGAAGGGATGGGAAGTTTTAAAGATTTATTTAAAGAATAAAAGGGAGTTAATGGGCCCTAAAATTATCTACAGATTGTGGCTGATGAGTAAATTAGCTTCCTTTTCTATGCCCACTAATTAAGCAAACATAAAATGTAAAATAATTGTTCTTAAAGAAATTCTTCTCAAATGTTTGTGTGGGTGTGGGAGGTGCTGTTTGCACATGTGTGCAGAGGCCAGAGGACCTCAGGTGCTGTTCTATCGCTTCCAACTTGTCCTCTTGTGACAGGGTCTCTCCGTGTACCTAGAGCTGGACTGGAGGCTGAAAAACCCCAGCAATCCTCTTCTTTTGACTTCCCATAGCACTAGGATTTCAGGAACACAGCAGTTTATGTGGGTTTTATGGACTACAACTAAGGCCTTGAGGCTTGCAGCTCATACCCATTGAGCTGGTCTCCCTAGTGCCATCTTTTGAAATAAGCTCTATAATTAATATCATCTGATCTCGTTTGGGTTCCCTCTAACATACATTGGTAACACACATGGTATTCTATTCATTTTGAAACAACATACATATTGAGTAACCTTGAGTAGACACTAGAGATAAAGTTCTCATAGACTTTAGGATATAGAGAAGGACTAGGAATATTAATCCAATGAATTAAATAACTACTTAAGTAACTAGCATACCACACGATGATAAACATTTCCAGGCATGAAAAGCTGTAGCATTGAGGAAAAAAATACAGAATTTGACAGGGCCAAAATGACTTAACCTCATATTGGACACAGGAAAAAAAAAGTTATGGTGGAGGAAACACCTAGAAGGAACATTCCGAGGAAGGCAACCTAAGAAGAATTATGAGAAATAGAAATCAAAGGATTTAAACATGAAAGAGGGGCTCTGAAAAGAGAGAATCCAGTCAGATGACAGAGAGGCAACAAGAGACAAGATTTATCTCCCATAATATCAAGATTAAATGTTTCCCAGGGAAGCAGGAAAACAAAATCAGGTTCTTTAAAACATCTCATCTCTGCATGTATCATATAAATTAGATACAGAATAAAATTAATGCAAGATGAACAACTATACAATGTTCTGAGTGAACAACTATTCCCATGATGAAGCAATGGAAATGAACAGAATTGCATTTGGATGGCTTAAGAGTTTCTATAACATGTTACTATCAACAAAGAACCTATCAACAAGTCACCTCTCAGGAACACTGGAGAGGTTTCCTCAGCTCCACAAGTTGCCATTTTCTACAGGAACTCTCAGCCCAAAGAGGCAGCTACTCTGATGAAAACTTCCTACAGCTATTCCCAGCAAACAATCTCAGCTGGCATATTACACTTCAAACTTTGGGTGCTATGAATATTATGCTCACTCTCTGATTTCACTATCAAAGCTATTCTTACCCTTTGACCAATAAGTACTTATAATTCTTAAAGCAACTGAAATTAATTGCTTCTCACAAATAAAAACCATGAAAATATGCTATAAGAATGAAATCTACTTAGTAATTCTGAAATAGTGCTGCATTTATGGATTTACATTACAGGGGAATTCTAGCCACTCAAAAGGAAAAGAAATATAAAAATAACAATGCTAGATAATGTCATAAAACAAGATAGTAAAATTAATACTTTGCTCGTGAGGTGTTATGAAATCTTCCTGTACTGAAACAGAATTCAGTCAACTCTTGGACAGTTTTACGTCATTTGAATGTATTTTCTCTCAGCTTTATATGTGTATGAATTTCTTGAAATGTTCATGAACATGCAGTGCCACCAATTATTTGCTCTAATTCCATTTCCTGGATATTCTACTGTATTTAATCAGTTTTCCAGTATCACATGTTATATCTAATCTTGCCAGTTAACTTGATACACCTGAGAAGAAGGAACCACAATTAAAATTTCCCCTCTTAACTGCTAGTCGATGAGGGAGGGCTCATCCTACTTGAGCAACACCATCTCTAGGCAGGTCAGTCTGCCCAGTATAAGAAAGGTAGGCGAAGGTGAGCCCAGGACCCAGCATGGAAGGAGTGTTCATTCCTCCATGGTTCCTGCTTCAGTTTCTGTTCCTTTCTGCCTTAGCCTCCCATGATGAAAAGCTGTAACTATAAGATAAAACAAGTCTTTTCCTTCCCAGCTTCCTTTTGGTCCACAGAAACAACAGAAATGAAAGACACATGCTGAGACCCTGGCACACAATTCATTTCAAATGGATTGTGAAATATATAAACACATGTCAAATATCACCACAGAGTCACTTTCCAGGAATGCAAAGTTACTCTCAAAATGGTGTTGGTCACCAGGGACCTCAACGAGAAAGTCATTTCAGCTCTATGAGTTCTGTGACTATAATTGTAAGTCACTGAGGTACAGAATTGATAACCTCTGTTATTTTTCTACATGGGATAAAGCTGAGCTGTCTTTCCAGTTTACTCTAAATGCACACACTCAAACAATATTTTGTAATTCATTTATTCAGGAAATCATACCTCAGAAACAGCATCTGGTTTGTCAGTGCATTCTGACTTTCCCCCATTTTTCCATCTGGCTTTTCTGAGGTTTAAATCAATCAAGTTTGGCGCCAAAGTTCTCACAGCAAGATAGAATCTGGTCCAGTAATAAAGTCCAAGTGTCAGCCTTACAAACAATGTATTCTATGTCTTCTTTATATTTAAACATCATGTTTAAAGTCCTATTTTTAAAGTGTGGATTATTTCAGTGTTACCTTTGTTAAAATTCTGCATTTGACAAAAGATTGTGGTCACAATACCCGACATTTTAGAGCATCTGCCATACCACATGTCCAAGTTAGCAGATTTAATATTCAGCAACATGGTTTTCTTGAGGCACATATCCTGTTTGGAATATCTCCCTATGCAATTTACTACTGAAAAGGATCCAAGATCAGAAAGTTCCTCTTACAAAGAAGCATGAGATTCTTAGGGAGGAGCCCTAAATCAAGGTGCTGGCCTGATCTGGATCTGTGCCCTAATCAATCTTAAATGCTTCGGGCTTCCTCAGTATATGAAAAACAAATAAAAATAACATCTATTTAGCTCAGCATATTCTATTCAGGAATAAATTCTACAGGACAGAGTATTAGTTGATATGAATATTCATTGCTATATGCAGATCATACTAGCCATTAAACAATAAAAACTTTATGATTTTGTTGAAAACACTGGAAATTTTTCATTGCCAGGTAAAGAGCCCTCATCCTACTTAAAGTTTACATAGGGAGTTAACACTGGACACTGAATATACTTATTCAAAATTGCATGTGTATGGTGTTTCTTGTTTATATGTGACAGAGGTTCACCTGTGTACCCTATGCTTCTTGCTATTAAACTGCTCTTCATGTGCTATCCAGAAAAGCGTGCTTCTGGCAGACACAAACTTTGATCTTTGATATTTCCAAATTAAAATTAATGTTCCAAATGTAAATTAATATTTTCCTTTAGCCTATTAGTCACATAGTTTTATGAAACAAATCATCTCAAATTTCAGCGGTTTAAAAGAGTACACATTCACTGCTTAGCTTCTGAACCCATGAATGCCTATGGAGCAAGATTCCCTATTTCAGGGTCCTATTAAAGGCTCCAGTAAAAGTCCCAGTGGACACTGAAGTCTTACCTGAAAATTCCACTGGTAGTGGATTCAGTCCCAGTTACTCATACTTGGCTATTGGGTAGATTCAGTTTCTTCGGGATTGTGTCATATAGTTTCAGTTCATTGCTGGTCTTCGGCTAGAAGCCTCCCTCAGGCCCTTTCCATGTGATCTTTCCACATGGCAGCTAGCTTCTTCAAAGCCAGTTGTAGAAAAGAGAATTTGCTAGGAAGACAGAAGTCACAGTTTGTAACCCGATAACAAATGCGAGTGGACTTCAGTGTTGTAGTTCATTGATCAGAAACAAGTTAATCAAGAAAACAGGTTTCCTAGAAGACTCATTTAAAAAGTACTCTGGCACATCTTTTAAAATGTTTATCAAGACAAAACAGTCACTGTTCTACTGATTGCTGAATGACTATTGAGCAGCTAAAATTTCTGGGTTTGTTTGTGATTCCTGACTAATATACCTGGTATTCATTTTGATCCTCACAGAAAATATCTTTATATTAGGCAAGAAATTCCAAAAATAAAATAGATCCCTAGGTATCAGAATGATATTGCATATCAGATATGACTTTTAAAAAACTAGTGAAATCATCTATATCAATACCTGATGAACACCCTGGGCATTGTCATCAAAACCAATGTTAGATTTTCTCTCAGATAATGTATTTACCAGAGCTTTCTCCACAATATTAGCAAATTGTTGTACGGTTACTATAGATATTTCTTAAAGGTGGCATTTTTATTACTTTTTTTTTTTCAGAAAAGTCTCTTGGTTATGTTTGCCTAATGAACAAATTGCAAACGCATAGTACAGCATGAAATAATTATTTTACAATTCTGTTTCTGACTTGTCCAAGCAGTCACTTATCTTACTATATTCTTCTATGATTTCCAAAACATCTGCCTACTACCTCATAAGTGTAGGAACCTTACTGAAGGACATCTGGTAGGCAAACTTGACTCAATAGGCCTTAGTGTGTATGACAGAATCCAAGAAATTTGGTGGAGGGGACTATGGGAGGATGGAGATGCAAGGGGAGTATAAATATGACTTAAATGTTTTGTACGAAGTGCACACAAATTCAATAAAATATGCACTGAGAAAATATATATAAATAGAAGGATAGTAGAACATATAACATGAGAGAAAGGGGGATCCTGGGAGTTCAGGGATTAAACGGGGATGGAAGCAGCAGGATGGAGTTAAGAGGGATAACAGGTGAATTAACTAAAACTAAGAATGTATTTTTACATAAAAACTCAAGGAAACCCTCTAGCTAGTAGAAGATAGAGAAGGTCACTCCCACTAGAAATGAATTATCCAATAAAAACCACACTACAGCTCATGAGATACCTCTGAGAGAACCCAGATATCTCCAAAACAACACATGTTATTGCCTTCTGTTCTCTTTTATCCACAATAACTACAGGGTAAGACCCTATTCCTGAAAACACCATATATTTTGCCTACAGGATACAGAGAAATCTCTATCAAGCCAACCAGGGAACTTCCTGAAGGGTAATTTTCAGAGAGTTAAAAGGCATTGTGCAGGTTGCCTGGGGAGAAAAGACTTCAGTGGTCCTATCTACTCTTGGACACTGAATGCTGAAACACTGATCTGCCAGAGATGTATTCACTGGTGCAGTTGTGCCATGACTGCTATGAGATAACTGGCCACTTCCTGGTTGAACTTAAGGCCTACTCCATAAGAAAGAATTTCATTCCTGGTACTGTTGTCCTGATCATAAGCCCATGGCTAGGGAGCTCACAGGCTGTTGATATTTTGTTATTTAATATTTTGTTAAATGACCATGCTATCAAACTGCAGTCTGGATTTTTGTATTCATGCCCATATATTTATGCCCATATATATATATATATCTCAGCCTTGGTCACAGAAATTCATTTTGCATTGGGCAGCAGTCACAAGAGAGGGAATGACTTAGAATAAGACACTGAATACACAGCCCTAAGTAAGACATGTACAATAATTCCCATGGCAATCAAGGCTCAAGAAACATCAGGAAAACTGGATGTGGAGGAATACTATGAAATGCTGTTTTCTGGCCATCACAAGACTGTCATACTTATGAACTCATAGCAACTATGGTTACCTACAGAAAATTTTCACAAGGTAAAGCCAGTCAAAACTCCAGCATAGATCTAGATAAATGATCACCAGGCCAACCCCTTACTGAGAAATGATTGGCAGTGGTTAACAATGTAAATTTTTAATGTTGTTATGAAATCCAGTACTATATACAACATATATATATATATATATATATATATCTCAATAAAATACACAAGTCAAATAACCTAAAAGAACATATTAAATGGGCACCACCTGACATAAAAACTATTTTTCCCTTAAAACTTCTTTTTATACTTAAATACTTTTTAAAGTAAATTGTGCCCCTTGGATAGCACTAAAATGAGGACTCATAACTTCCTCGTTAATATTTAGCAAGAATAGAATATACATATAATCTGTATATATTCTTTCATACATTATGAGGTTAAAATGGCACTAAAATGAAGTAATAAAGGAACTAGACGTTAACAATAACCTACATGTAATGAGTGCCTATTGTTTGACAGATTCTATTCAGAGACCTTCATGTATGTCATTTCACTTAATATCCATAAGCAGTTATCTTCTGTTTCAAATAGAAGATTCCAAGAAGAGGGATGTTAGATAATTTAGTGAAGGTCAAAAGCATAGTTCTGGCAGAATTAAGATACATTCAATCACTAGTTCTCAGATTCAAGGTCCAAGACTAAGCTAGTATGCTATTTTTCAACAAAAATATATATTCATAGTCCATGGTATTTTCCAAAATATTACAGCCAAATTATCTTGTAAAATTATAGATCACAGTAGAAATTAAAAATATCCCCTGTTAGGCTGGAGAGATAACCTAGTGGTTAAGAGGGCCAACTGCTCTTGCAGAGGACCCAGGTTCAATCCCCAGCACCCACATGGTGGCTGAGAACCATCTTTAACTGCAGTTCCAGGGGAACCTGACGCCCTCTTCTGACCTCTGTGGCATTGCACGACACAGGTGCACAAACCTACATGCAGACAGTACATTCATACACATAAAAATTATCCCTTGTTGTGTTCTTACTCCCCACGGCCAGCCTTCCATTTCTGCCAACACTCCTGCTGCACTGTGACCTACACATGTATTTGACTCAGACACTTCCAATGTCTTCAGAATAAAAGCCAGCACATCCTCAGAGGTGTCCTCCAATGCCCTATGCTGACTGCTCTGTAACTTTACAACTCTCATTGGGCCATATTCTTCCTCCTCCCTCCCCACTGCAGAGCTACCCTGGCCTCCTATTGTCCCAGGAGCACTCTCATCCCCCCCCCCCGGGCATTTGAATTTGCTATTCCTTCCTACTGATCACCTGACTGAATGTTTCAACTCCTTGAGCATTCTGCTCAAAAGCACCTTTCTCAATGAAATCATCTCTAATGCCCTGTTTAAATTGCAGCCCACTTGTTGCTCTTCTTAGTACCTGGTGCTCCTATTCCACTATTTTCTGATGGATCGTATACCATTTATTAGACTCCTCTCTCAGTAGGAACTGAGACCCATTGTAGAATGTATTATGTTTATTTGTTTCATTTGCTCTCAACTCTCATCCCTACAACAGTGTATTCTATAGAGCAAACGCTAATGCATGTGCAAATAAAGGAGTAGAAATGACAAGAATACGCATTATAACATCATCATTTACTATATTCTCTTTGCAAATTGGAAAAAAAAATGTATTTGAAAATTAGAAGTCTATCTACAAGTATTTTCGCGAACCTGAAGATTAACTGCAAGTTTTTACTAAATCAGAAGTCCAGAAAATGTTCATATGTACACATTTTTAGTGATTAACAGGACACACATTAAAGTTTGCAGAACAGAGATTTAAGTCTAACCACCAGAATATTTCCAGTGTGATGGGCTGCAAATACAGTAACTAATGAAGTTACAAATAAAAAATGTCATGTTCAGAACCATCAGGATTATAGAAGCCTGTCATCATTGTTCTGTCAGCTGAGAAGTGCAGGAAGTGAAGTCAACTTAACCAGTGACATGATGAGCAGAGTGACAAGGAGATGGGAGATAATAGCTTCATCATAATGACTCATTCACATTTGAATTCACGCTCTCTCTTTCCCAGCTCCACATTAAAACCTGCTGGGGAGATAAGGCAGTGAAAGGAAGTCACATAAGGCCTTGATGAGCTTTTAACATGAACATCAGAGAAATCGAAAGTCAGAATAGTGATCCTTAAATAATTTTGAGCAGCCATGAATTCCTCGGGCTGCCAGAAATGGAAAAGAACTCAGTCACAAAAAGCGAACAGGAATTGAGTGAAGACGGATGAAGGATTTATGTTCCCACCCAGACTTGGATTAGCTAAACTTTGGGAACTGGGCCCCCTCATGAGTGGGAGAGATCTCAAGTTCCTCTGCCCCACCTAGGTGAAAACCAGCGGAAGAAGTCCTTTAAAATTCCAGTGGCTTAAAAGAGGAAACTGTCCTTCCTCTTCTGGCAGTGATGTGTAGCTCTTTGGCAGGCAGGCCTGTTAGTTAATAATTTTAGCATTTGGAATCGCCTATGACTTTTGTCATGTGTTTAAGCTGATTAGCCCCTTGGGTGACTTTGGCTTCCAAAGCAGTATTTCTTTTGATAGCTTACTGCGGGGACAGATGTCTGGACAACAGATAAAGTTCTTAACCTTTACTTCTCATTTGGTTTCTGATAAACTATTTTAATGGAGCCTTGAAGACTTATAGGCAAGAGGCAGTGGTTTATCGTATTCGGGATGTTCATTTAGGGACCAACCACTATTGGCAAACAGCCTGCAATAGCTCCACATGTGCACCCTCCTTCATTCACTGTTCACGTGCAAAACTCTTCAGATTGCACCTCCACAACCTCAAAAATGGTATAGCCTTATCCTATCCATCATTACTCTCCTTTCTCAAGCTCTACTATTCAGGTCTGAAAATGGAAGCTTCCTGTCATGTTCTCTGTGATATGAGCTCATCTTCAGGTTTGTCATCTACAATCTCCATCTATATGTTCAGTGCCTCACACAAACTGTTCGCTTTCTTGTTACACCCAGTGAATCCAAGACTCTATGCCTTGACTGACGACCCACTCATCTACATTTATACATAACCCATGATTCAAAATCAGTATTTTTTCCCATTTGCCACTGTCATGTATATGGTATTCTTTCTCACAATTTCATAAACTTTAACATACCAACACCTGCATTTCCTTCTTTTTCACCAAATAAGCTCTGCAATTCGCTAACGAAATTCATCTTTCTGCAGAGCACAGTGGCTCATTCCTGTAATAGTACCACTTGAGAGGCAGAGGAAGGAAAACAGCAAGTTGGAAGCCAGCCTGGACAACACAGTGAGACTCTCTTTTTCAAAAAATTATAATTCTGCATGATAAATACTAACTCTGCAGTCAAATCCCAATCAACATTTTCAAAGGCTACAGTCACTGTAACAAACAATCTGTGTTCGTAGAGTTTACAGAGGTTTGATTTTTCTGAATTATAATTGTTGTACTAGCCGGTTTTAAAGCACATGTACTTCAGCTGAATTATTTCCCTTTAATTTACCCATTACAAATTTTTCCATCTGTATAAAATGGATGCCATTATGGAATGATCTACCATAAAACTAAGTATCAGAAATAATGAGGGTATCCATTAATAATATAATGATAAATACATTTTAAAATATTCTTATGTCACTTGATAAAACAGTCATCAAAAATATGTATGTTTTTTATCAGTGACACTAATATTAAAACTGTGTCAATAAAAGTTGTAAATAAAATATAGCATATTGCAAAAGTACATATATGTATACAATGCTTAAAAATAAGTGCATTGCCAGGCATGGTGGTGCATGTAATCCCAGCACTTGGGATGCAGAGGTAGGCAGATCTCTCTGAGTTCAAGGCCAGCCTGGTCTACATAGTGAGTTCCAGGACAGGTGAAGCTACAGGGAGACTCTGTCTCAAAAACACCAAAATAAATAAATAAATAAATAAATAAATAAATGCAATAAAATTTTGGAAGAATTGCTTGGAAAGACAATATATTTGGCCAGAAAGATTAAGGGATACATTCTATACATTAATTTCCCCTTCTTTTTATTCAAACTTTTTTTTTTTTTAGCTCTTCGGAGCAAAGTTTAATTCAGGGTAGCTGGGGCTAGGCTCAGGGGAGAGGTAGAGCCAAGCACAGAATGGCATCTGGCTTGGGAATTTAAGGGATAAGGTGGGAGTGGGATTCAGTGAGAGTGGGGTGGGTCGGAATCTGGAATCTGGCTTCCGAAGGGCGAGGCGGAAGATTCCTGAGTAATCAGTGGTTGCCTGATTTAGCATAGCCAAAGGCTAGCCTGGTAGAGCCTGTTCTTGGGCAACAAGGATCTTAGGTGTCTCTGCATTCCAATGGGCTTCTGGAGCTCACAACCTGACATTCCAGCCTTTTGTTTCTTTAGGAAAAAGGGCAGTGGTCTGTCTTCAGCTGCTTCAGAGCTGATCAGGGGCGAAGTCATGGGGGAACAACTGTCAGGCTGGAGGGTTAGAATCCAGTTTCCCATTTTAGCTGCTTGGGGTGCTCTGCCCGGTGGGTTTGGTCCAGATCGATAGTGGCCAGTACTTAGTGGATCTTTTCTCTGCAACTGAAAGGACAAGCTGGTTGAGTCTTACATGAGTGTACCAGTGCAGGGACCAAGAGGGGGCTACAGGGTGCATTAGCAATTGGAGGGTCCGGTCTAGGGAATGCAGAGGGAAAAAGGATGTGTACCCTGGTTTGAGAAATTGGAAAAGTTTTAATACACAGAGCTCTAGAGTTTGGGCCAGCTTTAATATACGGGGCTCCAGAAAGAGAGCCATAACCATGAGAATATGAAAGGTGGTATTTTCTGGCATGGCACATTAGATCTGTCATCTATCTCTGAGATGTTTTCTAATATGACACAGTAGATTCCTAACTTGGCACAGTAGGTCTCTCACCTATTTTCTAAAATGACACAGTAGATTCCTAACTTGACACAGTAGGTCTCTCACCTATTTTCTCTGATAATAACCTATTTCATTTTCTCTTCTTTAGATTACAGTTTCCTGTTGGGGTGTTTAAAACCACACAGTTAGCTCAGATAAAGTTTGTTTTGATGTTAAGGTCAGTTGAGGTTCTGGTCCTTAAGGGGTCACTCAGGCCTTGCGCCTGGCTCCCTTCACCAGTTCCATCTATGTGAGGACAAGATCAGGCCTTGCTTGACCAGAGCTTCCCTTTGAAACATGAGGAGTCTCTCCTCTATATGGACTTTCCTCCTTTGACTGGACACTGGCAGGACGAAGTCCTTTTAAGTGAATCTCCAAGACTTCCCTGGCCCAGGATGACTGGTGACTTGCTGCCACAGGACATGCACAAAGTTGCGGATGCAGGACCCTAGGACCCAAGTCGACCTCAGCGGGTAGGGGCCAAAATATTGTCCCATCAAATCCCTCTTGCCAAATCAGATTAGAGCTTTAAGTGTGGTTGCTAAACCTTCAAGAGGATTGTTTGAATTAATTTGGTACATTAATTACCATACAACTCCTAAATAAAACTTGAACATTGACTTAAGGACTTAAGCACTGTTAATAAATTCTTAATTGCTGTGGCAAAAATATTTTGACTAATAATAAAAGCTCAAGGTAGGAGCCTGGTAGTAGCTGTAGCACAGGCTAGGAAAGGATGCTATTTACTGGCTTGTGTTGCTGGCTCATATTCAGCCTATTGTATACAATATAGAAATATCTGGCCAAGAATGGCATTGCCCACAATGGGCACAGGCCAGTTCAATGAAGGCAATTTTTGAGGTTTCTCAGCTCAGGTGTATCAAGTTGACATTAAACCTATGCAGTAAGTCCTACAATTTGCTCTTTAAGGTCTATGAAGTTCATTTAGGTACTCAAAGTACAATGATTTAAACCATGCAAGGCAAAAGTTTCTAACAACATAGGCCATGAAACAAACCCAAGATAATAAAGGGGTTAAAAACAGTACCTTCTCAAATGAAGGCCATGTCATTTGTCCCCAGATTTTGAATTATAGCTTTGAAAAGGAAAAGGAAGAGGGGGCATTGTCACATACCAGCAGCAGGCAGATAATACTTAGGGCTCACCCAAATTGGTTACATTCAGACTTTCACTGAAAGTAAAACCTAATTTCTCTTAAAGATATTAAAAGTAAGATGTGCAAAGTATAACAGATAATACAAAACAACTTTAGTATGTATGGGTAACTCCATATATGTCTGTTTTACTTGAGGCTGTAACTAGGTATATAGTACCTGGTAGGTGGAACAATTTCTTATATATGCCATAATTACATTATAGAATTCTTAAAAGTGAACAGTACATCATGCATACACTCATAAATAAGGTTCTAATAAATACATTTGGCGATGACACTTTGTAAAGGTTGTGCTAAGCAAAGGCACATGCATTGTAATCATACAGACAGATCTTAATATGCTGTTTAACAATGTCATACAATTTTATCCACATATTCCTTCAAGAGGTTTTTATCTAGTGGTTGTATTGAACCATCATATGCATTGGAAAAAACACCTTAGAAACATTATTTAAAACATGTAGCTCTGGTTAATTGCGCTTGCCAAGGCACCTTTGGTTCTAAAACTATGATCTTATTGAAATACTTTAACAGTGATGGAAAACAGAATTATATATAAGTAAATAAACTGACAATATCAAGGTATTCAACTTTTTGAAAAAGGAATTTGTTTATATTTTATCTGCTTATTTGGAAATACTATTGGTTTCACAGTGGATTGCATAGTAGAGAATTCCTGATTTGTTATTTATAATTACTCACTTTATTTCACAATCATTTCATAGGAAATGCCTTAAAAAGCCTCCTGGAATCTTAATATTATTATATAGAGCTGGCAAAAATATATCTACTCTAGCAGTACCTGTAAGAGACCTCTATAGGACTCTTTTTTTTCTATGAGAAAAATTAAGAAACAATGTGACTCAGAAGTATAATAACTCAAAAACAGTATATATACAATGAATAAAAATGAGTGACATCAGGGCTGGAGAGATGGCTCAGTGGTTAAGAGCACCAACTGCTCTAGCAGAGGACCCAGGTTCATTCCCAGCACCCACATGGTGGCCAAGAACCATCTTTAAGCTGGGTGTGGTGGTGGTGGCATGCCTTTATCCTAGCACTTGGGGCAGCAGAGGCAAGTGGATCTCTGTGAGTTTCAAGGCCAGCCTGGTCTACAGAGTGAGTTCCAAGCCAGCTGGCTATAGGGAGACCCTGCTCAAAAAGAAAAAAAAAAAAGGAATGAGTGACACCATTCAGGAAAAAGCATATGATTCATCTCTTAAAAAAACTACTTTTTTTTTCCAGAGAAAAAACTCATTGCCAATAAAGATGGATTCAGGAACTGATGATTACAGCATAGTCATTTATAAGTCTTTTTAGAATTGGTCCATTTTACATGTAATAATGTCCAGTCCACTGAGTGTTACATTACCTGCTATTACTGAACCTGCAGAAATGCTCCTATCTTAATGAAAATAGAAAAGAAATGGGAACACTTATTTACAAAGCCTCCTTATCCAGTTTATTTACAAATTGGTAAGTACTGACTACCACATTCACTCAATACCCTTCATTTTACCTCCTCTCTGGATGAGCAATCAGGGTGTTGCAAGACCTGATTACGCAGAGACTCTAATCATGTTATCATGCAAACTCCAATCATCATTTTCTATCTGCCCTCCAAAAGGAGGAACGGGTAAGGATTATCCCACCTGATGATAAACAAACTACTATAATGAGATGAACATGACAGGCTCTTCACAATGGGTTAATCTAGCCAGCTCTCTTGAACCATTTTATATTTTTTACTTATAATTACAAAATGATGTCAACACCATATGACTTCGTAGAACTACTAAAAAGATGAAGGAAGAAAAAAGTCACTTTTCTTAAACCAATTTTAAGTTTCCTTAAGCATAACCTTCAACTGTCTGTCTGGCTGCCACCTTGTAGAAAAAATGGTGACATGGTGACATACAAACTAACAACAGCTAAAAGATATTCCAACCCTAATGTACTATTTTATCCAAGGACATTCACCAAGATCCTCATCCACCCAGAGGGAAAAAAAATCTTTTCAGTACTATTAGAACTGAAATATGGTCTTATACTCAAAATACACTGGTGTCTACCTAGGGCAAAAGCAAGATTTATGCAGGCATAGAATCAAAATTTAACAACTTATCTGTGGAAATAGTGATGTTGCTTACAAGCTAAACAAATATTAATTTTTATAGTTATAAATGTAATTTGGAAATAACACAACTGCTAACTATTTCCCATATAAAACTGTGAATGATGAATCTAAATGGGCTGATATTAGCCTGTGGAATCCTCAGTGCATCCTCACAGGAAAAAAATTATGAGAAGGACACAACATGAGACACAGTCATGTATCAAATTATTCAGGGCAAAGTGCAGTTCTGATAACTATAGGTGCAACACTGAAACTCATATTCCTAGAATGTATTCATCTTCCTATTATTTCAGAGTCTCATCTTTAAAATTCAGTACCTCATCTCCCAATTCTGCTGCTTCTCTGGGCTCAGCCAATTCCTTTCTGGCATCATTATCTACTAAGTATCTTTGTATATGGAGCTCATTATTCCTTCCAACTCATAGCAAGTGAAGATGGATTCAGGAACTGGTGATTACAGCATAGTCATTTATAAAGGTCTTTTTAGAATTGGTCCATTTTACATGTAGTAATGTCCAGTCCATTGAGTGTTACATTACCTGCTGTTACTGAACCTGCAGAAATGCTTCTGTCTTAATGAAAATAGAAAAGAAATGGGAATACTTATTTACAAAGCCTCCATTTCCAGTTTGTTTACAAATTGGTAAGTACTGACCACCACATTCACTCAATACCCTTCATTTTACCAAACTAAGAAAGGTGACATAGTTTCTTCATTGGTGGCTTGTTAAATTTAAATCTAGCCATTAGATTTATGCTGTCGTTATACATCCCTATATGTAGAGCACCATGATCATTTATATTTATCCTCTTTATTGATATATGCATTATCTCTCATTTTAAATTGTCATCTGATTCTTAATTCATTCTTTATGACTTCAATCAGAGTTCTGTTAAAGGACAAAGTAGGTATCTATCTTTAAGACACTAACATTAATGAACAGGTAGACAAGGAAGATAAGCTTTACTGAAATAAATGTTTGGATGACAATATGGAGAATATGTTGTGAGAAAACTCATCCTCTAAAAAGAAAACATTCAGAGTTAATTTTTATACAGGGTGAGAGGTAGGGTTTAACATTATTCTTCTACAAGTGTTGATCCAGTTTTGCAAACATCATTTGCTGAAGATGCTGTTTTTCCTCCATTGTGTCTTCTTGGCCCCCTTTTCAAATATGAGGAGGATGAAATTGTTTGTGCTCAAGTTTGGATCTTCAGTTTTATTCCATTGGTCTACAGATCTGTTTATGGGCCAGTACCAAGCTGTTTTTATGACTATAGCCCTGTAGTATAGTTTGAAATCTGGTGAGATCCCCCCTGCCCCCCCCCCCCGGTATTGCTCTTTTTGCTCAGGATTGCTTTGGCTATTCAGGCTCTTCTTGGGAATATTAATTGTGATAGCATTGAATCTGAATCTTAATTTGGGTAGAATGAACATATTTACTGTATTAATTTTTTTCCAATCCATGAGCCTAGGAGGTCTTTCCATCTTCTAATGTCTTCTTCAATTTCCTTCTTCAGGGGTTTAAAATTTTTGTTGAAGAGAACTTTGTGTCTTTGGTTAGGTTTTTCCTGGGTATTTTATTGTTTTTGATGCTATTGTGAGTGGGAAGTTCTCCTTGTATTCCTTTTTCAGTTGCTTGTTGTTGGTGTAAAGAAAGGCTACTGATTTTTCTAGGTTAATTTTATATCCTGCCACATTACTGAAACTCTTTATCATTTCTAGGAGTTTTCTGGTGGAGTTTTTAGCTTCCCTTAGGTAAACTATCATACTGTCTGCAAAAAGGGATAGCTTGACTTCCACTTTTCCACTTTTCCAATTAGTGCTCTTTTAATATCATTTTCTTCCCTTATTGCCCTAGCAAGTGTTTCAAGCACAGTATCAAAGAGGAGTGGTGACAGGCAGCAGCATTGCCCAGTTCCTACCTTTAAGAAAAATGTTTCTGACTTAGCTCCATTAAGGATGATGTTGGCTGTGGGTTTCCTGTATATGACTTTGATTACATTGAAGAATGATCCCTCCAATCCAATTCCCCCTAGGATTTTAAACATGAAGGGATGCTGGACTTTGTGGAAGGCTTTTTCTGTGTCAATTGAGATGATCATGTGGTTTTTGTCTTTCAGTCCATTTATGTATTAACTCGAAATGGATCATAGACCTCAATGTGAAACCCAAAACTCTAAAGTTGATAGAAGAAAAAGTTGGCAGCAACATAAAAATAGGCATAGGAAAAGCTTTTCTAAATCAGACAGAAGCTGTGCAAGAAATAAGGACAACAATTGACAAATGGAATCTCATTAAACTCAAAAGCTTCTGTACATCAAAAGAGCCCATCAAGGAAGTGAAGAGAAAACCCACAGAGTGTGAAGAAAACTTCACCACTGATACATCTGACAGAGCATTAATTTCCAGAATATATAAACTACTAAAAAAATAAAGAAGAAAGAAAATAAATGACTCACTAAATAGATGGAGTAAAGAGCTGAACAGAGACTTCACAAGTGAGGAATTAGAGATGGCTGAGAAACATCTTAAAAAGTGTTCAACATCACTAATAATTAAGGAAATGCAAATTAAAACCAATTTAAGATATCATCTCACTCCAATAAGATTGACTAGGATCTAGCCAGACGTGGTGGCACACGCCTTTAATCCTAGCGCTTGGGAGGCAGAAGCAGGCGGATCTTTGTGAGTTCAAGGCCAGCCTGGTCTACAGAGTGAGTTCCAGGCAAGCTGGGGCTACAGGGAGACCCTGTCTCAAAAAGACCAAAAAAAAGAAAAAAGATTGACTTACCAAATGCTGGAGATGTTTTGGGAAAGGGGAACACTCATCCACTGCTTGTGGGAATGTACACTCATACAACCACTATGGAAAGCATTGTGGAGAACCCTTGGAAGACTCAAAATGAGCTTACCACCTGACACAGTCATACCATTCCTGGGTATATATCCACAAGGCTCATCCTACCGGGGAGGTACATGCACAGCCATGCTTACTATAGCTCTCTTCACAATAGGGAAGAGCTGGAACCAACCCAACTGCCTCTCAACTGACAGGTTGATAGAGAGAATGTGGTACATCTATACAATGCAGTTCTATGCAGCTGTAAAGAAAGATGACATCACGAGCTTTGCAGGTACATGGATGTAGCAAGAAGATATCATGCTAAGTGAAGTAACACAGTCCCAGAAAAACAAACAACGAATGGTATCCCTCATCTGTGGATGTTAGCACCAATTGTATGGCAAACTGAGCAATGTTAATGTGATCTAAAAACAACTGTGCTCTTATATTGTGAATCCCTTAAAAAATAAATTAAAAATAAATTAAAAAAGAAAGATGACATCATGAACTTTGCAGGTAAATGGATGGAACTAGAAGACATTATGCTAAGTGAAGTAACACAATCCCAGAAAAACAATGGAGGAATGGTATCCCTCATCTGTGGATGCTAACACCAAGTACCTAATTATAAGGCAAACTAAGCAATTTTAATGTTATGTTCCTAGTGATCTGAAAACAACTGTGCTCTTTTATTGCGAGTTCTAAAAATAAGCTACCATTTATTTTTAGACTTAAGCAGTTCTGGTATATTGGTGGAGGGTTTGTATGCACAAAATAATTTGTCATGACTTTGTGTCTAACCATAGTATCTTATGGGAGGCTGTCTTAGTATTTCTTGTACAGGGTGCTTGAGCTTTGGTCCAAGCTTTTCTAAATATTGTACAGTAGTTAAAATATCAGGCTGGTGTAACTTGCCACCAGTCTTCCTGTGCAAGGGGGTCTTGGAGATCCACTAATGGGACTTCAGCCAGTATCTACTCTATAAAGAGGAAAGTCTGCTCGTGCTTCAAAAAGGGAATCCTGGTCTAGCAGGACCTGACTGTCCGTGAATGGGTGGAACTGGTAAATGAAAAACCAAAAGGAGCCAGGGGCTCCTTCTCCTCTCTGCCACCAAAACCTGAGGTCTAGATCCTCAACTGACCTTGAGAAAACAAGAAACCTTGGTTAATCTGGAGCTACATGTGGCCTTAAGATTAAAGTGATAACGCAAATAAATAATTAGTAAGTCCTGAGAAATTGTACTTCAAGTATAAACACTTGAGTCTTAGTGAAAACACAAAAAGTAAAAAAAAAAAAAAAAAAAAAGCAATTGTTTTNAAAAAAAAAAAAAAAAAAAAAAAGCACAATTGTTTTGCCTGTCTTACTGCCAAGTACAGCTACCTGGAGGCTGCCACTGCTTTTGACATCCTTCAAAGACACGAGACACAGTTTTTCAACCTTCCAATATGGACCAAAATCTCATGTCTCCAAGAATCCTCCAAACCTTCAGTGCCAGATAGGGACTGCTAAGACATCCAGCTTGTGGATTGAGAAACTACTGAGGTTTCAGCCTCTTCAGAGTATATACTGCCATTGTTGGACTACCCAGGCTATATCATGGAGACCAGTACAGGAAGATTAAGAGAGGACACAGTGCTTACTGGACCTCATTTGGTAACCATGGGAAGGGAAAACACCAGTGTGGAGCACAAAGACAGAACTGATGGTTGTTTGGGCTTGCCAAGGAGGAGCCTTCAAACATGACATCTTTCAGCCTAATTAAAAAAAGAAAGAAAGAAAGAAATCATAAGCTGAACATGTTAAAAGATATATGTTTCATGCATATATGCATATTTTGGAGTGGTGCAGAATGGAAGGAACAACAGTAACAACAACAAAGACTGGGCCAAATAACTGACTGAAATGGTGAACTTCTACTCAAAACAATAAACTTCTACATGGAAAATTTTAAAAGAGACTGAGAAAAAGATGAAAAACATGTTTGGCAGAACGCATGAGCTCTGGTGCGGTGGGGAAGCAAGGAATGGGAAATGGGTCTTGACTTGATTGGAAATTTTGTATGAAATGTACAAAACTTCAATAAAAATTGCCTTTAAAAAGACAAAAACATAAAAAATAAAAATAAAACACTCACTGGACATGGTAGTGTACACCTTTAATCCCAGCACTTTGGAGGCAGAAGCAGGCAGGTTTCTCTGAGAGCTAAACTAGCCTGGTCTACATAGTGAGTTCCAGGCCAGCTAAGGCCACTTTGTCTCCAAAAACTAAAACCAAAACCAAAACTAAAAAGAAATAAACAAATGTTCATTTGTAGGAAGTTAAGTTGCAATTCACTATTGAACTGCTTTTTAAAATCAAGTTTATTGTATTCAATGTTATAAGTTTTTATCCAAAATCTTATATTGAAAAAAAATCTTGCTTTTATGTTTTCTCTATTAAGATTGGTATTAGAGAAGGCAACATTATAAAATGAATTTTATTAGATTTAATTACTTGTATATTGGGACCTGAGGGTTGGGATATGTCAGGGACCATGTTTTGAGATCAAAGAACAAATTACTCCATTTATCATGTGTTTTCTTTTCATCAAACTTTGGTCTGTCAGGCAATCTCCTTTTTACCCATTGAACCATCTGACCAGCCTGCAATGTGTTTTTTTAATAATCATCTCTCAGAACTATGTCACAGGTCACAGCTTAGGGATGAAGTGCTCTACAAGGCTGCTCTTACTTCAGATGCTAACTATAAACTTGAGGCTCTCCATGCCATTCTCATTTCTGACATGCTGACTGTAAATTCAGGGCTTTCTCCTGCCTGCTGGGTTGCAATAGCCATATAACAACTTACAAAATTCAACTACATTCTCTACTTAAAGATTATAATTAAATAATTTTAAAGTGTAGAAATAAAAGCCAGCAAGTCGAGATGCAGAAACCAAAGTGTAAGAAACTCTTAAACATGAAGCTTTCAGTCTTTGTCACCCAGCCCTTAATTGGTACTACTTGACCAGGATGAATTTTGACCCCACTTTAACCTGCTTATATCTAGGGTCAGGACACCGGCAGACCAGAAGTCCTTCTTCCTCTGGGATACTGGATGCAGAGTAGACCTAAGTGAAGGCCACCTTGACTAACAGATAATCTCTATTCAAAATTTAATGCCATGTGAGTGTAACACGAGACCTCCAGAACTATGGCAGGTAACAGCCAGGAAGATGACCAGAAGAGCCAAAACGTCTTTTAAAAAAATCTCTGTTCATGGCAGAGGCAGGTGGATATTTATGAGTTCAAGGCCAGCCTGGTCTACAGAGTGAGTTCCAGGACAGCTGGGGCTACAGGGAGACCCCATCTCAAAAAGACAAAAAAAAAAATCTCTGCTCATGACAAAAAAATAACATAAATCCTCCTCTTCCTTTTTAATGCCCACTCCCCACTTCTTTTGCTCTCTATCTTACCCTCCCACTGGCAAGTAAACAAGAAGGTGATTTTCCAAGAACAATGCAGATCACTGCACTCTCCATTTCCAACAGAGAACAGTTAACATGGAAGACTATAGAAACTGAAGAGCCTGCATCCCAAATGCATCTATTATTATATGGATAACTGGCAATGTGAAATTTTGAAAAACAGTATAGACTCCAATGAGTTTCCATCTAACGACAGTCAATCTTAGCACATTTTAGAATGTGTGTGGGTAAATTGTAGGTTTTCCTTACTGAAGTGGCAAACATCTTAATTTGGGTAGTTATTATATTTTCTTTATCCTTTTGGCAACATTCAAAACATGTGTACACTAGATAGAATAAGTGCTTTATCCTAGATGAATAGTCCCCAACAGGCACCATAAAAATAACTGGAAAAAAGGATACTCTTCTAAAAATATACAATTTATAAAAATATACTTAAATACATTTTTCAGAAACAGTATGAAGTTCTGCTTTATGCATGCTGTGTTGTTCCCTGAAAGAATACCCTGCCTCTTTAGAGTGCTTTCATCTGGTTGTGACACAGATATTGAAAACTCCAGAGATTAGCTTATTTCAATGAATGTTCCTAGTAGCCATACTGTGTGAACTAACAAACAGGTTTTTCTCTCTAATTCCAGGTCTAGGAAAGACAATAAAATGACAAATAATTAATGCACATTTTTGATAAAATATCAATATTTTATAATTAGCCATAGAACTTGGAGACACACAATTATAACCTTGAACCACCTATAAAAATTGTTGGCTGAAATAAAGCTTGATAAACTGTCTTCTAAAATTCGGTTATAATAAAGGAAATACATGACAAGTCTTCATTTTCCCTAGAAACTGATATATATATATATATATATATATATCGTGTTGGTTTGTGTGTGTGTGTGTGTGTGTGTGTCTCATTTTCAGGCAAGTTGGACTATATTAATATGGTTTTTGAATAATCATCTTATGTTCAGCAGTCATATTTGAATGTTACTCTACCTTAAATAAAATCATTGATAAATAACATGCTTGTGTGAAATTTGAAAACGTGACAACAGTATGCATTCTTCTTTGAGTGCAGTTGGTCTCATCTGTATGAAACATACCTACTGGTAACCTATAACAGGAGTAGTAATATATTTTTTATATCTTGTTTTTATCTTGTTTGTTTTCTTATATTCTCAGGATTTTTGGTTTGTTTTTTCAAGCATGGTCTCCCATTATCCCCAGCTTTTCTGGAACTCACTATGGAGACCAGTCTGGCCTTGAAATCACAGAGATTTACCTGCCTCTGCCTCCCAAGTGCTAGGATTCAAGGAGTATGCTACCAGGCATGGCCATATTTTCAGGTTTTATTGGCCCAAATAAAATGTGGTCACGATTTGAACATAAAATTGTATTAAGACACAAATTATCACCTATTGTTAAAAAAAATGAAAACAAAACAAAACAAAAAAGCAGAGAAAGATGCAGAAAACTTACAGCAGAATGCACAATCTGCGATGGGTAGGGGTGGGGTGGGGGGGAAGGTAAGGGGATATATGCCTGAACTGAATTGGAAAATGATGTATGAAATACACAAAGCATCAATAAAAATAAATTAAAAAAAATTGTATTAAGATAATGTGGTTGCTCAATAGATTGCAGAATTCTGCTAATTAAAGAAAAATCATTTAAATATGGTTAACCACAATAAATTTATTTAAGCAAATGCCTTCCAGGTGGAGAAAACTTAGAATGTCTAAAGTAATCCTGACCTAACAAATAGACATGACTATAAGTACATCGAATTTAAGTTTTTGTTTCCTACCGAACACATTTACAAAAAATTTTCATTTGTTGACTTATTTGTATTAAATTTAAACCAAAGCAAGCTTGTATTTTCTTTTTTTATTTTCTTTATTTTTGTATGTGTATGAATGTACTGACTGCATGTAGGTTTGTCATGCAATGCCACGGAGGTCAGAAGAGGGTGTCAGAATTCCCCTGGAACTGGAGTTAAAGACGGTTCTCAGCTGCCATGTGGGTGCTGGGGATCAAACCCGGGTCCTCTACAAGAGCAGTCCGTGCTCTTAACCTCTAGGCAATCTCTCCAGCCACCAAACTTGTATTTTCAAATCTTGCAAATCACAACTGTCTTTTAAAATGTAAGAAATATAGATCTTGAAGCCGGACATGGTGGCGCATGCCTTTAATCCTAGCATTTGGGAGGCAGAGGCAGGCGGATCTTTGTGAGTTCAAGGCCAGCCTGGTCTACAGAGAGAGTTCCAGGACAGCTGGGGCTACAGGGAGACCCTGTCTCGAAAAAAGACCAAAAAAAAAAAATGTAGATCTTGAAAAATAAATGTAAGAAATGTAGATAAATATTTCCCGCAACAATTATTTTTTAGGTTGTACTTTGATTAACTGAAATGGAACATTTCCCAAAAATGATCAGTCATAAAGAAAGAAAGCCTTGGACAAAGATAAAACCTAAAAAATAGTTGATGGCGTTCACATTTGCTGAGGAACATAAAAAACGGGTTCACTTATGTTTTTCATTAGTCTATGTTCAGATGATTTTCTTGACCTCATTTCTGCATTGTCTCTAAAGCAATATCCTGGAGCAATTCATGGGGATTCACTTAATTTTTACAAAAATAATGCTTCCAATAGTGCACAAATATAGGTAATTATCCAAAAGATATCTTTTTATTAGCTTGCCCAGACACTTTAGATGTGTTTTGATGTTGCAAATGAAGGTCTGCTGGAAGACCGTTTTGTTTTAATTAAAGGGCACTGTGATTTTTGTAGCAATTTATGATAAGCATAAGTAAAGTAAGACTACAGTTTCAGTTTTCCTCAGTTAAACCCATAAAAAATGCCAACTATTTTTAAAAAGATAAAATTGTGACAAGGATGAAGGAACCAAAATTTGGTGCAACCTCATGTTTATGCAACTTTGGAAAACTGGAGGTTAAAAAACAATATCAAAGAATACTAGGCAAAAAAGGAGTCTAGGAAAGCCCATAAAATTTAAGGTAGTTTTTTTGTTTGTTTGTTTCATGGTGAATTCACTCTGTCTATTAAAAGCTTCCTTTGAAATTTGCACATAAATGGATGGAACTAGAAGGTATTATGTCAAATGAAGTAATAACACAGTCCCCAAAAAACAAAAGACAAATGTTATCCCTCATCTGTGGATGGTAGCACCAAGTACCTAGTTGTAAAGCAAACTGAGCAACATTAACATTATATTCCCCATGATTTGAAAACAACTGTGCTCTTTTATTACAAATCCCTAGACAGGTTCCAGAACTAACCCACCATTTATTTTTTCAGGCTTTGGATTTTTGGTATATGATGGTGGGCATATATACATATTTTAAAGTAACATAAAATTAAAATGGAAAATGTGAATCAAGAAATATGATATGGAAATAACATACAGTTGGTTTTCAGAAGATACAATTTTAGTATAGGTACGATATATCAGGCTGGTATAACTTAATGCCCATACCAATTTGGCCAAGGGACCTAAGGGATAACTTTGTTCCTTGCCCTCAGAGGTCAACTAAGTCCCAGGAGACTATGCATGGGGGAATCTCTTGAAATGTCCTACACATGTCAGTGACAAGTCTTCCTGTGTAGGGTGGTATTGGAGATCCACTAATGGGACTTCAGCCAGTGTCCAGTCTATGAAGAGGAAAGTTGGTCATGCTTCAAAAAAGGAAGCCTGGTCTAGCAAGACCTGATTTTTTCCTGGAGTGGATGGAGCTGGTAAATGAAAAGCTGAAAGGAGCCAGGGGGTCCCACTACCCCCCCTAAAAAAAAATCCCGAGTGACCCCTGAGGACCAGATCCTCCACTGACCTTGAGAAAACAAAAACCTTGGTTAATCTGGGCTGAGCGGCCTTAAGCATCCAAAAGGAAAGTATAACCAGAACTAAATAATCAGTAAGGCCTGAGAAATTGTAATTCAGATGTAAAGCTTGAGATCTTAGTAAATAGACAAAAAGAAAAAAGAGAGAGAGAGAGCACTATTGTTTTGCCTGTCTTCAATTCTTACTACATCTACTCTGGGGCTGCCACTGCTTTTGCCATTCTTCAAAGACATGACACACAGCTTTTTAGCCCTCCAATATGGACTGAAGACTCATGTCTCTCCAAGAATTCTCCAAACCTTCAATGCCAGATATCCAGCTTCTGGACTGAGCAACTACTGGGATTTCAGCCTCTTCAGAGTATAGACTGCCATTGTCGGATTACCCAGGCTGTATCACGGAGGCCAGTACAGGAAGATCAAGACAGGACACATGCTTACTGGACCTCATTTGGGTGACCATGGGAGGGAAAGACCCCAGTGTGGAGCACAAGGGCAAAATTGAGGGTTGTTTGGGCTCGCCAAGGAGGAGCCTTCAAATACTTACTTAGGGAAAACATGACATCTTTTAGAAAAAAAAATCCTCCAACTCAGGTGATATGTGTATGTATGTATGTGTACATTTATGTATGTACATACATATTTATGTATGTATATATATATATATGTGTGTGTGTGTGTGTGTGTGTGTGTGTGCAATACAAGTTGGAGAGAACAGCAACAACAAAAGTACTGTGGGAAAAAAAAGACTGAAACAGTGAATTTCTCCTCAAAATAATATGCCTCTGCTTTTGAAAACAAAAATAAACAACTCTGGAAAGACTCAGAAAAGGATGCAAGACATGTATGGCAGAGTGCAGGAACTCAGGTGGGGTGGGGGGCATGGAAAGGGAAGTGACTCTAAATTCAGTTGAGAAATGATGTATAATGTATGGAAATAGTTTAATAACAATAATAAATTATAATAATAATAAATAAAAAGATGAATATATAGATATAGATTAGATTTAGATATCGATACAGATGATATAGATATAGATAGATATAGATATATAGATGATATAGATATAGATATAGATATAGATGATATAGCTATAGATGATATAGCTATAGAGGATAGATATAGATATAGATATAGATAGATATCCTTTTTTAAGGGGTAAAAGATAGTTTATTCTGCAGCCAAACATGAGTGACCATGGCCTGGGATCACAGATTTAGGTTTCCCCAAATACCATGCTCCAGCATGGAAGCAGGTTTAATGAGATTTTATAGTAACAAAACAAATAAAGGCCATGAATCATAAATCAAGACAGCTGTCAAATACATTGATGGAGACATTCTGTAGGCAGGTCGCAGAAAAGCAGAGTATCTGCTATGGGTCTCAAATGCAGCCGATGGCATTCCTAGCTGTTTTTGTTTTTTTGTTTTTTTTTTCAGAGCATAAAGATGTTATTATTAAATTTAGATCTAACAGTTACTCTGTTAAATTAGTATAAAGTTTCTAAACATTCAGTCTCAATTTATAAGGATCTGTACTTCAGACAATCAAATGCTCTTGAATCAACCTAAAAACAACTGAACTTTATTGAGATTTACTATACTTGGATGCTGTATACAGTCATTTCAAAGGATTGCATTTTGCTAACATGGCTCAAAATTCTGTGAGCTTCACAAATTCCCCCATTTTGTGTGGAGCCAAACTCAGATTAGTGGGCTGAATCTGACCATCTTGGTGCAGCCACACCTAGTAAGTACCAAAAGCCAGGACCCAAATCCAGAAACCTAAACTGCACAGTATGATACTGCAGGATCCTTTCATCCAGTTAAATAACTGTGATAATGCAATGCTTAAGTTATCCTATAACTACTTTCGCCCTGCCCAATATTCCTACTTAAGGAGTTTTCTGTGCTTTTGTTCCCTAACAATAGAATCTTCTATGGCCATACATGCCCATCTCTTCTGACATTCTTAGCCTTTTGATTCGTGGGACCTAATTAGTGACAAGAATGTCAATTCAGAAACAGAGGCAGGCAATGTTAAAAATAGAGTGTCATTGTTGGACTAACTGGGCTGTATCATGGAGGCCAGTGGAGGGGGATCAAGACAGGACACATGCTTACCTGACTTCATTTGGGGGACCATGGGAGGGAAAGACCCCAAAGTGGAGCAAAAATGCAGGATTGATGGTTGTTTGGGATTGACAAGGAGGAACCTTCGAGAGTACTTCCTTAAGGAAAAAAATGACATCTTTTAGAAACAAAAGTCTCAATATGTGTATGTAAGTATATATACTTCTTGTATAACTCATCTTATATATATATATATAGATATACACATATATATATATATTATATGTATATATATATATATATGTAGGTATATATATATATTCTGTAGCAATACAAGTTGGAGAGAACAACAACAAAAGAACTGAAAAACAAACTCCGGAAAGACTCAGAAAAAGATGCAGGACATGTATGGCAGGGTGCATGGACTCAGGTGGGGTGGGGAGCATGGAAAGGGAAGTGACTCTAGATTTGATTGAGAAATGATGTACGACTTATGGAAAAAGTTTACTAACAATAAAAATAATTTGAAAAAAAAATGTCAACAGACATTTGTGAATAGGCTCTGGATCTGCAACACTCTAAACATTCCAGCCACTAAAGTGTTAATCGGTTGGTCAGCCTTGCAGGAAATTCAGCTGGGACAGCAAGGGTTCTTCCTGGGACCAGTCTTTCACAGTTGCTTCTGTTGGTTAAGCATCACATTTTGTGCATGCAGGGGCCAATAAATATTATTTATTCCCAGGTCGTCACTAGGAAGGTTCATTCGTAGAATCTTAACTTAGATAAGGTTTAGTTGTAGGTGAGACAGTCTTCAGGATGGCGGAATAGCTGGTAAAGCCATTAAGGAAGAAACTCCTGGATCATATCAAAACTATTAACCATCGTGATCCAGTTCTGAGCTTTTACTTTTTGTTGTCCTCTGTATCTGATATAACATTTGCATAAGACATATGATTATACCTAAATTAAAATAATCAAGAACATTGTTTGCTCAATGAAATAAATGTAATATATTTAGGCAACAACCAAAAAAAATGAGATTCACTATGTTTCCCCTGTATTTACAGTTTTCAGTACTCTATGAACTATTTTAGTTAGATTTGGAGTATTTAAAAGAATCTATTACTGTTAAGAATCTATTACTATAAAGGTGCAAACCCCCAGATAAAAAGGCACATGAGGTTTAAATCACTCTGGGAACATGGTTTACTTCCATTTGGAACTGTCAGAGGTGGCCACCTGCTAGCCCAGACTTAACAATTACCTTTTAATTTTTGTTCCCTTTAGATCAGTTAGTCCTTATAGTTATAACTTCACAGAGTTATAACTATAGTTATAACTCTAGTGGTTCTTATCTGTAGATAATGACAGGATCTGTTTTGTTATATTTTCACCATACCAGATTTAGTTTGAAAAAAAGGAAATGAAACATATCATAGAAGAAATTATGCAACAATACAGCATCACCATATAAATTTCCTGTAATACTTTAACGGATTGAAAATTAAGAATGAGATCTAGTAGAATGGCACGGTTACCAAAGCACTAGCCTTCAAATCTGATGGCCTGGGTTTGATCTCCAGAACCAACAGAAAGGTGAAAGAACAACTCCACAGAGTTGTCTTCTGATCTCCATACACACACACACACACACACACACACACACACACACATCATACATACCCACAATGTTTATAAATAAATGAATTCTTAATAAATCAATTTCTAGATGGAAAACAAAGACAGAAACTGTTGAAAAGTCGTCTTGGGGGCTGGAGAGATGGCCTTGCACCGACTGCTCTTGCAGAGGACCTAGGTTCAATCCCCAGCAACCACATGGTGGCTGAGAACAGTCTTTAACTCCAGTTCCAGGGGAATCCGACCTACGCCGTCTTCTGACCTCCGCGGCACTGCACGGCACGGATGCACAAACCTGCATGCAGACAGTACATTCATACATATAAAAATAAATAAAATTGAGGCTGGAGAGATAGCCTAGCGGTTAAGAACACCGACTGCTCTTGCAGAGGACCCAGGTTCGATCCCCAACACCCACATGGCGGCTGAGAACTGTCTGTAACTCCAATTCCAGGAGAACTCCAGTTCCAGGGGAATCTGAGACCCTCTTCTGACCTCCGCGGCATTGCACGACACGGGTGCACAGACCTGCATGCAAACAATACATTCATACACATACAAAAATAAATAAAAAAAAAATTTAAAAAAAAATTAAAAAAAAAACAAAAATAAATAAAATTTTAAAAATAAATAAATAAATAAATAAATAAATAAATAAAATGTAAAAAAAGTACTCAGTATGAGAAAAATTTTGTTAACACATTAATAAATTCAATCATTACATTCTGTATTCTTAGGTTAAGGGAAGACCAAACATTAACTTTTCTTGATTTTTGTTATTTTTGTTTTAAAGATAGCTGAGACAATTAAAAACCTACTGTTTTTCCCAAGTGTTAATAAATCTGTGATTATACAGTAAAATCTAAGGCATATAAATGTTTAGATTTTATAGGGAAAAGTCAAACTTATTTTAGAGCCAAAGGCAAATTTTAATTCTGCCTTTACTGCCTCTATTACTTGGGAAAATATTCCATGGATTGAGTTTTCTCATCTTTAGAAAGCAAATAATAACCCTAAATCAAAAACAATGTAAAAATGAGGGCTAGAAAGATGGCTCAGCATTTAAGAGCATTGGCTGCTATTGCAGAGGACCCAGATTCGGTTCCCATCATCCACATGGCCACTTGCAACAGTCAGTAACTGGAGTTCCAGGGCATCAGTCTTTTCTGCATAGCATGTGTGCACTTATACACATGCAAGCAAAATATTCATACACATACTTTTGCAATTGATGGCTGCCGGGAGGGAGAAAGACAGTGCATTACAGGGTTGGGATTCTTCATGGGTCCAGTGAATGGCTCCACGCTGAAGGACACTGGGGGACATAAATCACATTGTACTTAGTTTAAGTTAGGTGGGAGCAGTTGGAGGAGGTGTGCAGAAGGAAGTGGATCTAAATGCCATCAAATTACATTGTACAAAAATCACAAAAATACAATAAAATATCTAAAAATGATAGTATAAAAATTAAGAGGATATTAATAGAGTCACAAATAACCCCATAAGATTAATTGGCAAACACTATAACATCTTCTGTCTATGTGTTGAAAGATCCATATTTTCAAGTTCGCTGGTCAATCATTGGACCAACCCTGGGAAGGGAGGTTCCCATTAAGTCGTGTTAAATAAATGGGCAGAATACCTAGTGTGTTAATGACAGCAAGTTTGTCCTTCCTGGACTCCTACCTCGGGGGCAGTACTTCTGGATCTGGACACTGACGTGTAGGTCTCCCTTAGTCTGCCCACTTTTCTGAAAAGTGTAATCTCTCATTTCTTCTTCATATCCATTCTCTAAACATGCTTTTTTTTAATGCTTTGGGCTAACCCTTGCATTTTACATTCCTTTACTTTTTCTCTAACGTTTCCCTCTCCACCACGTGGCTGCCCTGCCAGTCACATGTCTAACCTCCATGCAGGCTTAGAGCCTGCCTGGTCTCATGCCTTTTCCCTTCTCCCCTCCACTCTCCTCCTGAAGACAGCTGCTAAGATTATCAGATCACCTATCTTGATGATTTTTTTTCTCTTTTTTTATTTATATGACCAGCAAGTATACATGAGCAATAAACATAAGGAGTGGCCATATAAACCCAATTAATTAACATCTGAGTTCAGCTTTTGCACAACCCAGAGTCCCCACATCCAGTTGAAGGGGTTTGCTTACACAAACATGTTGAACAAATAAAAAGAAAAGAGAAACAAATCCAGTCTGTTTTTGCTATGATCTCACAATTCATACCGCTTCCTTGGCCTTTAATGATCATACTTGCCAACCTCTTCCAAGAGAATCCATGAGGTTTGCAGGGGAGGGTGAAAGAGAGGAGGAGACAGAATATCCAGTTTTTCTGTTTTGTTTTATTTTGATTTCTTCTGTTTTTCTGAGGTGACACATCAAACTCTTGCGACTGTCCAAGTTCTGTTTGCAATGGACTAGTGGGTCGTTTAGCAGTTTCCTTTTAATTCTAGTAATAAAGCACAAATAGTAACAAGTATTAAAGTTTATAACAGGTTACTCTATGGGCACAGGCACACATGCTTGGATAATATTTTGAATGGAGCATTATAACTCTTTGAAAAAGAGATATCAATAGCTTTCTAATGTGGTCAATAGAGCCTCCTAACATTAGGAGGCATCAAGGCTACAGTGTCAGCTATGTGTCATACCCCACCAGGGAGTGGGCCATAGATTGAATTGGGATTTTTGTTTTCTTTCTGGATTTACATTTATCAGGCTGCCACTATTGCACTACATCTTCTTTGGGTTGTAAGGAAGTCTGTAGTAAAGCTTCATGGAAAATTTATTTCCAGTGGTTTGTATAGTGCACTCTGACACCATGAAAATCAGCTGACTTGCAGTGCAGGGTCTCAACATTATTATTTTTTCACACTCTTCTCATGCTGTTTCTTTTTTTTTTTTAAATTAGTTTTTATTGATGCTTTGTGCATTTCATACATTTTTCCAATTCAGTTCAGGCTTATTTCCCTTTCCCTCCCCCCCACCCCCACCCCATCCCAGATCATGCATTCTGCCATAACTGTCCTGCATCTTTCTCTCAGTTTTTTTTTTTCATTTTTAGCTATAAGTGATAATCCATGAGTACAAGCATCCTTCATGCAAAACCTATCTGCAGGCTGTTGTGCCCAAACACCTACAGCCCCACAATCCATCCAGCGGGGGGGACAGGTTGTTTTGTTCATCTAAGTGATCAAAATGAGTGGTCCGACTACCAATTGCTGTAATGTCCACATCACCATTCACCCCAATCGCAGCCCTTACATTCTACCACGCCCCTCTTCCGCAGGGTGTTCCCTAGGCTTAGAAAGGGCACAGGTGATGAGAGGTAAAAACAGTCCACTCTCTCTGGAGCTGTTGAACTGGTGGACCTCTGGTCAATCTGTGCTGTTTCCTTTCATGGGCTGACAGTTTGGGCCAGGATACACCTTTCGATCCTACTAATGAAGAAAAGCAATTAGATATATAGGTATTCCAAGCAGCAGCAAGAGTTTATGGTAGGGGTTTACTTTAGCATAGACACGTGTTTGGAATGTTAATTCCATGAGTTAAATATTTGCCCCCCTGTTAAATATACAGGGTTCTTAACTGTGGCTTATACACCTACACCTTAGCAGGCTGTAAGTGTGCATCAGCCATGGGTTTTTCTCAAGGGGAGAGCCACATGAGCAATTAGATTTGGGAGTATACAGGCACTGGCTGCCTCTGCTGCAACAGTATGTTCCAGGAGGTGAGGTGTGCTGGTGCTGACGGTTGGAGTCTTGTTTGACTAGGGATGACCCATAATTTGCTTTATTGGTTTAGTGGTCCTTTGGTAACATCGTGGCATGCCAGAGGCCATCGGTACATCTGATGTGTGGTTCTCAATATACACGCCCCATGTTAACTCAGGTCCTGACGAGCAGGGTCTTTATTCCTCTTCCTCTTAGCTAGATCCCAACTTAGAGGAAGGAGTCCTTACCTTTTGTTCTTCTTGGGCCTTGGATCCACTGCCACATCCACCTGGTAGCATACCAATCCCATTGCTGATGTCAGAAGCTCCGTCTTAATTTAATTTTTTGCCTGAGGTGCATATACCCTAGCGCACTTTAGTGTTACTTTTTTGTTTGTAATATGAACTGAGAGTTAATCCATCCACTTCCCATTCTATTGGTCATTGAAATTTACCGTATTAGATTCCTCTACATATGTTCCCAATTACAGTTGGGAACGACCCACACGTGGCATGCATTGGTTCCAGTTCACAGGGGGTGTATACGCATAGTTTATTCCAGCATTCTTCGTGCATTTCTTTTATCCTGGACGACGGCAGTACTCCTTATTCCGTCTCCACACGATTTTATTCGAGGTTGGTGGAACGCCTCATCTTGTTATTTTTCTCCTTGTTCTCCATGGGTGAGGAAGGCTAGGTTCGTTATGCCTTTGTTGCACAGCAAAGGTAGTTTCTTGAGGTCTCATTATACTGTTTCTATGTAGGATCCCGAGGGCGTGTTGTAGCACGCACGGCTTCGTTCTCCTTAATGTTCCTATCTGTCTGTCTTTCAGCTGTCACTCCTTTAATTGTACACTCAATGCAACCCATGCTAGTTTCTCTTTCTTTCTCAGCCGTTTAAGTTGGTGACGTTTTGTCTGTTGGGAACCAAGTCTTTTCCAATTTAGTTTTAAGATTTGTTTGCAAGGTTTTATGAAAAGGTTTTCATGTCTTTCGTATCCCCACCCCCTTTTTTTTTAGCGTATGAAGTCCACCCTCCAAAGACAGTTGATTATACATGGCTTAGGGTGTGATCAAGGCTCGAGATTTCACAAATTCACCATGTTGTTTTGGGTTACTATATTATTAACTTGGAAGCAAACGTAATTTTACGTTAAATCTCCTAAGAGATTGCTAGCAAGGTGATAACTGTACTAACAGAGCAAATTATAGCAGACGTGTATGTGCATCCCAGAGTTTTTGCTCTACATGATTTTTATGTAAAGCAAATGTCGGCAACAGCGAATTATATCTCCTTTAATTCCAGATGCATTACGATTTTATCCAGTTCTGTAAACCACATGTTGTTAATATACACCTGTACTTTTGACTTTTACTTTTTTTTTTTTTAATTTCTGTATGTGTATAATGTACTCGGTCCGCTGCAGGTTTGTGCACCCGTTTGTCGTGCAATGCCCAGTGGAGGTCAGAGAGGGTCTCGGAATTCCCCTGGAACTGGAGTGTCGCCTGGAATTGGAGTTTCACACGCTCTCGCCCGCCATATGGGTGCTGGGGATCGAACCTGGGTCCTCTGTAAGAGCGGTCTGCGCTTTTACCGCTAGGCCATCTCTTCCACCCCTATTTTACTTTTACTAAGTCTAAACACCATGTGTCCGGTAGACAGTATCTAAGCGAAACTGGGTACTTGCTGAGCTCACGTCAATTAAGAATGCCTTAATCGAATATACACGCCGGGATCCCTTCTCCCGCCCCTCCCACCGTTTCCAATTCACCATTTCATCCCATTTCTGATGCAGTCTTTCGGGTTTGTTCTTTACTATGCCTCCCTCTCCAAGAAATATTTATATCTGGGTTGTTGGTAATAGCTCCCACATATGAGGGACACCTTTGTTCGGTTGTTTTTTTTTCTGGGAACTGTGTTACTTCACGTAACATAGGCTTGCCAGCTCCATCCATTTACCTGCATTTCATGAGTTGTCCCTCTTTACTGCTGCATAGTATTCCCTTGTGTATATGTACCAATTTTCTCTATCCACTCGTCATTTGAAGGGCACCTGGGCTGGTTCCAGCTTTTTTGTTATTGATGTGAACAAGCTGCAATAAACATAGCTGTGCATGTAATCTTTGCAGTAAGTGTGTCTTGTGGGTATATCCCCAGGAGTGGTATGATTGTCAATGGAAGGCTCATTTTGATCTAAGGGTTCTCCACACTGCTTTCCATAGTGGGCTGTACAGTTTACATTCACACCAGCAAAGGATGAGTGTTCCCCTTTTCCCCACAACCTCTCCAGCACTTGGTATCATTCATGTTCCTGATTCTAGCCGTCTTAGTGGAGGAAGGTGATATCTCAAGATGGTTTTAATTTGCATTTCCTTAATTATCAGAGATGTTGAACACTTCTTAGATGTTGTTCGGCCATCTCTAACCTTCCTCTGTGAAGTCCTCCTATTCAGAGTCTTTGCGCCATCTTTTGATGATTCATTTCGTTTTCCTTTCTCTTCTTTTGTTTTTGGAGTAAGCTATACTCTGTGAATTAATGCTTTTTGTCAGATTGTATCTGCAGGTAAGGTTTCCTCCGACTCGGTGGGTCTTCGTCCTCACTTTCTTTAGTGCTTCCTTTGATTGTAAGAAGCTTTTGAGTTTAATGAGTCCCATTTGTCAATTGTCCGTCTATTTCTTGTGCAGCTACGTATGATTTAGGAAGTCTTTTCCTACACTATTGTCTTGTAGTATGCTCCAACCTTCTCTTCTATCCCTCCAGAGTTTGGGGTTTTCAACGTTGAGGTATCTTTGGTCCCATCTGGAGTTGACCTTTGTACAGGGCGAGAGCGTAGGGGATTTAATTTGATTCTCTCTATAGTGGTGTATTCCAGTTTGCCACACACCACTTGCTTGAAGATGCGTCTATTCTTCCATTTTGTCTTCTAGGCTCCCTTCTGTCAAATATGAGGTGATTGAAATTGTATGGCTCAAGTTTGGATCTTCAGTTGTTTATCCATTGGTCAACTGGTCTGTTTTTGTGCCAGTACCAGGCTGTCTTTATGATATAGCCCTATGGTATAGTTGTGATGCTGTAGAGCGATCCCCCTGTATTTCTCTTTCACTCAGGGTTCTGCTTTGGCTATTCGGGGTCTTTTGTTTTTTCCAAAATGAAAATTGAGAGATTTTTTTTTCCAGCTTCGGTGAAGAAAACTCCTTGGGGATACGGATTGTGGGATGCCATAAATCTGACACTAGTTCTTGGTAGGATGGGACATTTTTTAAACTATTTATTTTTCCAATCATGAGCATTGGGAGGTTTGTCCATCTTGATGTACTTCCCTAACCATTTCCTTTTTCAGGGGTTTAAAATTTTTGTTTTGTAGAGATACTGTGTCTTTGGTTAGGTTTTGTTCTATGTATTTTAATTGTTTTTGAGGCTATTGAGTGGGAAGGTCTCCTAGTAAGTCCTTCTTCAATTGTTGTTTTGTGTACAGAAAGCTACTGATTTTTCTAGGTTTTTTTGTATCTTGCCACTTTACCAAAGCCTTATTCGTTTCTAGGAGTTTCTGGTGGAGTTTTCAGCATCCCTTTAGAGGTAGACAATATATCTCATCAAAAAGGAATAGCTTGACTTCCTCTTTTCCAATCTAGAACTCCTCTTAATTTCCTTTTCTTGCCTTATTGCCCTGAGCTAGGGTTTCAGCACTATATGGAAAGGAGTGGTGAAGATCAGTGCCGAGTCCACCTTTCTGAAAAAAAAAAGGGAATGCTGTCTGTGCATTCCCCATTTAGGATGGATATTGGCTTGTGGGTTTTTCTGTATATGGCTTTGATTTACATTGAGGAAATGATCCCTCCAGACCATTCCCGCCAGGACTTTAAACATGAAAGGAGTGCTGATTTGTCAAAGGCATTTTCTCTCATCCAATTGACGATTGATTGGCGGTAGAATCGTTTTTTGTCCTTCAGTCAATTATGTTTGTGAGGTTTATTCGATTTTCATTTATGGTTGAGAACCATCCCTGCTTTCTGTTAATGAATCCAACAATTGGTCAGGTGGATGATGTTTCTTGAGTGTGTGATCTGTATGGCGATTTCCAGAATCCTGTGTAGAATTTTGGTCTGTGTTTCATTAGGGCAATGGGTCTATAGTTTCTTCCTTTTGGTTGTATCTTTCCCTGTTTGGTGTAGGTAATGCTGGCTAGTCATAGAAGGAATTTGGGAAAGTTACCCTCCATTTGTATCCTTCTAAACATTATAAGTACGTAAGGGTGTAAGTCTTTACAAATATTTATAGGAATTCCTGCCGTGAATCCATCTGGGCCTGGCATTTTGTTGGTTGGGAGGCTACTTATCCTCTTAATTCTTCTCGTACTAGTTGGTCATGTATTAGGTTGTCGATCCTCTTCTTGGTTGAGTTTCGGTGATTCCCAGGATTTCAGATATTCACCATTTTCTCTCTAAGTTTTCAAACTTAGGTAGAAGAGTTTTTGAAGTCAATCCCATATGATGTCCTGGATTACTTTTCCTTTCTGTCTGTGATATTCGACTGCCCACCATAGGTCCAACCTCACACCTCATAGGATTCTTATTGATTTGGAGTTGTTCCCCTCTTTCTTTTGGTTAACTAGGCTTGTCTTTATTTTGTTTATTCTCTCAAAGAACCAACTTTTGATCAGTGATTTTTATATGGTTTTCTTTAGTTTCTATTTCATTGATCTCTGCTCTGATTTTTGTTATTTCTTCTTGTCTGCTCCGTTTAGGGTTCCTTTGTTGTTGATCTCTCATATTATATTAGCTGCAGTTGTTAGATCTTTCACTTGTCTCTATCTGTTTTTTTTATTTATTTAGGTGTTTTTTTTTAAATCTTCCCTCTGTGGATTGCTTTTAAAGTGTCCCATGACATTTGCCTGTGTTGTGTTTTATTGTATTGTCTTCAGTTCCAGGAATGTTTTTATTTCTTTTTTTATCTCTCTTCTTGTACCCACTCATTATCGCCAGGAGAGTCGTTGTTTACGCGTCTCCATTTTTCCTGTAGGTTGTAGGGTTTTATATCTGTGCGTGAGATTGAGTTTTAATGTGCCTTTGTGGTCTGATAGAAATTGGGCTAGATTATTTTCATCTTTTTATTCTTGTTGAGTTCTTCACGTGCCGTATGATGTTGGATTTTGGAGAATGTTCTGTACGGTGCTGAGTAAGAAAGTGTATTCTTTACTGTTGTTTGGGGGAAATATTCGTGGGTGTTCTGTTGAGGTCCATTTGGTGTATTGTTGTCTTTAGTCAGATGTCTCTCTGTTTATATCCTATTGTCCTGTTGATCTGTTCTAGAGACTTAACGGGGTAGTGAAGTCCCCTAGTAAAAGGTAGTGCTGGTTAAACTGTGCCTTGAGATCCTGAAGAATTTTCTTTATAAAGTTTGGTGCACTGATTTGGTGCCTATGTATTTATGATTGTGAATCTTCATCGTCAATTGTTCTTTAATAAGGATGTAATGGCCCCTTTGTCTCTTTTGATTTCTTTTGCTTTGAAGTCTATTTTGTCTGATATTAGAAATAACCACACACCCGCTTTCTTTTTGTACCATTTGCTGGAATACTTTCTTCCAACCCTTCACCTTAAGTTGGTGCCTTATCCTTGAAATTGAGATGGGTTTTCTTGTAGACAGCAATATAGATGGATTTTGTTTTCCAATCCATCTCCCAGACTAGCCTTTTGATTGGGGAGTTTAGCCCATTACATTAATAAGGTTATAATTGAAAGAGGATGTTGCTTTCTTCCTTCATTTATTATCCATTTGGACTTCTAAGCCTTTGATTTTGCTCCTATGTTATGTTTTTGTTAGTTTCTTCTTTCTCCTAGGTGTTTGGAGATTGTTGCTCCTCTTCTGTACTTTGAATTGCTTTCAAGTATTTTATGAAGAGTTGGTTTTCCAGACATGTATTCCATCATCTTGTTTGGTCATGGAAGATTTTTCTCATCCCTTCAAGTACGAGTCGACATTTGTTTGCTGGCTAAAGTATTCTGCGTTGGGCACTCCATAGTCCCTTAACACAGGGAATGCTTTGCGCCATGTTCTTCTTGCTTTTCATGGTTGAGGCGAGAGTCAGTTGTAATTCTGATGGGTTGCCTTTTGTATGTGATGTGTTTGTCTGTTTCTTTGGTGGCCCTCAGAATGTATTCTGTTTTGGGCTCTGCATTTTAACTATGATATGGCATGGGGTGTTTCTTTTCTGATCTTGTCTATTTGGTGTGTATCTAGTGCTCTCTTGTATTTGTATCTGGCTTTCTATTTTTAGTTTGGGAAATTTTCATCTATTATTCTGTTGAAGATCTGATCAATACTATTCTCTTGAGATTCTTCCTTCCTCTATTCCTATGATGCGGAGGTTTTGGTCTTTTCATAGTGTCCCATATTTTCCTGGTTTTTCCACTTTGTGTATTTTAAATTTTTTCATAATCTTTATTTGAGCTTTTTTTTTTTTTTTTTTTTTTTTTTTTTTTTTTTGTCTGTCTTTTTTTTTTCTTCTCCATTCTACTTCTGAGGCTTTTTCCTTTCTTTCTTCTTGATTGACTGAGTGTTCTAATTCTTTTTCATTCCATTTTATTTCCATTGGTTTTCTTTAGTATATATTTCCTTTTGAGCTTCTCAATCTCTCTTTGTGCTTTCTCATCTCTTCTTGGTGCTCTTTCTTCTTGGTTGGCTTCCTTTTTCAGTGTTTCTACTTCCTTCGGAGTTTTGTTTTTTTTCTCCATATGTTTCTTTCTGGAGTTTGTCATTCTGTTCCTTTAGCTTTTTCTGAAGTTGTCATTGTATCCCCTAGGTCCTTTTGAGTTTTTCAATTCTCTCTCTTTAGTTCTATACTTCTTCTTTATTTCTTTAATTTCTTCTGCGTATGTCTGCAATTATTCATCTAAGCTCTGTTCCTTGGGTCTCCTCAAGGGTATCCCATTGTACTATCTCCTCCAAGGTTTGGTAGGGCCTGGTGTGGGAGTATCCTGTGCCTTTCCCATGTTGTCCCTTCGTCGTGTCCTTGGCATATGATTTCCCTTTTGTGGTTCAAGTCACAAACGACTTTTCACTATATTAGTGGATGGTTTTGCTTGCCTCTTCCGATTCTTTTTTTTTTAATTTATTTATTTATTTTTTTTATGGTGTATTGACTTGGCTAGGTTTCAGGTTTTCAGTTTTGTGTATATATTGGATGTTTGGAAGCCTAAGTTAGTCTTCTTTCTCTTCTGTTCTGAAGGTTCTCCCAAAGGAGACCACTTGGATTCTTAGCAATTCACTTGGCGCGCGGGGGGGGGGTATTGTGTGCCTGATCTAGCCCACGCCCTGGTCCCTCTGGGCCGGGGACCTCGTAGACGGGTCTCCCCTGCGACCCCGGTTCCGCCCACAAGTCCAGCCGGGACCAGAGCAAGGGAAACGCGGCCCGCTCACCCGAGCGCGGGTCCCTCTGGGCCGGGGACCCGTAGACGGGTTCACAGCGAGACCCTCTCCCAGCTTGCCCCCGCCAGACCCCGCCTAGAGCTGGAGGAGCTGTGTACCTGGCCTGGCGCGTTATGGCGTCCCCCCTGCGACCCCGGTTCTGCTGTTTCTTAAACAATAGGGACTTACTGCTCATTGCTTATCTGCGCCGGAAGTTATAGGCAAATGGCCTTTGTTTGGGGGGCTTTTAAAACCTCACTGGTTAACAACTCCTGGTAGAGCTGGCACTGAAGCCTTTATCTACCAATGCTTTTTATTTAACTGCAGGGAAAAATTGCCTCCCTAGAGGGAGGAGGTATATTCCTTCTCCCTTGTTTTTGTAATTGTCACAACAATCAGAGCAGCCTCTCTTGTTTCCCAGACCCCTAAATCCAGATTTACAGATTTCCACAAGGTAGGCATTGTATCACATACCTATAAATAGGAACTCAGCTGAAGGGGTTTACCGTGTGCTTTCATATGGTATCCCTATGGACTGCATACTTCTCATTCAAGGAGGTAGAACCAAGCTTTTCCTGAGCCAAATTATCTCTTTATGTGGAAAAAAATGTCAGAATTATTACTTGCTTAATACAGGGACATTTGTGTCCATTTAATCTCATAGCTGTAATTGGGACTTCAGTATAAGTGAGGACTAGATTGAAAACTAACAACAATTCTGTATCCCTAATTAGCTTATGCATTTACTATTTTCTATTCTGGAGATAGCCATAGTTTTAATCTTATACAAGAGGTTTTTTTTTTGGAACTAAGGTCCACAATCAACAAGTGGGGCATTATTAAACTAAAAAAAAAAGTTTTTTAAAGCAAAAGAAGCAATCAAAGAAGTGAGGAGAAAACCCACAGATGGGAGGAAATCTTCACCAGTGATACATCTGACAGAGGTTTAACATCCAGAATATATAAACTCAAAAAACAAAGGTTCCAGAAAATAAATGATCCAATTAAAAGATGGGCTAAAGATCTGAATAGAGACTTCTCAACAGAACTTAAGATGCCTCTGACACACCCTAAAAACTGTTCAATTTCCTTAGTAATTAAGGAAATGCATACCTAAACCACATTAAGATTTCATCTTACAATGGTAAGGTTAGCTATGATCAAGAAAACAAAGGAATCCTCCTAAAAACAGCAAGGTCAGGTCTATCACAGCAATACCCCACTTTTCGTACCAATTCATGTTCTGGTTTCTTTGCAATTTGTGTGACACTCTGACCAATACCAACTTGGGAATGAGCAGGTTTATTTGGCTCACATCGCCTGGGTCACAGTTCATCATTTAGGGAACCCAAGGTAGGCATTCAGGGGAGGATCTTGGAGACAGGAGCTGATGCACAGGCCATGGTGGAATGGTACTTACTGGTTTGCTTCCCTGTCCATGCTCAACTTGATTTCTTATACAACAGAGAACAACCTGCCTGGGTGTGGCAAAACTGGATCACCACTTGTAGAAGAAGAAATGAAATAAACCCCTACCTCTCGCCCTGTACAAAATGAACTCCAGATGGATTAAAGACCTCAACGTGAAACCCCAAACTCTGAAGGTGATGGATGAAAAAGTTGGCAGCAAACTACAAGACATAGGCATAGGAAAAGACTTCCTAAATCAACAGCAACTGACAAGAATTAAGGTCGACAATTGACAAATGGGACCTCATTAAACTCAAAAGCTTCTGTACATCAAAAGCACAATCAAGGAAGTGAAGAGAAATCCCACAGAGTGGGAGGAAACCTTCACTGCAGATACATGTGACAAAGCATTGATTTCCAGAATATATAAACTACTCAAAAAACAAAGAAGAAAAGAAAACAAATGACCCACTCATGGAGCAAAGAGCTGAACAGGGACTTCACAAGTGAGAATTAGAGATGCTGAGAAACACCTTAAGAAGTGTTCAGCATCACTAACATTAAGGAAATGCAAATAAAACCACTTTAAGGTATCATCTTACTCCAATAAGATGGCTATGATCAAAAAACAAATGATACCAAGTGCTGGAGAGGTTGTGGGGAAAGGGGAACACTCATCCACTGCTGGGGGGAATGTAAACTCTACAGCCACTATGGAAAGCAGTGTGGAGAATCCTATTTCCAAGTAATCTTTAACACCAAATGGAGTTGCTCTAAATAACCTGCTAGTACTCATTCAGTTCATTTTGAGGGGAGACTCCATGCAGAGAGGAGAAAATGTCAGGACTCCAATGAAAAGGAAGTGGGGTTTATTTCAGGCAAGGTGCCTGACCTGCCTGTGTCAAGATTAAGATGAGCAGCATTAGAATGTACCCCAAATGACAGTTTTACACCAGGCACACAAGGAGATGAATTTTCAAGGAAGTGGGGTGAGAAGATGGGGGAATGGGCATAGGTGGATCTGTGGTATTGGAAGGAACATCTTGATAGAAACTGGGATCTGTGACTGGTCAGTAGAACATCTGGAGAGTGAGTGGGAGTTGTGACTGGTATCAGTAGGATCCACAGAGGGGCCTGATGTCTGCAGCAATCTGAGGCATTTCTTCCCTTCAATGCCCAGAGGAGTCAATCCTTCTGCTGGCACTTTCTGGTATATCCTACTCACGCAAAGCTGCATTTCTTTCTCAGCCATTAAGTTGGTGATACTCTTGCCTGTTGGAACATACAAATCCTTTCCCATAGTTAGTTTTAAGATTTGGTTTGCAAGGTTTTTTTGACAAAAAGTTTTCATATCTATTATATCCCCCTTTTTTATTTAAGGTTTTTATTTTTGACCCATGGTCTCAAAAAAGCAGTTGTTTTATACATACCTATAGGGTGGACATCAAGGCACAGATTTCATCAAGTTCACCCATGCTGTTTTTGGGTTACTGTATGTGATTAACTGGGAAACAAAGTTTATTTTTGAGTTAAATCATCCTTAGGTGAAAGAGATTGCTACCAGGTGATACTATATGACAGCAAAATTATAGAGAACATTTGTTTATACCAATCCCAAAGTAATTGTTATACAGTTTTAATTAAAGCTAATGTGACAAACAGCAATTTATATCACCAATTAACTCAGATGCATTACCGTTTTTATACAGCCTTTCAAACCAATGTCATCCAATATGCACATATTTAATTTTACTAAGTCCTAAAACACCATGTATCCTTTCTTCACTCAGACCTGCTCTAGATATACAGAAGACAAATTTAGCCTGTAATCTGAAATACAAAGGGGGGAGAGTAGTTGTAAAATCTTTAAGGTTGTTTTCTCCACGAATAGACACAAAGTAAATGATTCGAGTGTAAGTTTTCATGATCTGGTCACCTCAATTAGAGCCAGGGAAGATCCCAGTTTTGACACTATTAAGGCAAATACTTCTGACAGCCTGATCCTGCTTGATTATGGGTGTTCAATGCCAGGTACCCATGGCTTCATAAACTTTAGAAATATAAAGCAAAGTGACTTCTTAAAACCTAATGTTTTGTCTCCTGTCAATTGCTATTCCCAGCAGATGAAAAGACTTTCCTAGACAAAGGTGTACAGTTTACAGGAATGACAGATGGTTCCAGTCCTGCCGATGGTCTCGAGAATCGACAGCTCTCCTGTCCAGTGTAAACTACTAAGTGAAATTCTAAAGAGAAACAAACAGCTTTCTATACAAATTATATTGCTAAATTGTCATGTGCTATTTGAGCTCACTGACAAGTTGACTCTGGAGATGCGTTTGGCCTTCCCACTTCAGATTCAAGCCTTTTATCTCAATGTCCTTCAAGACTTGTGTCCAGGTTCAGGCTGGCCCCTTGACCCAGTTACAATGAAAGAAACAAAATAATGGAACACCCTAAGAGTAAAGGTATTATGCAATGAGAACAGCTTTATTTATCTCATGGTATAAAATGACTATAGTAAAAGTATATAATGGAATTCTATATTTTATCACAAGAATGAGAAAAGTAACTAACACAGACTCCTGCAAATGAATAATAAATACAAAGATAGATTTAACTATTTAATGAAAGAACCAACAGGATAGTTTTTTTAAAGGACAATTTACAGGCCATAGAGAGGATAGAAAGGACCCTTTGCCTAAAATTCTTTGGTCAGTAACTAAAACACCACAGTTTTTCTTAATTAATTATGCTGGAGGTTATAAACATGAATTTGACACTGTTTTCCTATGAAACTTTTACTTCTCTATACCTAATGTATACACTCCTGAAAAATCTAAAGCAAGGTTTGGTTAGACTACTCACTGAGCTATATAAAGTAGATACAGATTTTTAACTGTTTTGTGTTTTCTAGGTTTGCCTAGGAACTTATAAAGTCACAACATGTGTATGGTAATCATTATCATATGTGTATAATTTAGATTCTGTGTTTTTTAAAATGATTTTTTTTTACTTTTATTTATTTATTTCTGTATGTGTATGAATGTACTGTCTGCATGCAAGTTTGTGCACCCGTGTCGTGCAATGCTGCAGAGGTCAGAAGAGGATGTCAGATTCCCCTGGAACTGGAGTTCTCCCAGAATTGGAGTTTCAGACGGTTCTCAGCCGCCATGTGGGTGCTGGGGATCGAACCCGGGTCCTCTGTAAGAGCGGTCAGCGCTCTTAACCACTAGGCCATCTCTCCAGCCCCAGATGATACTACTCAGCACTCTTCTGAGCCAAATAACTGTCATTTTCATGATTTTCAGTTGTGCCTACTTGAGAAAGATCATCCCAATTGGGTTTGTTCACTCTTGTGTTCCTCAATTATAGGAGTGATAAACAGGGTCATTGAAACCCTACCTGAGTATCTCGGCACTCTTCTTAGCTAACTGTATGTAATTCTGCCCTAATCACAAATGGTCTCCTGGATTAGGGGAGGACTAAATATGTCATATGGAAAGGTTAGGAAGAGAGGGATTGACCCTAAAGTTATAGACAAGTTAACAACCACGCTGAGAAAAGAGTTCCATTGCAACTATTCTCAGATCTGTCAGTAACACCACCCATCTCTATCAGTAAATTCATTGGCTCTTGGGGTGAACTCTAGTCAAATATTAGTTTGAAACCAGAAACTTAAAAGGGAATAAACAGTGCTTAGTACTCCCAGGAACAAAATTCTCACAACATATGGTAAATTTATTTATTAATGCTATTATGTCTCATGGTATTAAGAAAGAAATTGGAAAAAGTTAAAATGATATGGAAATAGAGATATTTTATTAAGAAGGAATTATGTATGATGATTATGATGGCTGCTATTTCCAGAATAAAAATAAATGAAAACATTCTATACAAGTGATGAAGTTCTGAGTAGGTATATTATGGTACATAATAGATAAGGCAAAGTTATGTATAGATAAACTTAACATTTCTAAGATTATATTTCAGTTCACCAGACTAAGGAACAAAATATATGTCTAGTCAATGTTTATTTAAGAACCTTTGTTTTGTTTTTGTTTCGTTTTGGTTTTTTTGTTTAAGGGTTATCTACATATTACATGGTAATTGTAATTATGTAATTACATGGTAATCTACATATTACATTATAATCAGTGACAGGCTGATGTAACTAACCTTCTTGGGTGTTTAATAATCATACTTAGAGGCCTATTCTAATCTGGTCAGATGTACATAAAGGGACAAATTTTTTGTCCCTTGTCCTATAAGGTCAGCTAAGCTCCAGAGAATTATGGGCACCTTTCAAAATGTGCTGTAATAGGTGAGTCTCCTGTACTCTTGTTCAGGGAGGTCATGGAGACTGAACCAGAGGGACTCAAACTAGTGTCCATGAAGTCTATGAAAAGGAAAGTCAACACAGAGGAAATATTTCCTCAAAGCTTCTGAGTAAGTCAGGGTCAAGCGGGACCTTTGACTTATCCTCAAATAGAAGGAATTTATAAAAGAAATGCCAAAGGAGCCAGAGGTTCTTCCCAAGCCCATGTGACACCTGAGGACACAGTTCTCAACCAATCTTAGGAGTAAAAGCAATCAGGTTTATTTGGGCCAACTGCATGGTCTTAAACACCCAACAGGAAAGTATAACAAAAGATTAAAGTGATTGGTATGCTACTTTAGAGTGCAAAGGATTGGACTTCACAGACATTGGCTAAAGTTATATAGATGTTATTTACATATAACATCTATATATAGATGTTATTTACATATAAATAACATATTACATGTTACAAATAACATATATGATGTTATTTACACAATTTCTTATTATTTTGTTCTTAACAAGAAATGCTTCTCCAAAGTAGGACTTTAAATCTTGGCCTAATTTAACACTACAGTGCCTACCTACAACCAAGGAAGACAAACCCACTCTTCTAACCTAAAAAGTAAATGATGGATAATTCTAAAAACCATGGGAGGGAACCTGTACTTATTCTAGCCACTCCAATACCTATCAGAATGCCTAAAAACAAATCCTGAGTTCACCAATCTCAAGTCCAACATTGGGGACCAGAAGAAAAATTAGGAGGAACCCAGTAGATGGATAGTCTTGAAAGATATCATCAACAAATTCTAATGGACTACAATTTGGACATTTGAAATTTGCCCTGTAATGACATTTTCCAGTTCTTTTTCTAAAACTTATAACTCCTTTACTTCTCCTTCACATGTCCCAGGAACCAATCAAGGACTTTCTTTTCTGCCTACAGCTAACACTTACACAATTTGTGGTATTTTAGATAGACCCAATGAGAGGTACCCCAGCTGACACACCCTACTCCCCTATTCAATATGGAAGAAGCCAAAGCGGTTGGTGTCACAATTTGCTATTGGAAATTAAGGTAACCTAATATGAGGGTGATGTGATAAGAATAGTATGTAGAAACTGGTTAGGCAGTTTAGAGCAAAACACTCCCAAAGAAAAGTAGTCAGTTTCTTGGTTAAAAGCCAAAATGTCCTTGAGTCTGAACAGCCTGGTTTGTGTCAAAGGCTAGGAATGCCAAATGTATTTGGGGTCCTTATCTAGTTCCTAAAAGATTTTAGAGTTACCTCTTTAGAAGGGAGAATGTTAGAGTAGCAATTAGTCCCATAAGATTAATTGGTAAACATTATGAAATCTTCAGTCTATAGGTAGAAAGATCCACAATTCCAGCTGCATTGGTCAATCATCTGTTTAGGGGACAACCCCTGGGAAGGCAGGTTCACCTTAAGTTATGCTAAACAGATGGGGAGAATACCTAGTGAGTTAACAAGATAGATTCCTGCCTGGAGTCCCACTTGCTATGGTAGTGCTGCTGGATCCCACAAGAGACATAGTTTTCTGAAAAGTACAATCTTTCATTTTCTTCTTCTGATCCCTTCTCTAAGTATGCTTTCTTTAGCTTTTGGGGGCTGCCCTTGCATCCTTTTTGTTGTTTTATTTTGTTTTGTTTTTGCATAGTGTCTCTTTTTTTTTAATTTATTTTTTAATATATATTTTGTACAAGATTATCAAATCTACACCCGTGTTCCCCACCCTATGCCCCCAGTGTCTCTTTTTTTTTTTGAAAGATTGTATTAACATCACTTTCTTTAAGAAGTAACATGGTTACATTGAAAGACTTTGTATAGGTCAAAAAATTTTGAAAGAGAGTGAATGGCAAACTCACATTGTAGCAACATTGACAAATTTCACATTATTGTTAAAGCATGGTGGTATAGTTTTGCCAGTATCCAATGTTAAGAAATTATAGTAGCCATAGAATTTCAGATTTATGTTCTAAGATATAATTACATATTTTTAGTTTGAAGAGTATAACAGTTGTTTGGTTATGATACTTCTTTCTATTTCTTTGTCATTATTGTTTTTCCCTTTAATTTTATAATATTCCAAAATATGCATATATATACTCTACCTATATACCAAAATGACAGAGTCAGAAAATAAGCTTTAGGTTAATTCCAAAACACATTGGGATTCACATTTTAACAGTAATCTTTCATGCAGGCAGAAAGAAATATAACTTTACATTCCCAGGTTACATAGCAAGTTGACATATGTATTAATGTGCTTTCAAAGAAGAGAGTGATTCTTTATCATAAATCATAGAACTTGGGAAAATAGAAACATAAATTCTACTTACCATGTGGCTGCCACTTGGTCATATGCATGACCTTCATGCAGGCTCCACCTCAAGGCAACTGTTGAGGTCACCAGCTCACCTGTGTTGAGGATTTTTCTTTAAATTCTAACAAAATTGTTCTAAAGCTTCCATTTGAGTCCATTCTTAAATTCCTTTCTGAAAGAGACAAAGAAACTTCTCTAAGGGTCACTCTTATTTCTTGGATATTTGGGACTTTAAAAAAGTTTCTAACATTAAAACTATTAGTTACAGTATCTTCTAACACTAAGAATTGCCTCTAAGAAGTTTGATTTCAACTGTGTGCTCATGGGTGGTTGACTAGAGCAACTTGAGCACACTAGACCTGACTCATTCCTATCATCAGTATTATAGGACTATGGATAAATTGTATGTGTGTGTTTTATGTTGTCCATGAGTAAAGGCAATATGGCTAGATAGGGTAATTTAAAAAGCACATTCCAAAGACAGTTTATATTGCCCTCACAATTTTTGGTATTTTAGAGGAAGTCAGAAAAAATGTGACTTGTGCTTCAAATGCAGACATCTTGTAAAGAATTTTCAATTTTCTCCAGACCATCCAAGTACTGAGGTCTCTAAAATCGTGGGCATGTCAACTCCAAGAAGTAAAAGCTTTTGTACACTTGGCTATCTTGATAACAACCTATCTTTACTCAGAGAAGATTTTATAAAGATTTAAATAAAAAATAATTAGACCATTTCTAAAAGCCATGTGTGGGCAAAACTGAGGATGTAGAATGCCTTCAATTCAGGGATGCTAGGTGAAATCACAACTCCACAAGGACTGATCTGAAACATTAGGTGATGCTCACTTTAAATACTGGGCAGAGACCATAAGACTGGAGAAAAATACCTCAGATTTTGGGGCTGGAAGGAAAGGAAATAACCATGGTATGGAAAGGAACATCGTCTTCCCTGCCTGTTCTTACCTGTCGCCTTGATGAAAGACTTGAGGCAAGATAAAGTTAAGCATCTGTTTTAAGGCAGCAAAATATTGTTACCTTTGGGGAACTGATGAATAATTACTCCTGTTAGGAGAAGAGAACAGAATAATTCTGTATTAATGATGCTGTGCCCTTGGCCCTACAATCAAATATCTCAGCAAGCTCTTATTTTTAAATAAAACCTGACAAGATGATTCATTAATTTATTACAAAGGCAAGCTAAATTAGCCAAAACAATTTCAGAAAGACAAACAAAGTTTGGGAAACCACACTAGATGATGCCTATATTTACCATTTTTCTTCATTGTCAAGACATTCATGTTTCTTTAAGAGAATATGCATATACCAATAGAACAGTATCATGAGTCCAGAAATACACTTCTAACTGATTTTAAATAAGCATGTAAGATGAATCAGTAGATAAGAGGTTTATGAACATACCAATTTTTTTTAATTTTATTTATTTCTGTATGTGTATGAATGTACTGTCTGCATGCAAGTCTGTGCACCCGTGTCGTGCAATGCCGCGGAGGTCAGAAGAGGGTCTCGGATTCCCCTGGAACTGGAGTTCTCCTGGAATTGGAGTTTCAGACGGTTCTCGGCCGCCATGTGGGTGCTGGGGATTGAATCCGGATCCTCTGTAAGAGTGGTCAGCGCTCTTAACCGCTAGGCCATCTCTCCAGCCCGAACATACCAAATTTAAAACATCTGACAGCCATGTGAAAACCATAAAATATTTAATATTAATTTTCCCTATATAGATATTAAATGTAAAATCAGAGGTGTGAACCCTTAAAGCACGGACTAATAATAGATCATCAACTTAAAATTTTTGTTCCTCAAAAGGTGTGCTGAAACTGTGTAGAGGCTAGAGAAAATAATTCAAAATTTCAATTCATAATGGGCTTGCAGGTGAAGCATATTCAGAACTCAAATATAAAAAATAAAAAAAAATGCTATGTTCAATGAGGGAGAGTTGTTCTTTAAGGGAGTGACTCTAAGTAGGCTAACTAGACCCCAGTGGATTAGGAGGAGTTAAATGAGGTGGGAAATGGGATGGCAGGACAAAGGAGGGAGTATGGGGAGTGGTAACTAACACTAAAGGCCACATGGAAACCTACCACAATAGAAGTGTCTTTAAGTATATTAACTGACTAAAAGAAGTTACTATAATAAAGATGACAGTGCCCCCTACTAGATACCATAGACTAGCAAAAAAAGCCCAATGCCAGCAATAGACTCCCTCTTGTGGGAGGGTTTGCATATACCTTCACATAACACTGTCAATTTCCCCTGCTCTCGATACCCACCTCAGCTGCACAGGAAGCCCTTATTGCAGAAGACATTATATACAAGAGCTATGTAACAAGGTTAAATCAAGCAGGTACTGACTTCAAAACCCATCTCTACTGACTATATTTCACACTGCTGAAAGGTGTTATTCATGTTACCTGAAGAGAAGATTAATCATCAACCTGAACCAGGTTTGAATTCTGCAAGCTGCAACAACTGGTGTGGAAAAGGATACCACTGGTGCAATAATGGCAGAATATTATGGGAGTAACCAACCACTTTGCAATTAGATTCAAGGTACCTTTCATAAGATGAAGCCCATGTATAACATAGATATCAGGACTAGGAACCTGTGACAGATCACAGAACACAGGGGAACCGTAATATTATTCTCAAAAATAGATAGAGTATTAAATCAACTCAATGATTTTTTTGTTACACCCATAGGTTAATGCATATCTAATGTCTGACCAGAAAAGCTTCTTATCCAACAGATGATAATTAACACCAAGTCCTAAAAGTGGTCAACTTGAAGAGAAAATTACAGAGTGCTTATCTCTGAAAAATACATCTAGTCTATATCAAACTTTTGCCTCACAAGGCTTAGGCATCATTGCTCAAGCCAGAGGAAATTCTATATTGGATGTGCAGAGGTGGGTAAGAAAACCTAACATGCTTCAGCGACTTTTGGCAATCAATAGCTGGTGGGAGTGGGGAGAGTCAGTTTTGTTTAAGGGTGAGACTCTTGGTAGGTTAACCAGGCTCCAGTGGATGAACCCACACTGACACAAATTTTTATTCTAAATTGTATATATATATATATATATATATATATATATATATATATATATATAGTGCAATTCCTGCTACAATGGAAGATTAGTTCAAGGATTTGCTTTGAGAAGTTCTACTCCATAAAATGAAGGTAGCAACAGAGTTATTCATCAACAACTGGAAGAGTGAGGAACGTAAGTTTATGCAAAGTGCTCAGAAAATTATATTGAGAAAACAAAGAAGGGGTGGGCAGAAGAAAGGGAGCAAGGGAGGGGGGGAATGAAGAGAGGGAAAGAGAGAGTTTTTAGGACCCAGACACTTCTTCAGTATACTAGTTGTGGTAGAATATACGATTTCTTAGACTGTTACCATTAAGGCAGGTAGGTAAACAAAATACACAGAGGACACATTCCATGTCTCTGTGTTGCTTCTTATAAATGCACGTGAGTCTTAAATTATTTCTATTAAAATAACTCTAATGCAGAAGAGAAGCAACAAAATGTTCTATACATAGATGCTTATGTAGAGATTTTGTAATCATAGCAACCTACAATGAACAAAATGTTCATTTATTGCAAAATACTTAAACAAAGAGTAGTATGTTTTATATACTAGGAAAGCAAGCCGCAACAAAAAGAGAAAAGAACTGTTGATATATACAACAGCATTTTAAATTTTCGAATGTATGTGTTGAGTGAAAGAAGCTAAGCATACAAGGAGATATATTCTATAGTTCTATTTATATTGTATGCGTTCAATTGCAAATCTATAGAGGAATAAAAACTAAGGCTGAGATGCAAAAATTTTGGGCTGTTACATGCATAAAAGAATTTTGGGGAGGTGTGTGGAGTGTTTTCTACTTTTGTTCTCCAGCTGACTGTGGTTGTGGTTATATAATGATGCACTTTTTTTCTAAAACTTTCATAACAATAAATGAAAAGGGTAATTTTTGCTATATATAAAATTAAGCTTAATTAAAGAAAATTGAAAACAGAAAAGTCTGATAAGTTGGCTTCCTGGATATTTAAGTCCCATGATGAGCATAAAACATAGATTACATTCCTTCTTTCTTATAGCTCATAAAGCATTAAAACTATGGCTATAGCACTTCATAATATTTCCAACTATCCTACAATCCCAAGATGTTACATAATTTTATTTTTCCTGCACTATCTACTGATACTATTGCTCTACTTTTTGCTCATAAAATATTTTTGATTTATTTATTTTTATTTTATGTGTATGAGTCTTTTTCCTGCATGTATGTGAGTATACTCATGTTGTACAATGTCCACTCGGGCCAGAAAAGGGCAGTGGCTCCCTTGGAAATAGAGCCACTGATGTTTAGCCAACAGATGGGTGCTGGGAACCAACTCAGATCCTGCACAAGAGCAGCCAGTGCTCTTAACCAGTGAGTATTCTCCAGCTCCACAGAATGTTTTTAATTAACATTATTGTCATTATTATGATTATCATTATGATTGTCATTATTTTATGTGTATGACTGCATTGCCTGCATGTGTGTAAATGCATCCTTGTCCTCAGTGCTCTTGAAGGTCAGAAGAGGGCATTGGATTTCCTCAAGGTGCTGGAATCAAATCTAGGCCTCTGTAAGAACATTCTATGCTCTTAAGAGCAGAGCCATCTCTCCAAACCACAAAGGGTGTTTTTAATAGAAACAGACTCCTAGTCAACTTTTTCTACCTGCATATTGTCTTGTTAAACTAAAGTATAATTTCTTTTTCCTGTATATATTAGTAACTCTTTAGGCTGAATTTCTTTTAGTATATAGAGAAAACCATGGTTTAACATCTTGATATACATAGCAAGCTTTTCTGTTTAATTTTTCCTTGTGATAAAGTGTCATACATTAATGTGGATAAATAATTTCTTCTTTAAATATTGCTCATGTCCTCCAAGCATTTTTGCTTATGTTTGTACACTCAATGCAAGTTTTAATAATTTCATAATCCCAGGTATACATAAGAAAATAAATATTTCTGAACATAAAGTAATTTTACCTAATAGCTGTGAAATGGAGTACTTCCCTTTATTTTTTATTTTTCTTCTATATTGTTCAACATGTTATTTCAAAATGTGCTTCCAGTTTCATGTCTATTGAGACATGGTCTCACATGTCTTTGTCCAAAGACATTTTTAGAGAATTGGTAATAGCAGGTCTCTCATCTATAAGCATTTTTTTCCTGCATATTGTCTTCCAGAGTTAGGAGGGTTTAACTGAACATTCTACAGTGTAAAATGAAGCTAGAAACAGAGTTGTTCTTCTGCAATGAGCATACTAAGGGACAGACTGTATTTGGGATTGCTCAGAAAGTTTTGATGAGGAAGCAAAGAAAGCTGGAAAGAAAGAAGGGAATGCTGGAAGGGTAAAATTTTAAAAAGAGGGAACTGAGGATACAAGAGGGTAGTGAATGAACAAATTATAGACAATTATTTGAAAAATACTTCTAAAAAAGAATGATCCTATTAACATGCAGTTCTGGGAGAAATCTTTCTGGGGTGCTCTAACATTTACAAGTCTCATGATCCTTCCTGGTCCTCATTCTCTCTTGAATCCCCTGCATTTAAATCAGATAATAACTTCTGTACTCCATTCCCTTCCTTTACTTGAAGCTATGGCAAAAGCATAGATGCAAAATACACTGCTATTCTAGGTAAACGTGCATTCTATTTGTGTGTAGATGTGTGTGTTCATGTGTGTGTGTGTGTATGTTTGTTTGTGTGTATATGTTGTAAGCCTGTGTGGGTATGTATACATGCATGGTTGCACATGTAGATGCTAAAAATCAATATCCTGTATCTTCCTTCATGATTGTCTGAGTTATTTGAGAGCAAGGGCAGAACCTTGCATTGAACCTGGATCTCAGTAGCTTGCTATTCTATCTGCCAGTGAGCTACAGGGCTTCATGTTTCTGAACCCCCAATGCTAAATTACAGGTGTCCATCACCATACTGACATTTGCATATGGATGCTCTCAGGTCCTCAGTCCTATGTGACAAACACTTTACTGACTCTTCCATACCCCCAGCCCCTAAATTTGTACTCCAACAGCCAAATATTTCTATATTTGCTTGTTTTGTGGTGCCAGGAATTGAACCCAGGGTCTTATAAATGTCAGGCAAGCACTCTACCACTGAGTTACACTCCCTGGCATGAACTGTTTCTTCAGCCAAAATATTAATAAATAGAAAGATAATTTTTAGTTGGAGAATTAAAATCAAGCCCCTATTTCCAAATTCCATCTTAAAATATATTGCTGATAGAGATGGAGGTCTTAGGTTAAATTAAGTAGGTTTGATGTTTTACCATTTTAAATTTTACCAATTTAACACTGAAATAGACTATGATTTCTGAAAGGATGATGAACTATTCATATTCATTTTAACTATTTGCACTCATGCCTGAAGAAGTAGGCTTTCTGAGTATTGAGTGTTGTGTTTGTTTGTTTGTTTTTGCAAAGAAGTAGTAAAAGTTTGCTTCTGGAGATGAAATTGTTCAGCTTAGCTTTGTTCATGATTTTACCTCCACTCACCCTCCCGCCTCATGATACTGCATAAAATACTAGCCTCATTCAGAGAAGATATTTTTGTTTCTCAAGTGAAATGGCAAATGTAAAAAGTCCACTTCCACAGCGTAGAATAGTGAGAAATTCATTTTTGACAAGAAGTAGCAAAACTAAAGATCTGTAGTTTCCTGTGAGAATTTTACTTTACAAAATCCCATTACTCTCCTTATCCCTGATAGAATAAATAGCTCATGGGATATCAGTGGCCCATCTGAACAACTCAGAGCTTGTCCACTAATGTCACATGATAGCCTGTGGTTCAGAGCAGAGATAGAGTAATCCTGACTCCTGACTGGGGGGGGGGGCTTAAGTGTTTACCCAGTCTGCAGGTTTTCAGAGAGACAAACTTTGAATATCAGTTTTCCTTTTACTATGAATGAGAGAGCTCTGCACTGTGTTCTCACACTAAATTTCCTTGTGCAGTGGCTTAGTAAAATGAAAGCAAACATTATTCGGAACATTAGCTATAAGTCATGCAAAATTTGGCAGTTCCAATTAGCATTTGAATAATTCATTGAGAGGAGCCCCACAAACCACAGGTCTGAGAATGACTAACAATGGTATATCCATAGATAAGGATGTTACTATCCATGCTGGCAAGTGACTCAAAAATATATTGAAGCTCAGCATGAAACTTTTGACTATTTGATTCATCAATATTTATGGAAACTTATTAAGACTTATGATTTCCATTTCCTGAGGTGATTCATGCAACAGAAACTTCTCAGAAAAAGTCATTAATATTGTCAACATATTTATTGTAACAATCATGGATAGAATGGCTGGGAAGACCAAAGTCAATCCTAGGGATTCCCATAATAATACGTTTTCCAAAGTCAAAGATAATGAAGGCAACTGGGTGTTATAAGAAAGAAGTCATGAAACAGATAGTTGATTAAAATTAAAAGCAATGTAGCTATCTATGCCATGGGATTGTCATAACACAACTATTTGAAGGAAAAACAATAAAGATAAGAAAATATTTTGTATAAGTTGGAATATGCAATGTCCCTGGTGTGCTTATTTGGATGTTTTGTCCTGTTTGGTGGTGTTATTCTGGGATGTTATGGAATCTGTAAATGTGGCCCAGCTATAGGATATAGGCCCCTGGGCACTGTTCCTTGGAGATATAGTATCTTGCCAGCTTTCTGTCTGTTTTCTGTCAGCTGTGATGTGTGTAGCTGTCCCCTACCATACATGAACTTCTACCTAAGGGCATGGATGGAGTCTTCTAAGAATATAAACCAAAATAAAGCCTTCTTCTTTCTAGATTATTCTGTCATCTCTTTAAGCTACAGTGATATGAGGGCAATTAATAGAATAAGAAAATTAGTTAAGTCAGACACCGTGGTATATAGCTGTAATAGAAATATGCAGAGTTGAAGGCAGGGGGACATGAATTCATGAATATTGCTTGTTATATAGTGAGATGCTGTCTAAAGAAAGAAAGAAAGAAAGAAAGAAAGAAAGAAAGAAAGAAAGAAAGAAAGAAAGAAAGAAAGAAAAGAGAAGGGAAGGGAAAGGAAGGGAAGGGAAGGGAAGAAGGGAAGGGAAGGGAAGGGAAGGAAGGGAAGGGAAGGGAAGGGAAGGATGCTAGGATGGAATGAGGGAGAGTGGGAGGGAGCGGAGGTGAGACAAGGAGAAAAAAAAACAATGCTGTCAAAGGTTATGGAAGGAAGATATGGATTACTAAACCTATTTCTGCATTCAAATTTACTTGTCAGAGCAACTATTAAGTGTCTACTTTGGAGCCCTTTGGTAGGATCTTGAGATCAATTTGTAAATATAATTTTAAGTAATCCTTATTTTTACATTTTCACATTTAATTGTTTGTATACAATTGTACATATGTACAAATCAATGTTCTGCACACTGAAGTACATAGGAATTTTTTATTTGTTTTATATATTTTAATATTTTGTTTATGTTTATTGAATTTTTGTGCATTTCATACACATCTTAACCACCTTTCCATGTCCTCCCCCATCTGCATACTCGTATAGCCCCCAACACACTGGGTTTCATGCATTCTTTCATTTATGTTAAGGCCTAACAAGTCAAATTAGTGTTCCCTGACCTTCCTTAGTGCAAGTTCATCCAGTAGGTTCTAGTCAGCTATTTAGAGTCACTCGCTTAAAGATCAATTCTCCCTCACCCATCATTAATCAGCTGCCAATAGTTCTTTGGCTAAGGTTGAGGCCTGAAGTCCATTTCTGAATTATGTGCTGGGCAAAAGCCAATGGGGAGAAAGACACTAAGATTATGCACAAGGGAAATGTTTGCCATGCTTTCAGTTACTAAACTCTCCTGGTTTGCTCTGATGCCTAAATGGTCTTCAAATATCAACGAATGTGATAATTACGATTTCTCTTTGATCAGTATACAAGAAAACTATATAGTTTAACTTTTTTATCATATAAAGCTTATTAATACCAATTCTTACATCTAATATTTTGAGGAAGATAGGAGAATTTGAGGCTGGGGAGAAGGCTCATCAGTTAAGAGCATTGGCTGCTCTTGCAGAGGACCAGGGTTCAATTCCCATCACTCATATGATGGCTAACAATGGTCCATAATTCTGATTCCAGGGTGTTTGACATCCTCTCTGACCTCTACAGGCAACAACATGGGTACACTAACACCCGTGCAGGCAATGCACTCATACAAATAAAATAAAATAAAATAATATAAAATGGAATTAAATAATAGACATGTTTTTTTGTCTTCTCTGGTTTCTTCTAGAGGCCAGCAAGAGTTAATTAACCTTTCACATAAATACTTCCCTTTGTTCATGTATTGCCCACTTTTTGATAGCATCTTGCAGAAGCAAATCTGATGCTTGGTCTGATGCATAGTAAAGCTCCCAAGTAATCAATGTTCAAGACTGTGGTGGAAAAGCTGAAGATAAGGGCTTCTTCTGTGCCATCTTATAACATCAGGGTTTGGTGGGCAAAAGACCACACAGGCAGTTACTGAGTAATACCTTGAGTACTTGAACAGTAAAACAAATATTTTCCTGATCAAAACTAGAGATCAGTTTCACACTTGACTGACGGTCTTGCCAAGGCAACTTGTTGCTTTTGGAAATTAACAGATTATTAAAGAAATGAGAATGAACTTGGAAAATCACTGTAGTATTTGAAACTATTTCCTCAAATTAAGTTTGGTTTAAAGTATCCTCTGATTCCAAAGTTATATTATTAGTATAGTTAAAGGCCCCAAACTGTGACAGGGCAAAATTCCTCCTTCATATATTCTCAGAGTTAGTTTTCTTAGAGGAAAGCAATATAGACTTTAGACACTGGAGAAGAACAAATAATGTCTATTTAAATTTTTTTTGTTCATTTTTACTTTATGAGTGTTTTGTCTGCATGCGTATCTGTGAAATGTGTGTGCAATGCCCACAGAGGCCAGTAGTGGGCATCATATTCCCTCCAGAACTAGAGTTATGAACATTGTCAGCCACCCTGTGAGTTCTAGGAGCTGAATGTGGGTCCTCTGCCAAGAATTGCTGCTCTTAACCACTAAGCCATCTCTCAAGCCCCACGAATATCTGTTTTATAAAATAATATGGCTACATTTGAACATTTCTTTCTCTGTTTCATGATCTAAAAATGCTTATGATCACCTCAGGAATAATGAAAACATGTGCTTGAGAAGCTTGATATTAACTTAGGGTGAGTGGTACCTATCACTTCAACAGGATTTTGACATATGTTAACAAGTAAATGTCCACACAGTGCAAACCTCCCAGAATTCCACATTCAAGAGTAATAGCTATCAAGACAGATTTATAATAGGAATATATCACAATAAATCTTTCTTAAGTTGAAAATGCATTTATACTACTGACTTGATTTAAACAACATAGCTTTGTAAAATAATACAGTATTGCCCTTTACTTGTGAGTTATATAATCTAAGGATTCCAAAGGATCCCTGAAACTGCATAGTACCAAAGTATCTCTAAAACTGCATAGTACAGAACCATCTGTAACTCCAATTCCAGTAGAACTCCAGTTCCAGGGGAATCTGAGACCCTCTTCTGACCTCCGCGGCATTGCACGACACGGGTGCACAAACCTACATGCAGACAGTACACTCATACACATACAAAAAAAACCTGCATAGTACAAAGCCATATGTATAGAATGTGTTTTTTCCTATTACAGTACAGCATCACCACACAGTGCCAGAGGTAACTGTCTTTCCACATTTTACTCTCTGGAGCTTCCTTGAAATTATTTTGTTTCTCAAAACATTATTGAGCACTATTCACATTTAATAATGTTATTTTGGTAAATAACATTATTAAAATGTGGTTTATATGTACAAAACTACTGTGAATATTGCTACAGTCCATCTGATAACCAAGAAAGTGACTTAACCGGTTGGGTGGTTCCTATAATGTGGATGCAGTAGACAAAGATCCATATCCTATAAGGGAAGAAGTAAGATGAGTGATTTCTTCACACTGCTCAGAAAAGCACTGAATTAAAGTTTTATTTTTTTTCTTTGCAGAATTTTCTGTTCAATATTTTCAAACCATGCTCAACCAAGAGTAACTGAAATTCAAAAAGTAAAAGCACTTTGTCCTTAAGATAACTGCACGGTGTACAGTGTAAGTTGTTTGCTCCAGCGATATAATCTCCCTGAAACCATTAGGCTTATGGTTGCTGCCTGGGTTCAAGGGAGAACGTCATAGTGCAGATATACAGCTCAGAGATCAATTGTGCAAATGATAACTTCCTTACTAATTATATTTTCACATTTTTATATTTGTCCATATATATATCTATATATATATATATATATCTATATTATATATAATATTTGAGGTAAACACTAATAAACCATAGGCCAACAAGACAGCTCCGTATGGGAAAGGCATTTACTCTCAAGCCTGATGACCTGAGCTCAATCATGATACATTCATGGTAGATAGAAAGAAAAGTGTGACAATTTGTCATTGACCTCAGTGCATGCATCCATTTTCTCTCCTCTCTCTCTCTCTCTCTCTCTCTCTCTCTCTCTCTCTCTCTCAGACATAGGAACTTCTTGGGGTTGGCTGTCTAAATTATCAAAGTACTACATGAAGAAGAAATACCGTGGTCCTGTAATTGTACTGTGAATTCCCTACTATGAATTTTCTTTTTAGTCTCTCTACAGAAAGATTTTGTAAAGATACCCACATCAAGAACAATTGTATTATAAGTAATTAGTAATGTGTATGCCAAGCAATTAAGAAATATATCATTTTGATGATGTGCCTCCGTCAATATCAGCTACACCGCAACAGCCTGGAGATACTGTGCAACAGTGGCAGCCAAGTGTTCTAATTGGCTATTAGCTCTCTCCTTGGAGGAATAACTCACAGTGGATGCCACAAACTTATGTCCTCTATCGGTTAGGATATGTTATACGCCACAATAAGAACTTGTCATCCTTTATAGAGAACCACAGTTTGCGGATTAACAACCATCCAAGCATCGTTGTCTATGCTCCACAGCTTAGCTTGCCCATAATAATTAGTCCTTGCTTCAAGCCTGTAATTAATTGCTTGTGCTTTGTTATATGACTAAAAAGGGATCACTGGAAAAAGCTGTCACCATAAAGGGAAACAACCTGAACAGACTGGAGTCCAAAATGACAACTCCAAAGAAATTAGACTGTTTTCTTCTCACCCACTTGTGCCCCTTTCCCAAAGCCCAGGGAACAAACTGCGGAAGAGGAGGCGTGGTAGATTGTAAGGGCTGCAGAGAGATAGGGGTGAATCATGAGACTACAAGAATATAGTCTGGACTTCTAACTGATCAACATGCCTGTGCATACAAGCTTCTCCAACTGGACTATGGGAACCTTGGGTTGTTCAAAATTTGGACATAAATACTTGCAAAATGCACCAATTACCTAATTGTATGACATACTGAGTAACATCAATGTCATCTGCAAACAACTGTGTCATTATATTGTCCTTAAAAATAAAAATAAAATAATAATAATAATAAAATGAAAAAAAGAAACAAAAAAAAGAAAATGATTAAAAAAGTGTGCTGTAAATGACATAAAAAAAAGAAATACATCATTTTACTGACTTGATGCCACAAATATTCATTCACAGTTTGAAATTTGTAAAGTGGAGTTTTGTTCTTTTTACTTATGTGTTTGTGTTTTCCCTGCATATATTTATGTGTGACATGTGAGTGCAGTGCCCCAAAGGCCAGAGGACGGTAAAGAGCCTTTGGAACTAGAGGTACTACAATTATTAGGCTGTGCTTGTCCCACTCTAAAAGACTTCAAATTTTTTTTTGTCTTTTCAAGACAGGGTCTCTCTGTAGCCCCAACTGTCCTGGAACTAACTCTGTAGACCGGGCTGGCTTTGAACTCACAAAGATCGGCCTGCCTCTGCCTCCCAAATGCTAGGATTAAAGGTGTGTGCCATCACAGCCGGCTAAGACTTCAATTTTTAAACTAAACTTTATATTCATAAATTTGAATTTTAAAGGAATATAATAAAAACTGAATGAGCCTCTTAGTCTCACAAAAAGCTGCATCTACCTTTGCTCTGAACTAAGCACCTAGGTTATATCTGATCCTAGATAGTCCAAGGCTTCAAGCTTGCATTCATTGTTGATTTTTTTTTCTTTGAATCATGAAGAACAGAAAAATTTTGGATCCTGTCCTTGTGAGCCTTGGTATGTAACTACCTCTGGAACGCATGCTCTATAACACATGTTATACATGACAAATTGTCACATTTTTCTTTCTATCTACCATGAAGCTATCACGATTGAGCTCAGGTCATCAGGCTTGAGAGCAAGTACCTTTTCCATATGGAGCCATCTTGTGGGCCTATGGTTTATTTTTAACCTTAAAATTGTGCAAATATAAAAAAATGTGCAAATATGAATTTGGTAGGAATTATCATTTGAACATTGATCTCTGAGCTGTATATCTTCCTAAAACTATTTGGGAAGCTGTTGTGTTCTCTTAGTGATTCTCATTTCTATAGAACGTGTGCCTTCCATCTGGGGTTCTGGCCACAAAACTGGACTTCCTGTAAGTACTGTTGAGCTTGTCATCCAGTACCCATTGATTAATCTAAATGCAAGTCTACTTCCCCTTTTTTGGGACACAATGCCATGGCATCTTTACATCCAACATTTATAATGAAGCACAGTTAAATAAATAGAGAATCAGAGAACTCTGCTTAACCTAAACTAATAACTTTTCATCATAAAACACAAGATATTTTCATATTTTAATCTTTATTTTCATATTTTTGAGACAGGGTCTCCCTTTAGTCCCAGATGGCCTGGAGCTCACTCTGTAGACCAGGCTGGCCTTGAATTCACAGAGATCAACCTACCTTTGCCTCCCAAGTGCTAGGATTAAAGGCCTGCTCATATTTTACTCTTATCAAGTCCTAATGTGTGTTTCAGTTCACTACTGCTATGCAATAAACTAGTTCAATGATGAATAAATGAAAACAACTTTATTTCATACATTTCATGGAATCACTGTCCTCAAGTGGGTGTGAAAAAACATGGGGTATATCTAATCATCTGAAGGCTTTATTATAGCAAACCATTCAACACTGCTGGTCATACTTCCATCCATGCTGCCCTGAATTAGGCTCTGACCCAGCCTATTAAAAAGGACATTTTCCATGATCTCCTTTATGTTTTGAGTTCTTATAGTAAAATTCAGAATCTAGGGTATATCTCAAAAGAAATTTGTTCAAAAATGAGAAAAATCAAAACCTGCCTGTACTCAATAAATCTTGACCCAGAACTAGGATAGGAGTGTCTCAGCCATACTCTTGTGAGTACAGCATTCACTGGTGGGTCCAGAAATCAAGGCAAGGAAGGTCTGACCTTAGAGTACTTGAGTCAGTTGCTCTCACTGCATCCGCATCTAGAAGCCAAGAGAGATGAAAGTTGCTGTTCAACCTCCTTTCCTTTTTTGCTCGTTTTTGGGACTCCAGTCCATATAGTGATATTGCCCAGATTTAGGGTTTCTAGATCAATTAACATAATCTAGAACATACTCATAGTCATGTCCAAATTTGTTTCCTGAAGATTCTAAATTCTATCAAGGTGACCATCAGAATTAACCATTCCAATGTTTGTTATGTAGTCAGTAACTCCTTGATTAATGTCTTCATTCTTTCAGAACTTTGGGAACTGTGCCTGAAATTATTGGATTGATATACTCCAGAACCAAAGAAAGGTGGATCCCTGTGAGATCAAGGCCAGGATGATGTATTTAGTGACCTCTTGGCCAGCTTTGGCTACTGGGAGACCCTATATTAAAAGAAATTAAAAGGCCATGATGAATCCTTTTCCCCAAATGTTTAGTTCATCTCTATAACTCAACATTGCTTTCCTTATAATATAATCTGTAAAGAACAATGTAATATCACTGTCTATAAATTTTTACTGACTCATATATGGACCCCAGCTATCAGAAACTAGTATAATTTTTTGTATAGAAATGAACCAAAAGCTTCCTCCTTGTCTAGAATAAAACAAGGAACCTAAAATATAGCAGAAAATGTTCTTTAAAAATTAGGGCATAAAATATATGTCAATGTAGAATTTTCAAAACCTTATATTACATAGGAATTGAAGATCTGTAGCCTTAGTGAGGGCAAACATTTAGCTACCATCACTCTTTATCCAACTCTAAATTAATAAAACAAATTATCTTCCTGATAGATGAAGTCGTTCTTATATTGCAGAGTCACACCATCTGTTCTAACATTAATATTTTCAGAGTTTCTCAGAGAACATATTTACAAAGTAGCTATATATACTTTTAAAATTGAAACCAATGATAGCCTTCAATTGCATCAATTGTGCTATGTGTAATGGCCTAGAGAAAGCCCCAAGCCATCTCTACATGCCACAAAGTCTAAAGTAGAGCTTCCTAGTATAAACTAATCAAGAACTGACACAGAAGTTAAGCCATCTGGCATCCCATCAGCCCATGCCTGCATTTATAGCTGAAGCCCAGAGGTTTCATGCACTATATATTAAGCCATGTTGGGATTCCATGATATATCTGAGCACACACACACACACACACACACACACACACACACATGCACACACACCATATATAAGGTAACAGATGGGAGGAGTATGTGATGCTGTATATTCAAGTATATTTTCTCACTTGACAAATTATCAGAGTTTCTGTGATACCTTTTCATTCTTCTCTATTATATTGATCATCTAAGTAGTATCACTGATATCTAATAATGAAGATTGCTGCATCAATTTCTTTTCCTATTTCTGTGATAAAATAATATGCTAAAATAATTTTAAGAGGGAAAAAGTTTATTTAACTCAGAGTACCAAGTTACAGTCTATTATGGGAAGGACTCATGGGCAGGGGTCAAAGGAGCTGGCCACAATGCATCCATAATTATAAGCAGAGAACAATAAATTAACACATGCATGCTAATATTCAGTTTGCTCTCTCTACTATAGTTTTTTAATAAATGTTCTTACTTGAGAATTTTATGCAGTATATTTTGATCATATTCACCCCCAACTTCTTCTGGTAATTCCTCATATATACCCTCTATGGTGGTTTGAATGAAAATGTCCCCCATAGGCTTCAAGTGTTCAGACATTCTGTCCCCAGTTGGTGGCACTGTTTTGGGTGATCTCAGAGGGTGTGGCCATGCTGGAGGAAGTATGTCACTGGGAGTGGGCTTAGAGAGTTCAACAAGATTTGCCAGTCTCCAGCAGCTCTCTCTGCTTCCTGTGCCTCCTTGAAGGTGTGAACTTTGGCTTACTGCTCCAGTTCCTGCCAACATGCCTCCTCACCACAATGGACTCCCTGGAACTGTCAATCATAAGCTCAAATAAGCTTTTCCTTTTGTAAGTTCCTTGGTCATGGTGGTTTTATCACAGCAACAGAAAAGTGATAATACACCCTCTTATCACTCAATAGTCTTTCAAATGCCTTTACAGTTACTTATTTCTCCCAGAACCTCTGCTCTAACTTCACATCCCTCTCTCCACTTAGACCACCGTTCTCATTGTTTCCCTTTCAACTGTGTTATACTCTTCCCCCTCTTTTAAGGTATTTCTTCCAACTCACCACCCATAGCCCCTTTCTAGTTTTCTGAGTCCTACAGACATTCCAAATTTAAACATGGAAATTTAAAGCTTCCATGCTAAAATCCACATATGAGTGAGAAAATATGACACTTGTATTTTGGGGTATGGGCTGCTTAGTATAATGTTTTCCAACTCCATCAATTTACCTGTAAATTTCATAATTTCAGTTTTTCTTTACAGCTGAATAAAATTGCATCATAACCAGGTACCAAGTTCTCACTACCCATTCATCAGTTGATGGACAACTAAGTTGTTTCCATACCCTAGATATTGTGTGTAGAATAGCTATGAACACTGCTGATCATGTGTCTCTGTAGTAGGACAGTTTGGGGGGATATGCTTAGGAGTGGTATATTTGGGTCAAAGAATAGATCAATTTCTTTATTTTAACTATCACAGTGATTTCCACAGTGGCTACATCAATTTGTACTCCCTTCAACTGTGCATGAGAGGGTTCCACATTCCTCACATCTATCCAGCATTTGTTGGCATTTGTTTTCTTTATCTTAGTTGTTCTTACTAGGGTAAGATAAAATCTCAAAGTTCCAGCCTATAGAATGTGAAGACAGTCTTTGCCAACTATTTATGGGTCAGATGATTAGTGTCTACATTATAAAAGAAGCTCAAGAAAAGGAAGAAAAGAAAAACGAAGACAAATAACTCATTGAAAAGTGGGCTATGGAACAGAACAGAGAGCTCTCAGAAAAATATAAATGGCTAAGGAATATTTTTAAGGTGTTCATCATTCTGAGCTGTCAGGAAAATACAAATTAAAATAACTTTGTTCTCTCCACTCTTACACAAAGCAATATTCCTTGTGTAGGAAATAGTACCAGGCCTAGTGGGAGAATCTTTCCACCTTAATTAATAACATCAAGGTAATTACCAACAGGCATGCCCAGAGGACCATCTCTCAGGCAAGTCTAATTTCTTTGAAGATAGCAGTTACCACTAACCATCACCATTGCTTTCCCACAACTGACTTTGTGAGCCACTGGTAGTGTAACTGAGTCATTGACACCACACACATAGGCAAAACCCAGGAATTGAACCTGTAAACTGTGGTTTATTTAAAGAGTCAGCAATCTGAGGACTATGCATTACCGCCCTACGTACCTGTGTTTTTGTTTTTTTTTTTTTTTTCATCTTTATCCAGAAGACTATAGAGAGAGGAAACAAAGGCAAGCAGCCATTTCAAAGTTTAGCCTTGCCTTCTGTTCAGGTGGTCAGCCTTATATCTTAGATTTATGGTATTGAGTCTGTTCACCTCATCATCTCCTGTGTGTAGCAGGGGAACAGGCCACAAATAAATGCCAAGGCTACTGAGTCATACATTCCTACTGAGCTTCTTGCAATGAAATTTAACTCAAAGCAAACAAACCATTAGCACTGTGTACAAGTAGATTCCTACCTAAGGGTTAAAGTAAAAATGTCTTCTTATGATAGAGATTATGAAGTGCCATTGTCACAAATTCCTCTCTGAAACTGGTTCATAATCTCCATCGTATAATCAGGAAAATCATTAGAATAAACAAAGTACTGGTTCACCAAAATCTTCAGGAAGAATGTGCAGACTTCCATGACATCTCAGCTATATTCTAAGAAATTTCAGATATCACATTGATTATGAAATTCATAAATGTAATATCTGGAGCAAAACTAGAACTTTAACCAAATCTAATAATTATATTCAAAAAAGTATTGTAGTCTATATAAATAATAGAACATATCAATTTACCAGAATTAGATGCATTGCTTAAATATCCATCCTGTCTGTTTTAGGTGTTGCTTTCATTGCTGTTTTTCATCTATTGATTATTGAGTAAACTTATTTCTTGCCCAACTGAGTCTTTTTTGACTCATCATTTGAAGATTTCATACATGTTTATAATGTACTTTAACAATATTAACTCTACTCCAACTTCCCCTCCCAGACCCCCTCCAAGACCCCTTCCTTTCATAGCTCAATGAGTTCACTCAGTGTTCGCCATGTGTGCCTGGATGTAGGGCTGAATCATGTGCAACCTATCAGTGGCCACTTTCCTGAGGAAACCTAACTATCCCTGCCTCAGCAGCCTGCAACCATCAAAGCTCCTCAGCTAAGGAGGTGGCTTCTTGCGTTCTTTCCCTATGCTGGATTTTTAATTGTCTTGATCCTGTGTACATCTTGGGCAGGCAAGTACAGTCACTCTTATGACTGCTATGGCCCTTTCATGTTCAGAAGATATTAGTTTGTACTATTTCTCCTCAATCTCTAGCTCTTCCAATCTTTCTGACCCTTCATCCCAATGTTCTTTCTCAGAGCCATATGGGTAAAGAATGTGAATCACATGTGTCATTTAAGGAAGAGCATTCTACAGTTATTCATTCTCCAAACACTGACCAGCTCTAGATCTCTTCACTAATCATTGCTGCAAAAGGTGGCTTCTTTGATAAGGACTGAAAACTGTACAAATCTATTGGTAGAGACATATTTTTAGAATGCACTTTGATACTATATCTGTTAGCAAACTAATAGTAGTAAGTTCTCTCATATGCTCTATGACCACCATGGCCACTGATTCTCAGCTAGGTTTATGGTGGGAGCCATGAGTTCTATCCATCTTCTGGAGTGGGCCTTATAGTCAATCAGAATGTGGATGGTTATTCCCATAACATTCATGCCACTTTGCATCAATGTGCTTATCTTTTCAGATTGCTCAGTATTGCACCTCACAGAGTTCACAGATTTGTAGAACTCTTCACGCCTTTCCCTCTGTGTCCTGAGAACTAAATGTGTGGTTACTTCAACAATAGGAGCTTATCATCTGCTTCTAGGGGGTAAACAAGAGCATTGATAAAAATCTGCTCCGTTTGGGAGATCTGTGTGATCCCTATCTGCTTTTAAAACATTTCATAAAGCTTTCTGATTTATGCAAGAAATTATACAATAAATAAGCAAATCAAATGGAACCACTTCTGAGATCAAGCTAATTAATCATGATTATTACTTGGGTAAAATATTGTAGATAGTAAAATTATTCTTATCCCTTCAGTCATTACTCAGTTTCAACAGCCTCTGTTACTAACTATATTGGCAAGAAAAAAAAAATCCTAAGATATGAGAATTCTAGACATATGCTCAAATATTTTAATTGCTAGCTTTATAAAAGGAAACATTCAGGGCAAAACATTAAATTGAAGTCATACCTGCATATATAAATATTTTTAATGGCTAATTTCCCATTCAGAATCCCTTCTGATCTTCATACTTAGATATGATCAAATCACACCAAGAAAGAGTATCTGATGAAAAAAATCTCAAAACAAGAGTATTAATTGCAAACTTAAAAGTTCACAGTTTCTTCTGGAGAGATGGCCTAGAGGTTAAGAGTGCTGACTGCTCTTGTAGAGGACCTGGGTTCGATCCCCAGCACCCACATGGAGGCTGAGAACTATCTTTAACTCCACTTCCAGGGGAGTCCAACACCCTCTTCCGACCTCCACGGCATTGCACCACATGGGTGGACAAACCTACATGCAGACAGTACATTCATACACATAAAAATAAATAAAATTTTTAAAAAGTTCACAGTTTCTTTTAAAAGTCTCTTAACTGTTGGTTCTTGTAAAATCCAAAACAAGTACTGTCTCATTTCAACAGGAAGAATCAGGCAAACCTAAGTAAAACCTAAATCCAGCAAATTAGCTCAAGGTTGGACATCTGGGATTCACTCAAGATCTTCTGGGCTCCAAAAGGTTTCAGTAACTCCCCTTCTCTAACTCTGCTGTCCGTCGCACACACAGCTCATCTCGCAGGCCCAGTCTGCCTCCATTCCACACCTGCTGCTGCCCTTGGCAGTCATCCCATGGTCCTGGCATCTCCAAAAAGTTTGGGTCTGCACTGAAACTGAGGCTGCACCTTCACCAACAGGCACTTCTGATCCCTCTGGTGCAAAACCTCAGTTTCTCTTCATGACCCCTTCAATACTGGAGGTCTTCATTGTAACTGAGGCTATGCTTTTAACAATGGCCTTTCCTGGCCTCTAACAATGCTAAGCCTCAGCTGCTGTGACCCCTTCACATTTTAACATCAGAACCAGATAAGGTACTCTTACACATTACCACGTCCTGCTTCCAACTTGAGATGGAGGCTCAGGACTCTTCTGGACCACAGCTTCTGTGTGCTGACCCTGAGGAAATTCTTTCCAGAAGATTTCACCACAGTGATACTGGTCTCTTGTTACTTACAGCTGATTTGTCAGCACCAACTAACCAGCATCAATTATCCTAGTAAAACAAAGGTTTTTACTTCAGGTTCTCATCCTTTGTTAATTTACAGCTGATTCTTCAGCCCCAGCCAAACAGAACCCACAGCTTCTCATATAAAAAATATCAGCCATACCACTCCTGGTTATGTACCCACTAGACTCATCTTACTGCAGGGATACATGCACAGCCACGTTTATTGCAGCTCCCTTCACAATAGCAAGGAGCTGGAACAAGCCCAAGTGCCCCTCAACTGATGAGTGGATAGAGAAAATGTCGTACATCTACACAATGGAGTTTTATGCAGTAGTAAAGAAAGATGACATCATGAACTTTGCAGGTAAATAGAAGATATCATGCTGAGTGAAGTAATACAGTCCCAGAAAAACAAATGATGAATGGTATCCCTCATCAATTACCTAATTGTATGGCAAACTGAGCAATGTTAATATGATCTGAAAACAAGTGTGCTCTTACATTGTAGAATCCCTTAAAAAATAAACAAAAAATAATAGGAAAAAAATATCATAAAAACAGCCATGATGGTCTCTGCTTCCCTTTGAAGCTTTACAAGCCAGGCCTCCATAGTCTACAACTTTTTCACAGTAACACACTATAGGCATTCAATGGCTTTTCTAGCCCAAAGGTCAGAATGTTTCCACAATCCTCCCCCAAACACCAAAGTCAGGTCTGTCACAGCAATAGCCCACTCTCTGGTATCAACTACTACTCTAGTTTCTTTTCAATCACAGTGACAAAACACTCTGACCAATACCAACTTAGGGAAGAAAGGGTTTATTTGGCTCAAATCTCCCATGTCATGGTTCATCACTTAGGGAGCCCCACATAGGAACTCAGGGCAGGAACTTGGAGGTAGGAGTTGAAGCACAGGCCATGAAGGAAAGTGTCTTACTGGATTGCTCCTCTGGTCCAGGCTGCAACTGTTTTTTCAACAAAGGACCACCTGCCCAGGGGTGGCATCACCCATAATGGATTGGGCATCACCCATAATGGAATGGGCACTCCTTCATCACTCAGTAATCAAGAAAATACCCTAAATACCCACAGGCCAGTGCAATGGAGGAAATTCCCCAACTGAGGTTTACTCAAGCCAGGTGCGCCAAGTTGGCACTAAAGCTATCCAGCACAGTCCCTTCAGCCTATAAAATTACAGTTAACTGTAGGCATCTTAGATTGACATATATCTTTGAAAACATACAATAAGGTGTTTTTTTTGTTAATTACACTATTGACAAGCTGTAAAAATGAACCATATTCTAAAACTTGTTTCATTTTAAAAATTTGTTACTAACCATCTTGGGTTAAATAAGTAACCAAGAATTAGTTCAGAATCTCTTAGCAAGGCCTTTATTCACTATGTCCTCAACCATTTTTATTCTACATGATTGGCCTCTGGAGACACACACACACACACACACACACACACACACACACAAATTGTGTCTCTTAATTGCCTGGTAATAACTGCTTTTTACCTTTTTACCATGGAATTCATTTTGTGCCATTATTGGGCTGGTAGAATTGGGCCAAGGTAAACCTCTGTGTCCTTGATACAGATTTGCTGTCTGACCTAGAAATACCATTTGCATATCAGTATGCTTGCAGGCTAGTTTAGAAAAATCTTGTTGATTGCTGGTGGAGGAAATAGTCCCCAGATGTATTCCCTTTTCAATTTTGTTAATTGAAAGATGAAATTATGTACAGCTACCATTTTCAGCATAATGTTTTGAAGTATAGGCACTTGACCAAATATAGACAATAAATACATGCTTTCATTAACTTAGGTAGTTAGCAGTTTTATGGATAGAACACTTTACAGCCACCTTTAGTATTTTTTAGCAATACTATATTTTATGTATAATAAACCTTGGTGCTACGTAATCAGTCTTCAACTTGTTTCTTCTATTGATCTAAAGTGTTATAATTTCTGAGCAATAGTAAATACCAACCTATCTCTTGACTATCTGAAATCATTCCATCCATTATAACAGAAACAGCTTCTTAGAATGTATCCATGCTTCTTTTCCACTGTGGCTTGTTACATTTTCACATGTTTGGATGAATTTGGATAGTGTTGGTAGAAGAGCTTCATTAAACTGAAAGATACCTCCTTTTCCTTTTTTATCATCCCAGACACATAGATAGCCCAATACTGTAATACACAAACATTTGTGATATTCCTGAGAATATTTAGTGAGACAAAAATCAAGAATACCAACTAAACTTTCACATAATTAGATTTAAGTTCACCTTGTTTAAAGTCAATTAGTAATTATTAGCATAGATTTTGTGCCTATTTCAACAGGGAAATGGTAAAAACTTGAAGTCATATACTAAGAATGGCATGTTTTAGAAACTGAAAGGTTAAATGGAGAGTCTTCTCTAAATGCTCTCCTTTAAAACGGTGCCAGATGAGATGAGAGTTGAAAACATTTATCAGATCTGAATGAAAATACAAAGCTTTAAAACCACTGGTTAAAAGTAGGTTGTTTGAGCATTTCATCAAAGCTACTGGATTTGTTAATGACATAATGTACCTTCAAGGTGTTCTGTTCCCAGCAGACCTCCAAGGGTTATCTGTGTCACACAGGATTAGGGAGTTTTAGAAATGCTTTAATTTAATTTTTAAAAAGAGAAAGTGAAAGTCATTCGGTGAGAGTGAATATAGAGTTCATCATTCTAGAAAGTGACTTAATGATATTTATTGATAAATATAAAATCCAAACTGTACATTCACTTTGTTTTAATTTGGATTCTCCCAAAAGCAGGCAAAGAGAGAGACTAATACAGAGTCAGAGAGACAGATGGAGGGAGACAATGGGAGAAAAGATGAATGAAAGGAATGCTAGACAGACGGAAGGAAGGAAAGAAAGAAAGAAAGAAAGAAAGAAAGAAAGAAAGAAAGAAAGAAAGAAAGAAAGAAAGAAAGAAAGAAAGAAAGAAAGAAAGAAAGAAAGAAAGAAAGGTAAAAAAGAAAAACTATTAAGCCAAAGAACTGCACATAAATTTCCTGCTCAGTAGCAGTTTCAAGAACGTAGGCTGGTAAGGACAGAAGGTGGGGTGACAGGAGAGGTCAACATGAGTGAACTGAAGAGCAGGTGATCTCTTTGAGCAGCTTAGGCTCAATCCAAGAGAACAGAAATGTGTCTCACACTTGCACCGCTTACAGCAGTTATGGGGGCTCACAGCTACAGCTCCATGGCAGAGTCCTGGCTTAGTGTGGGTGAGGACATTGGTGCAATTGCTAGCACTGGAAAAAAATGAAGTTATTTGGATTTGGTGGGTGGGTTTTTCTCCTGTCATCAGTTGTAGACTGTGAAGCAAAAGCATGAACCTAGGAATTTTCTAGCATTGTGGTGCCTAGAATGCCAGTCACACAGACAGTGAACAGTCAGGCAGTGGGACTCACAGGCATGGAAACATAGAACTGTGCACGATCATATGTAGGCACCCCCTAGAGATTCCGGACAGGTGCCTGCAGATATACATACACACATGCAGTAGTATACACATGACCTAGGAAATCACATGGGGAAATAGCATGTTTCATTCAGCTCTCATGGTAAAATGCTTGCAACAGAAACTCTAAAATACTTTTTTTTAAGAATATGAATGTGTAAGAAACTAGTGAGTTTTTATTTTATGAGTTCTATCAAAATTCATCTTCACATTCTCGATCTTTTAAATTGTCTGTTTTTCACATATAAATCTACAGGAGCTGCCGGGGTAGCACAGTTGGAAAGTTGCTGACTGTGCAGGCATGAGGAATGGAATGTGATTCTCAGCACGCACCTAAAGAGCCAAGACCAGAGGCCCCTGGTTGTGAAGTAATAAAGGAGAAATGGAGATAGGAAGATATCTGAGACCCACCAGCCAGTCAGCCCAGAGTCTCAGGCTTCAGTGAGAGACCCTGTCTCAGAAAATAAGGTGGGTGACCCCAGAGGGAAGATACTAAAGTCGATCTCTGGGCTCTGGGCATATAGACTCACATAGGTGCACACACAGGAACCCATACACATATGCAAAAAGAAGCAGCTGTAATCATAATATATCCTATCATTAGATAATTGATAAATAAAAAATATTAGAAGTGATCCTCCACAGAGTTTCCATATTTGACAGATGCAAGCATAGAATATCCGTTACATGAATTTCCCATGATTGATATTAAAAAGTACCACAATCTGGGTGGCTTACAATAGCAAAAAAGGTTTCTCTCACAGCTCAAGAAGGTAAAGATTGAAATCCAAGTTTCATGATGGCCTTGTTCTGAGAGCTATGACAGACCTCCAGTCTCCACTGGAGGCTGTTGGGCACCCTCAGCTTGCAGGTGTCCTCTGCTCTGACTCTGTTCTCACATGCTGTTCTCTACATGATGATGTCTCTTGTAGGATGCTTGAGGATTCAGTACCTACCCTTATCCACATTGTCCTCATTTTAAGTTGATTGCATCTGCTTTGTTACATTTGGGAAAGCCCTGTTTCCAAATAAGAATCATAGTCACAGATCTGGGTTTCATGAATTTAGTAGGTGGAAAGGGGCAGAAAAACAATTTGACCTCTCATATCAGTTAAATTTGAGTAACTATTAAAAGTGAATACTGGCCCAGATTTTAAATGGAACATGATCATACTACATATTTTACTTGAAATTAAAATTTTAATTTAAAATTAATTTAAAATTAATTTAAAATTAAAATTTTAAGTGTCCTAAGAAAACCTAGTCCTTAAGGATAATCACATTTCAGCATAATCTCATTTATTTCTACATGCTTATGAAGGAGTGTTACACTAAAAAACTAGAGCCTAAAAGGAAAAGCGTGAAACATTCTCTGTCCTGGTACTTAAAATATGAAACTAGTTTTCTAAATAATTTCATGAGCACTGAGAATAGCCTTCTTCCTTTTTTGTCTCATTTATTCTTTAAGGGTGAAATCATTATTTGACTTGTACCTGATAAATATTTATTGAATTACAATATATGGGACTATGTATGAGTAATGAGTACATAGTCAAATGGTAGATGATGAGAATGAAATATGATCCATAATTTAGTTTGCTAGTGAGGTAAAGGTCTCCCAAATGGTTGCTGAGTATGGACCCCAAGAGGTACTATAAAAATGGAATGAAATGTTAACTGTTATCCTAGGAATTTTGGAAGCTACAGGTCAGATTTTATAAAGTAACATTTTGCTTAGAAAATAGATATAAGCCGGGCATGGTGGCACTCTCCTTTAATCCTAGCACTTGGGAGGCAGAGGCAGGTGGATCTTTGTGAGTGCAAGGCCAGTCTGGTCTACAGTGAGTTCCAGGACAGCTGGGGCTACAGGGAGACCCTGTCTCAAAAAGACTGAAAAAAAAAATAGATATGAAGGACATTGGAAGTTGGTATGGAGAATACAGAAAAATATGACCTAAGGTTAGGAGTCATGAACCCGTTTATCAGTGAATGAGCTCCCTAATACAATGAACTCAGTCTTCACTCTCCATTGGAATCCTTGCAGCTATTGATTTAATTAATTAATTAATTAATTAATTAATTAATTAATTTTGGTCTATTTGAGACAGGGTCTTCCTGTAGCTCCAGCTGACCTAGAACTCACTATGTAGACCAGGCTGGCCTGGAACTCACAGAGATCCACTTGCCTCTGCCTCGTAAGTGCTGGGATTAAAGGAATGTGTTAGCATGCTCTGCTTCCTTGTTACATGTTGAATTCCAGTATTTCATTCAAAGGATGTTGCTTCAGTAGTTCCAGAATGTTTTTTTTTCCTTATGGAAGAACTCCTCCACATATTGCAAAACAATAATATAACAGACTTAAATGTATAATTTAAACGTGATTCAAATATAGCTTAATTCATACATTCTTTATGTAACAGACCAAGGCCAATATGGGCATGGATCAGAGAGCAGTAGACAAAGAGAAAAATTTAACTTGTGATTATAAAACGGGAGTAATTTTTAAATGTATCCAGAACCTGAGATTTACATATACAGAAATTTTTTTCATTAATAGAATAAGGCCCTTCTAGTTTTCAGTCTACAAATACCAAAATGTCTTTCTGTTCAATTTATTCCTCATTAAACACTTAAAAAGTTAGGAAATAACTCCCTTGTTCAAACTAATTTGTACATGCCCCATTACTGATGGTTTCCAATTAGCAAAGTAAAATGAAGACAGTAGAATGTCCCTTCTTCTAAGCAATGACCACATCTACACTAATTACTACTTATTTTAGATTACCAATATAAACAAGTCAGGAGCACATGAGGTAAACTGCATTAACATAGAAGAACTGGCTAACTTTTCATAAAAATTGCCTCAAAATGGTGTCTAAAAATAACAACTTAAATGACTAAAAATAACAGTGTGAGTCAAACTCTAAGAAAAGTAAATTCAGATTGCAGCTTGTTGTGTCTCTGCATTTCAGATAATGAAAGCGAAAAAATATTCTCAAAGCAGACAAAACAGTAATGTGAACTTTCAGAGAGAGATTTTATGACACAATGGAAAATGCTTAAGGGCTTTAACTGGAAAAAAAATTCTTGTGGTCTTTTCCTAAGGAGAGACTCACAAAATTTTCATAACATATACTACATTTGCCTAAAGAGAGGAACAACGTATGCATTATCTGTTAAGTAGTCACAATAGGTACTATCTTCATACCAAGTTAACAAAGGTACCTACCATGCACAGCCATGAATATGTGTACCTACTCTCTCTTCATTTGGGACTGCAGGCAGTATTACATTTGTCACTCAGGTGGTCAGTCTGAGGCTTACTTAGAGATAACCAAAGTCGCTCTGAATCTCAACCACAAACATAAGCCTTGTGCACAGATTCACGATAGACAATCCAAGGATTTTCATAGTATATTTTGAAGTGTTTTAGTTTCAGTAAAACCATGCTCATAATGTGCCCGAACAATGTACTGGAAACTTCTCCTTCCCTCAGTGTTATGAGAGCTGTTATCTGGATATGAGTCAAGCAGATTATGAAACAGAATTGAAAACAATAAGATTTTTTAACGAATATATTTTTATTGATGTTTTGTGTATTTCAGACGTCGTTTTTCAATTCAGTTCAGGCATATTCCCCTTTCCCTTTCCCCCACCCCAGCCCCAGATCAGCCATAACTGTCCTGCATCTTTCTCTCAGTCGTCTTTATGCTTAGGAATTCACATTTTATTTAAAGTATTTTATTTATTGTTTTTATTTTATGTATATAAGTGCATTGCCTGTATGTTTGTAACTGCACCTGTGTCATGCAATTCCCACAGAGGACAGAAGTTTCCATTAGAACTGGAGTTACAAAAGATTATTATCTACCATGTAGATGCTGGTAGACCCAGGTCCTCTGTAAGAGCAAACAATGCTTTTAACCACTGAGCCATCTCTCCAACACCCTCCCATTAAGATTTGATATCCATCTACTTTTGTTCTAAAATAATTTAGAAAGTTTAACTAATATACATGATCAAGTAGTGGTCTATAACACTCTATTTGAAAGCAATGCTATCAGAATTAAAGACTATAAGGATAAAATCAGAAACTAGTAAGAGCCTGCTAGGAATCCCCTTCATTATCACTTTAAGGAAACTCAAACCAAATGCAACTGAAGTCTAGAAATTAAGGATTTAAATAAGAAAATGTAAAATTTTTTTCTGATAGTTTTCTTCCAAGTCACATCTAAGTAGCTGTGCTTTAAACCCTGAGAATACGAGTCTGTAGTGGATAGACCAGCTTTAACAGTCATAGTAGAATCAAAATGCCACTGCTTAGAGGCAGTGCTGGTTGGCATGGAAAACATTATGCCCCTGTTATCCAATTCAAGCTCAACATAATTATACCCTAGACGACCTTCCCCAGAGTTTTCTGTTTCCACCATTATACAGGACCTATGGATTCATTAATTATCATTTTTCAAAGTTCTTTCAGCAAAGAGGAACTCAAGCCAGATGACTTAAAATAGGGAATAATTATGTTATTATGCTTTCCTGTGGTAGCATATTACCTCATGAAAGATTGTTGTTAACATGGAAAATTCCTCCTGATCTAAATTGAAAGGTGGAAAAAGGGTGGTAACAATTGTATTAATTTCCTAACACTGCCAGAGTAGACAATTGCAAAATGGATGTGTGTACATTCCTCAGAGTTGTGTAGGCTAGAAACTCAAGATAAAGGTGTCAGCACACCTGGCTATTCTCGGACTTCTCTGGAGGGCTTGCAGATGCTCATCAGGATTCAGGGTCTCTTGTGGCCTTTCTTCTGGCAGAGCCCATTGTAGTTGTGTCAGTCACATGGAAATAGGCTCTTAACAGGCCTATTTTCATTTTAGATACCTAACTAGTTACATTCTGAGATACCAGGCATTGAGACATCAACATATGAATTTTATAGTGTCATAATTTAGTCCATTGTACAGAACTTTTTTTTTTTTTTTTGGGGGCATTTGTGTCTTCTAAAAACTCAAAAGGAGGCAGAAAAGTTAACGACTAAAAGCACAGGTTAAGTAAGATTAATTTTAATGAATCAATATTGAATAAGGTTATTAGTTATGAAATCTGAGGAAAGTACTAAGAATACTCTTGTAGTTTGTCTTCCATTGCTGTGACAAAACACTCTGACCGACACCAACTTGGGGAGGGAGGAAAGGGTTTATTCAGCTTACATCTTCTGGGTCACAGTTCATCACTTAGGGAGCCCAAGGCAGGAATCTGGAGGCAGGAGCTGAAGCACAGGCCATGGAGGAATGCTGTTCACTGGCTTGCTCCTCTGGCTCATGCCCAGCCCGCCTTCTTATATGGTACAAAACAACCTGCCCAGGGTGGCACCACTCATTGTGGGCTGGGCCCTCCCACACTGCTCGACCATCAAGACAATACTCCACAGATGTGGTCACAGGCCAATCCAATGGAGCCAGTTCCCCAATTGAGGCTCCCTCAACCCAGGTGTGTCAAGTTGACACTAAAGCTATCCAGCACGAATACACAACAGCAAATTTAAAAATTAATCATCTAGATCAATGATTATGTTCTTTACCTTTTTTCATTTCTTTTTTTCCTTTTAATTCTAAACTTTTCCAACACAAATTTTAATTCATAGCCTGAAATACCTGCAAGAACAGAACTATGTTTGCCTTATAAATGTTAAGAACTCAGGTGCCCAAATAAATGTTTTCAAGTACTGTGCTGTTAGGGGCTATGTCTTAGTCATCTTTGATAATTAGTATTTAGCACAGTGCCTTCACCTGAACGGACAGATACTCAATGAATATGTGAAGACACTAAATATCACAAAGATATACTATAGTAAGAAGATGACAAAGAATGTATCATGTTTGAGTCCAAGTGACTGAGTTTAGGTCATTTTCTACATAATCTAAATATCACATAGGCGGGTAGGTGGGAAGGCTCAGCAGGTAAGGACACTGGGTGCCACACTGTCTCTACCTGAGTATTACCCCAGAAACTACATAATTCCATGGAAAGAAGTGACTCCTGCAGTTTGGCCTATGACTTCCCCATACACAAAGGTACACACACATGCACACACACAGAGTAAATAACCGTAATTTTTAAACATAAAAAATAAATCTCACAATGGCAACTCTAATAATCCATACTGTTCTCTGTATTTGGATTACTCATGAACTTATGATGGCAAAAGAAAACAAATTCCAAATTTTTAACAAGTTTTCCAGGTCCAAGAAGAGAATTCTCTTTGGAACAGTCTGTGACAATGAAACACTTGTGGTACTTAGGAGAAATGATGCATTGCTGAGACTGCAGCCATGAAGAAAAAAAAAAAAAAAA
>VZQC01012107.1:2167919-2177962 GCA_009823505.1 Rhizomys pruinosus
ACAGAAAAAACGTAATTCATGGATTAACATACCATCCAAACATCTGTGTCTATACCAAAGTAACCTACCATAACAATTAGTACTGTTTAAATACCGATATATCTAATTGCCTGTGCTTAATTAGTAGGATTGAAAGGTTATTCCTGGACAAACTGTCAGCCCATGAAAGGAAGCAGCCAGAACTGACCAGAGTCCAAAATGACAGCTCCAGAGAAAGTAGACTGGTTTGCTTCTCTTCCACCTGTGCCCCTTTTCTAAGCCTAGGGAACAATCTGCGGAAGAGGGTGCATGGTAGAATGTAAGGGCTGCGATTGGGGTGAATGGTGAAACTACAGCAATATAGACTGGACACTTATTTGATCAACTTGATTGAACACACAAGCCACCCCAGCTGGATGGTGGGAAACTTGGGCTGTGTAGGTTTGGGCACAACTGTTTGCAAATTGGTTTTATATGATGGATGCTTGTACTCATAAATTATTACTTATTGTTAAAAAATTAAAAAATAAAGAAGTAATAAAAAAATTAAAAAATAAGCAATAACTAGAAGCTTCTGTCTTGTTATTAGTTTATTACCGCAATTACTACAGTATGAGAAACCTATCCTCTGACTTCAGGAACTTTGAACAAAAAGTCAACTTGCATATTGCTAAGAAATTAGAACAGTTATTTGTATATTTTCCCTTTTTATTTTATGTGCATTGTTTGCATGTGTGTAAGTGCATCTGGGTTGTGTAATCCCCAAGTAGTCAGAACAGGATGGATTCCCCTGGAACTGGAATAAAAGATGGTTTATCTGTGGGTGCTGAAAGTCAAACCCCTGTTCTCTGCTGAGCCATGTCTCCAGCACCCATTAACCAGCCTCTTTACTCATCTTTCTTGCATAACAGCAATTCTGTTCATGTTGAAGTACTTCCCCTTTCCTGACCCTAGTATTATTTGGAAATGTGGCTGATCAGATGTTAACATGAAAAATTTATAAGGAGCTCATACAACTGAAGTAGGGAAAAAAATACCTGGTGGTGCACGCCTTTAATCCTAGCACTCGGGAGACAGAAACAGGCAGATCTTTGTGAATTCAAGGCCAGCCTGGTCTACAGAGTGAGTTCCAGGACAGCTGGGGCTACAGGGAGACCCTGTCTCCNTGCACATAAATTTCCTGCTCAGTAGCAGTTTCAAGAACGTAGGCTGGTAAGGACAGAAGGTGGGGTGACAGGAGAGGTCAACATGAGTGAACTGAAGAGCAGGTCATCTCTTTGAGCAGCTTAGGCTCAATCCAAGAGAACAGAAATGTGTCTCACACTTGCACCACTTACAGCAGTTATGGGGGCTCACAGCTACAGCTCCATGGCAGAGTCCTGGCTTAGTGTGGGTGAGGACATTGGTGCAATTGCTAGCACTGGGAAAAAATGAAGTTATTTGGATTTGGTGGGTGGGTTTTTCTCCTGTCATCAGTTGTAGACTGTGAAGCAAAAGCATGAACCTAAGAATTTTCTAGCATTGTGGTGCCTAGAATGCCAGTCACACAGACAGTGAACAGTCAGGCAGCGGGACTCACAGGCATGGAAACATAGAACTGTGCAGGATCACATGTAGGCACCCCCTAGCGATTCCGGACAGGTGCCTGCAGATATACATACACACATGCAGTAGTATACACATGACCTAGGAAATCACATGGGGAAATAGCATGTTTCATTCAGCTCTCATGGTAAAATGCTTGCAACAGAAACTCTAAAATACTTTTTTTTAAGAATATGAATGTGTAAGAAACTAGTGAGTTTTTATTTTATGAGTTCTATCAAAATTCATCTTCACATTCTCGATCTTTTAAATTGTCTATTTTTCACATATAAATCTACAGGAGCTGCCGAGGTAGCACAGTTGGAAAGTTGCTGACTGTGCAGGCATGAGGAATGGAATGTGATTCTCAGCACGCACCTAAAGAGCCAGGACCAGAGGCCCCTGGTTGTGAAGTAATAAAGGAGAAATGGAGATAGGAAGATATCTGAGACCCACCAGCCAGTCAGCCCAGAGTCTCAGGCTTCAGTGAGAGACCCTGTCTCAGAAAATAAGGTGGGTGACCCCAGAGGGAAGATACTAAAGTCGATCTCTGGGCTCTGGGCATATAGACTCACATAGGTGCACACACAGGAACCCATACACATATGCAAAAAGAAGCAGCTGTAATCATAATATATCCTATCATTAGATAATTGATAAATAAAAAATATTAGAAGTGATCCTCCACAGAGTTTCCATATTTGACAGATGCAAGCATAGAATATCCGTTACATGAATTTCCCATGATTGATATTAAAAAGTACCACAATCTGGGTGGCTTACAATAGCAAAAAAGGTTTCTCTCACAGCTCAAGAAGGTAAAGATTGAAATCCAAGTTTCATGATGGCCTTGTTCTGAGAGCTATGACAGACCTCCAGTCTCCACTGGAGGCTGTTGGGCACCCTCAGCTTGCAGGTGTCCTCTGCTCTGACTCTGTTCTCACATGCTGTTCTCTACATGATGATATCTCTTGTAGGATGCTTGAGGATTCAGTACCTACCCTTATCCACATTGTCCTCATTTTAAGTTGATTACATCTGCTTTGTTACATTTGGGAAAGCCCTGTTTCCAAATAAGAATCATAGTCACAGATCTGGGTTTCATGAATTTAGTAGGTGGAAAGGGGCAGAAAAACAATTTGACCTCTCATATCAGTTAAATTTGAGTAACTATTAAAAGTGAATACTGCCCCAGATTTTAAATGGAACATGATCATACTACATATTTTACTTGAAATTAAAATTTTAATTTAAAATTAATTTAAAATTAATTTAAAATTAAAATTTTAAGTGTCCTAAGAAAACCTAGTCCTTAAGGATAATCACATTTCAGCATAATCTCATTTATTTCTACATGCTTATGAAGGAGTGTTACACTAAAAAACTAGAGCCTAAAAGGAAAAGCGTGAAACATTCTCTGTCCTGGTACTTAAAATATGAAACTAGTTTTCTAAATAATTTCATGAGCACTGAGAATAGCCTTCTTCCTTTTTTGTCTCATTTATTCTTTAAGGGTGAAATCATTATTTGACTTGTACCTGATAAATATTTATTGAATTACAATATATGGGACTATGTATGAGTAATGAGTACATAGTCAAATGGTAGATGATGAGAATGAAATATGATCCATAATTTAGTTTGCTAGTGAGGTAGAGGTCTCCCAAATGGTTGCTGAGTATGGACCCCAAGAGGTACTATAAAAATGGAATGAAATGTTAACTGTTATCCTAGGAATTTTGGAAGCTACAGGTCAGATTTTATAAAGTAACATTTTGCTTAGAAAATAGATATAAGCCGGGCATGGTGGCGCATGCCTTTAATCCTAGCACTTGGGAGGCAGAGGCAGGTGGATCTTTGTGAGTGCAAGGCCAGTCTGGTCTACAGTGAGTTCCAGGACAGCTGGGGCTACAGGGAGACCCTGTCTCAAAAAGACTGAAAAAAAAATAGATATGAAGGACATTGGAAGTTGGTATGGAGAATACAGAAAAATATGACCTAAGGTTAGGAGTCATGAACCTGTTTATCAGTGAATGAGCTCCCTAATACAATGAACTCAGTCTTCACTCTCCATTGGAATCCTTGCAGCTATTGATTTAATTAATTAATTAATTAATTAATTAATTAATTAATTTTGGTCTATTTGAGACAGGGTCTTCCTGTAGCTCCAGCTGACCTAGAACTCACTATGTAGACCCGGCTGGCCTGGAACTCACAGAGATCCACTTGCCTCTGCCTCGTAAGTGCTGGGATTAAAGGAATGTGTTAGCATGCTCTGCTTCCTTGTTACATGTTGAATTCCAGTATTTCATTCAAAGGATGTTGCTTCAGTAGTTCCAGAATGTTTTTTTTTCCTTATGGAAGAACTCCTCCACATATTGCAAAACAATAATATAACAGACTTAAATGTATAATTTAAACGTGATTCAAATATAGCTTAATTCATACATTCTTTATGTAACAGACCAAGGCCAATATGGGCATGGATCAGAGAGCAGTAGACAAAGAGAAAAATTTACCTTGTGATTATAAAACGGGAGTAATTTTTAAATGTATCCAGAACCTGAGATTTACATATACAGAAATTTTTTTCATTAATAGAATAAGGCCCTTCTAGTTTTCAGTCTACAAATACCAAAATGTCTTTCTGTTCAATTTATTCCTCATTAAACACTTAAAAAGTTAGGAAATAACTCCCTTGTTCAAACTAATTTGTACATGCCCCATTACTGATGGTTTCCAATTAGCAAAGTAAAATGAAGACAGTAGAATGTCCCTTCTTCTAAGCAATGACCACATCTACACTAATTACTACTTATTTTAGATTACCAATATAAACAAGTCAGGAGCACATGAGGTAAACTGCATTAACATAGAAGAACTGGCTAACTTTTCACAAAAATTGCCTCAAAATGGTGTCTAAAAATAACAACTTAAATGACTAAAAATAACAGTGTGAGTCAAACTCTAAGAAAAGTAAATTCAGATTGCAGCTTGTTGTGTCTCTGCATTTCAGATAATGAAAGCGAAAAAATATTCTCAAAGCAGACAAAACAGTAATGTGAACTTTCAGAGAGAGATTTTATGACACAATGGAAAATGCTTAAGGGCTTTAACTGGAAAAAAAATTCTTGTGGTCTTTTCATAAGGAGAGACTCACAAAATTTTCATAACATATACTACATTTGCCTAAAGAGAGGAACAACGTATGCATTATCTGTTAAGTAGTCACAATAGGTACTATCTTCATACCAAGTTAACAAAGGTACCTACCATGCACAGCCATGAATATGTGTACCTACTCTCTCTTCATTTGGGACTGCAGGCAGTATTACATTTGTCACTCAGGTGGTCAGTCTGAGGCTTACTTAGAGATAACCAAAGTCGCTCTGAATCTCAACCACAAACATAAGCCTTGTGCACAGATTCACGATAGACAATCCAAGGATTTTCATAGTATATTTTGAAGTGTTTTAGTTTCAGTAAAACCATGCTCATAATGTGCCCGAACAATGTACTGGAAACTTCTCCTTCCCTCAGTGTTATGAGAGCTGTTATCTGGATATGAGTCAAGCAGATTATGAAACAGAATTGAAAACAATAAGATTTTTTAACGAATATATTTTTATTGATGTTTTGTGTATTTCAGACGTCGTTTTTCAATTCAGTTCAGGCATATTCCCCTTTCCCTTTCCCCCACCCCAGCCCCAGATCAGCCATAACTGTCCTGCATCTTTCTCTCAGTCGTCTTTATGCTTAGGAATTCACATTTTATTTAAAGTATTTTATTTATTGTTTTTATTTAATGTATATAAGTGCATTGCCTGTATGTTTGTAACTGCACCTGTGTCATGCAATTCCCACAGAGGACAGAAGTTTCCATTAGAACTGGAGTTACAAAAGGTTATTATCTACCATGTAGATGCTGGTAGACCCAGGTCCTCTGTAAGAGCAAACAATGCTTTTAACCACTGAGCCATCTCTCCAACACCCTCCCATTAAGATTTGATATCCATCTACTTTTGTTCTAAAATAATTTAGAAAGTTTAACTAATATACATGATCAAGTAGTGGTCTATAACACTCTATTTGAAAGCAATGCTATCAGAATTAAAGACTATAAGGATAAAATCAGAAACTAGTAAGAGCCTGCTAGGAATCCCCTTCATTATCACTTTAAGGAAACTCAAACCAAATGCAACTGAAGTCTAGAAATTAAGGATTTAAATAAGAAAATGTAAAATTTTTTTCTGATAGTTTTCTTCCAAGTCACATCTAAGTAGCTGTGCTTTAAACCCTGAGAATACGAGTCTGTAGTGGATAGACCAGCTTTAACAGTCATAGTAGAATCAAAATGCCACTGCTTAGAGGCAGTGCTGGTTGGCATGGAAAACATTATGCCCCTGTTATCCAATTCAAGCTCAACATAATTATACCCTAGACGACCTTCCCCAGAGTTTTCTGTTTCCACCATTATACAGGACCTATGGATTCATTAATTATCATTTTTCAAAGTTCTTTCAGCAAAGAGGAACTCAAGCCAGATGACTTAAAATAGGGAATAATTATGTTATCATGCTTTCCTGTGGTAGCATATTACCTCATGAAAGATTGTTGTTAACATGGAAAATTCCTCCTGATCTAAATTGAAAGGTGGAAAAAGGGTGGTAACAATTGTATTAATTTCCTAACACTGCCAGAGTAGACAATTGCAAAATGGGTGTGTGTACTTTCCTCAGAGTTGTGTAGGCTAGAAACTCAAGATAAAGGTGTCAGCACACCTGGCTATTCTCGGACTTCTCTGGAGGGCTTGCAGATGCTCATCAGGATTCAGGGTCTCTTGTGGCCTTTCTTCTGGCAGAGCCCATTGTAGTTGTGTCAGTCACATGGAAATAGGCTCTTAACAGGCCTATTTTCATTTTAGATACCTAACTAGTTACATTCTGAGATACCAGGCATTGAGACATCAACATATGAATTTTATAGTGTCATAATTTAGTCCATTGTACAGAACTTTTTTTTTTTTTTTTTCTGGGAGCATTTGTGTCTTCTAACAACTCAAAAGGAGGCAGAAAAGTTAACGACTAAAAGCACAGGTTAAGTAAGATTAATTTTAATGAATCAATATTGAATAAGGTTATTAGTTATGAAATCTGAGGAAAGTACTAAGAATACTCTTGTAGTTTGTCTTCCATTCTGTGACAGAAACACTTCTGGACCGACACCAACATTGGGGAGGAGGAAAGGGTTTATTTCAGCTTACATCTTCTGGGTCACAGTTCATCACTTAGGGAGCCCAAGGACAGGGAACTCTGGAGGCAGGAGTGAAGCACAGGCCATGGAGGAATGCTGTTACTGGCTTGCTCCTCTGGCTCATGCCCAGCCCGCCTTCTTATTGGTACACAAACAACCTGCCCAGGGTGGGCCACACTCATTGTGTGCTGGGCCCTCCCACACTGCTCGACCATCAAGACAATACTCCACAGATGTGGCTACAGGCCAATCCAATGGAGCCAGTTCCCCAATTGAGGCTCCCCTCAACCCGGTGTGTCAAGTTGACACTAAAGCTATCCGCAGGAAAATACACACAGCAAATTTAAAATTAATATCTAGATCAATGATTATGTTCTTTACTTTTTCATTTCTTTTTTTCCTTTTAATCTAAACTTTTCCAAACACAAATTTAATTCATAGCCTAAATACCTGCAAGAACAGAACTATGTTTGCCTTATAAATGTTAAGAACTCAGGTGCCCAAATAAATGTTTTCAAGTACTGTGCTGTTAGGGGCTATGTCTTAGTCATCTTTGATAATTAGTATTTAGCACAGTGCCTTCACCTGAACGGACAGATACTCAATGAATATGTGAAGACACTAAATATCACAAAGATATACTATAGTAAGAAGATGACAAAGAATGTATCATGTTTGAGTCCAAGTGACTGAGTTTAGGTCATTTTCTACATAATCTAAATATCACATAGGCGGGTAGGTGGGAAGGCTCAGCAGGTAAGGACACTGGGTGCCACACTGTCTCTACCTGAGTATTACCCCAGAAACTACATAATTCCATGGAAAGAAGTGACTCCTGCAGTTTGGCCTATGACTTCCCCATACACAAAGGTACACACACATGCACACACACAGAGTAAATAACCGTAATTTTTAAACATAAAAAATAAATCTCACAATGGCAACTCTAATAATCCATACTGTTCTCTGTATTTGGATTACTCATGAACTTATGATGGCAAAAGAAAACAAATTCCAAATTTTTAACAAGTTTTCCAGGTCCAAGAAGAGAATTCTCTTTGGAACAGTCTGTGACAATGAAACACTTGTGGTACTTAGGAGAAATGATGCATTGCTGAGACTGCAGCCATGAAGAAAAAAAAAAAAAAAAAGAGGGAAAGTTTAATTTCTTGGCATAAAAGACTGAACCATTTTTTAACCTTATTTATATCTTATTTGTGATGGAGGAGGTGAAAAGAGAAGGAAAAATCAGAGGAGAAATAAGAGGAGAGAGATAGGGAAGATGGCCAGGCACCAGCATATGCAGGAATAGCAGGAGACAAGCATTCAAGAAAACCCATCAATGGGATGCCATAATAATATCATAATTTGTGTAAACTGAATCTAAAGTAGATAAAAAGTTTCACTCTTTGGCAGTTATACTGAACAGTTCGAGTTAGTAAAGAAACAACAGAAAGATATCCTGAAGCTGTTCTACCTCTGCGTCTCTCTTCTTTATTTCCTGTGCCTATTTGTGCTGTACTATGTGCTTATTCAGAAACATCACTTAACCTTTTGGGGTAGGAAGGGCTTATTAGTCTTTCCTATAAGCACATTTACAGTTGAATGTGTTAAAATACAGCCTTCATGTTAATAACCCAGTCTCATTTTCTTTTATTTCTTTTAGCTTGCACACTTGAATCTTAATTTCTTGCCATCACCTAAATTTCAATATATAGGCTATTTGTACAAAATGAGGACTTTAACCATATAATCATATCAGTGATCCAATCAATCATAAACTAAGCCATATAAATAATCACATAAATAATGTGCAACCATTTAGGAGTCAATTACCATAAGCCTTAGAAAACCATTAAATATGTTAAAAACAGTATTTTACCTTTTTTTGCATATAGGTTTGCAGTTGATAAGATAATTTTCTATGTGGCTCCCCATGAGGCTATAAATGTGTTGGGAAGATTTTGAGGCAGGGAATAGTTAAATTTAGGACACTCCTGGAAAACAAAATTAGAAATAAAGTTTTTCCACCTCTCCTATGTAAATTAAATAAGCAATAACTAGACAGGAACCCGGAAGTCTCTCCAGGCAGGTAGATTTTAGGGTAGATTGTCTCCTGGGCTGCCGGAAAAGGGTCCCAACTCTGACTCCTTTTGTAGGGGGTGGCTGTCTGGGCAGGAGCTGCCCTTTGCTTTTGCAGCTGGTGACCGGAGGGTCTGGTTTGGCGCCTCTGTGCGGGCAGGTTCCTGAGGCACAGGAACCAAGAAGTCTCTCCAGGAAGTCAGGCAGTAATGAATCTGAGTTAATTGGAAATATAAATTGTTGTTGTCCACATTTGTTTTACTTAAAATCTGTACAACAATAACTTTGGGATTGGCACATACGAATGTTCTCTATAATTTTTCTGTTGTACAGTATCATCTTGTAGCATTCTCTTTTACCGGTGGGATGCTTTAACTTAAGGAATTAAGTTTGCTTCCCAAGTTAATGACATACAGTCACCCAAAACAGCTTGGGTGAATTTGATGAAATCTGCACCTTGATTTCTGCCTATAGGTATGAGTACCACAACTTCCTTTTTGAGACTCATGGGTCAAAAAATAAAAACCTATAATGAAAAGGGGGGATAAAGATGTATATGAAACCTTTTTGTCAAAAACTTTGCAATTCAAATCTTAAAACTAACTACGGGAAAAGATTTGTATGTTCCAACAGGTCAAAATGTCACCAACTTAACGGCTGAGAAAGAAAAGACACAGCTTTTCATTGTGTAGGATGTACCAGGAAGTGTCAGCAGAAAGGTTGGCCTGTCTGAACATTGAAAGGAAGAAAAGCCTCAGACTGCTACAGACATCAAACCCCTCTGTGGATCCTACTTGTAACAACTATTTATAATGAATCCTAACAAAACTTACCTTCTAGGTGCCGCAAAGTTTTAATATGAGAGAATTTCTTACCTCCCCTCCATAGAACAAGGAGAAATATGATGATGATGAGGTCATTCTCTAACTGTAAATTGGAGCCATGTTATAGAGGTAATCTCTTGTAAAACCAGTAAAACTGCCTTCTTTAATTGACTAATAGACATAGGAACTGTGAAAAGGATTATTCTCTATTCAGAACCAAATATAATACTAAAGTCTCCTTAAGCTATGCACTTAAGCAAAATATATTAATACAGGAGAGCTTTGATATCAGCAATGGATTATTCTACCAAGGAGATGTTG
>VZQC01012107.1:2178253-2285387 GCA_009823505.1 Rhizomys pruinosus
GGCAGATGTTATAAGCCACAGTAAGCACTGTGTCTTACTGTGATATTTCTGTCATATTTACGACAGAAAAAACGTTATATCATGGATTACATACCATCAAACATCTGTGTCTATACCAAAAGTAACCTCACCAATAACAATTAGTTCTGTTTAAATACCGATTATCTAATTGCCTGTGCTTAATTCGTAGGATTGAAAGGTTTTTCCTGGAAAAACTGTCACCCATGAAAGGAACAGCCGAAACTGACCAGAGTCCAAAAGACAGCTCCAGAGAAAGTAGACTGGTTTGCGTCTTCTCTTCACTGTGCCCCTTTTCTAACCTAGGGAAAATCTGTGGAAAGAGGGGCATGGTAGAACGTAAGAGGCTGCAATTGGGGTGAATGGGTGATTCTTTGACATACAGCATATAGACTGGACACTTATTTGTCAACTCTTGATTGAACAACTAGCCACCCCAGCTGGATGGTGGGAAACTTTGGGCTGTGTACGCTTTTTTTGGGCACAACTGTTTGCAAATTGGGTTTTATTGATGGCTGCTTGTACTCATAAATTATTACTTATTGTTAAAAAATTAAAAAAAAAGAAGTATATAAAAGAAATTAAAAATAAGCAATAACTAGAAGCTTCTGTCTTGTTATTAGTTTATTACCGCAATTACTACAGTATGAGAAACCTATCCTCTGACTTCAGGAACTTTGAACAAAAAGTCCACTTGCATATTGCTAAGAAATTAGAAAACGTTATTTGTATATTTTCCCTTTTTATTTTATGTGCATTGCATTGCATGTGTGTAAGTGCATCGCTGTTGGTGACCCACAGAAGTACAGAAGACAGGATGGATTCCCTGAACTGGATAATAAGATGGTTTATCTGTGGTGCTGCTGAACAGTCAAAACCCCTGTTCTCTGCTGAGCCATGTCTCCAGCACCCCATTAACAGCCTCTTTATCAATCATTTCTTGCATAACAGCAATTCTGTTCATGTTGAAGTACTTCCCCTTTCCTGACCCTGGTATTATTTGGAAATGTGGCTGATCAGATGTTAACATGAAAAATTTATAAGGAGCTCATACAACTGAAGTAGGGAAAAAAATACCTGGTGGTGCACGCCTTTAATCCTAGCACCGAGAGACAGAAAACAGGCAGATCTTTGTGAATCCAAGGCCAGCCTGGTCTACAGAGTGAGTCCAGGACACTAGGGCTAAAAAAAGAGACTTAAAAGACCAATAAATAAATAAATAAATAAATAAATAAATAAATAAATAAATAAGAAATAAGAAAAGAAAATGGGAAAGGACGATTCTCATGGGAACATTGTCCTCCTAGATGGAAGGTCTTGTGATTTTCCTTTTTGTGTGTGTGATTTTTCAAGGTGTGTTTGAGCTGCAACGTTCTTTTATTGTATGCTAGTGTGAAATTTTTGCGTATGAATAGAATATGTTTTTACTAAATCCACCTGCATTTCTCACCCTCCACTCCAGGTTCTCCTCCATCCTTACCACTACTATTTCCACCAACTTTATGTGCTCTTTTCTTTCTTTCTTAATTTATTTTTCTTTACTTTTCTTTTATATTTTTATGTGTATCAGTGTATTGCCTGCATATGTGCAAGTGCATCTGTGTCATGATATGCTCACGGAGGTCAAAGGAAGCCATCAGAAGATCCCCTGGAACTGGAGTTACAAAGAGTTGTTAGCCACCAAGTGTGTGCTGGAAATCGAACCTGAGTCCTCTGCAAGAGCAGTCAGTGCTCTTAACTGTGAGGCATCCCTCCAGCTCCACTGAATGTACTCAGGATTATGAGCATGTGTATGGTTATAGAGACTATGGATAGTCTCTCAGAGTCCATACCCTTAACAAAATCTGACCCTCCCTCTCCAAACAGCTATCAATTGCCAAAAGCTCTTCATCTAGAGCTGGAACTTTGTAATCACCTCCCTTTCCTTGATAGGATTCTGACTGACCTGATCTTGTGCAGGTCTTGGGCATGTTCTCACAACTGCATGTGCTCTTATGTGCTACTGCTCTGCTGTGTCTTGAAAACACTGTTTTGTTGGAAATCATCCACTCCCTCTGGTCTACAAACTTTCCACTTTTCTTCTATGATGAATTCTGAGCCTTAGAAAACGAAGTTGAAAGATAGATGATGTCCCAAGCAAGACTGAGCACTGTACAGTCTCTTACTTGCTACAGGTTGAGCAGTTGTGGGTCTCAATGGTAATTGTCATCTAATGCTAAAATAAGCTTCTCTGATAAGGACTGGGAGATGTTTTAACCTATAGGTTGTACATAGGAACAGGCCACCTGTGGCTGCCTTGTCTTAAATTGCCTGCCTGTAATACATACCTGACTCTGTCCCTAGGTGACAATGGTATGTATCAACTCGTGACTTACTTATGACCCAAGCACATGATATAGGGTGAAACAATAGTGACTGATGTATACAGGGGGTGTGATTCAGTGGTCTAAGATTAGCTGAGAGAGATGACATCATTCTGTCTACATAAAAAATGGACTGTATAAACAATAATTCTAATCCCCATTACTGCCAGATGAGATTTCTGGTCCATTATTTTCCATGCATGTGTAAGTTAAGCCCATCAGGCTTGAGTTTGAATGTTGAGTGCTAGCACAGATTTGTTGGAATAAGTTCCTCTTGTTAGACTACCAACCTGGGAAGAGAGTATTGAGTTGCTGGCTGGGTTTTGCCTGGACAGAGGCTTTCAGGGAGCCACCAGTCTGAGGATTCTCTCTCAGGGTCTTGTTAGTTCCTGGCAGATGGAATTAATATGGCCATAACAGGGTGATACCAGGCTCCCCAAGGCCAAGTGTCTGTGTCCAGCAGATAGCTGGGCCAGACCAGGCTGTGGGGTGGAAGTTCTCATAGCGAGCTGGTGTGCTGCATTTTTGCACCAGCTCCCAAGAGAAGCCGCTGGAGGCTCTTCTCCCTTTTCCTTTAATCCACCAGGTGCAGTTTGTGTCTCCAAGTGGGGGAGAGTACAAACAACAATAGGTATACCAATAAATCATGAAGAATGTGTTTAATACCATGTCCATTCAGCAGAATATAGTAGTTTCTTCTTGCAGAGGGTCTTTGACCTGTCTAGCTATAGGTTCTGGCTCTGGTAACAGTGCCAGTCATGGACTCTGCTCAAGGAGTGGACCCTAAATTCAATCAGAAAATGGTTCCTTACTCCCATAATGTATATGCCACTATTGCACCAGTGGCTTTATCCTCCCAGGCCAGTTGTAAGATGTTATGCATGCTATTAAAAGAGAAAAATATCATCAATCCTACCAAGGTGTGAACCCTAGAAACTTGTATTACATTTATATTTATGTGGTCCATGAATCAGAATCAACACTGATTTGAACAGAAATCCAGTTCAGTCTTCAATGTTAAAGCTACATAGCCATGCAGCTTCAGCTTCTCAAAGAGTAGGTCTAATTAGATATCACACTTAAAAAAATGTGGTGGTTCCTGATTTGTGTCCTATTTCCCTACTTATTCATGGAGACCACTGGACTTCTCTGTCCACTAACCTACCAACCTTGTCTACCTCACCCCAGCTGCTGTCTGAGTTATCCTTTATGCAGTCTATACAGCATTTTATGGAAACAACTTGAAGCCAAGGACTTATTTACTCTCTTTTTTTAATTTTCTTTTTTAACCTGGCAAATAAAAGTTAGATTTCATTGTGATGTTTTCATATGATTATGTTGATCGCTCCCCCTACCACTCCCATTTGCCTTTTTCTTCCCCATTAGTGTCTCCCAGGCTACTTTAATATGACATGTATTGCTTTCTTTTTTCATCCCCATATCTCTTAAAGCCTCTTATTCCTTCCCTCATAATCACCTCACTAGTTTCATAAATATTCACACCAACTCATACATACATAAAAAAATAAAACCAAGGATCAATATATAAGAGGAAAAAATGGTGTTTGTCTTTCTAAGTCTGAGTTACTTAGAAGTTTCCACTTCTACTTATTTTCATGCAAGTGTCATCCTTTATACTTATCGTTATGTCTAAATAAACTTCCACTGTGTACTTGTACCACATTTCCCTTATCCCTTCATTATAGACAGCTAGAGTTCCATTTCCTGTCTATCGTGAATAAAGGAGCCATAGACATGGATGTGCAGTGTCTCTGTGGTCGGATATAAAATCCTTTGGCTACATGTTCAGGAATGGTACAGTGGGTAGTTTTATTTTTAGGGTTTTGAAAAGTCTCTATACTGATTCCTTGCAGCAACACCAGTTTTCAATTAAGTCTAAAATTCTAATCATAGTGCTAAAATACATAAGGTCTTCAAAAACATGTTTTTTTGTTCCAAATAAAGGCACATATCTTCGCAGAAGCATTCTAGGAAACCATAGTAAGGTATTCTAGGAAAGAATCAGTGTGAGAATCCCAAGTTGAAACAGTTTTAGGTCTGACACCCTGTCTGGAACTTTGACATTGGGCCAATCATTTAAATATTCCTGGCCCTCAAATTTCCTTTGTGAAATCTCTGGGTTGGGTTGAATTGATCTTTCAAGAAAATTTTGGATCAGCTGACCTGATCTTGTGCAGGTCTTGGGCATGTTCTCACAACTGCATGTGCTCTTATGTGCTACTGCTCTGCTGTGTCTTGAAAACACTGTTTTGTTGGAAATCATCCACTCCCTCTGGTCTACAAACTTTCCACTTTTCTTCTATGATGAATTCTGAGCCTTAGAAAACGAAGTTGAAAGATAGATGATGTCCCAAGTAAGAGCACTGTACAGTCTCTTACTTGCTACAGGTTGAGCAGTTGTGGGTCTCAATGGTAATTGTCATCTAATGCTAAAATAAGCTTCTCTGATAAGGACTGGGAGATGTTTTAACCTATAGGTTGTACATAGGAACAGGCCACCTGTGGCTGCCTTGTCTTAAATTGCCTGCCTGTAATACATACCTGACTCTGTCCCTAGGTGACAATGGTATGTATCAACTCGTGACTTACTTATGACCCAAGCACATGATATAGGGTGAAACAATAGTGACTGATGTATACAGGGGGTGTGATTCAGTGGTCTAAGATTAGCTGAGAGAGATGACATCATTCTGTCTACATAAAAAATGGACTGTATAAACAATAATTCTAATCCCCATTACTGCCAGATGAGATTTCTGGTCCATTATTTTCCATGCATGTGTAAGTTAAGCCCATCAGGCTTGAGTTTGAATGTTGAGTGCTAGCACAGATTTGTTGGAATAAGTTCCTCTTGTTAGACTACCAACCTGGGAAGAGAGTATTGAGTTGCTGGCTGGGTTTTGCCTGGACAGAGGCTTTCAGGGAGCCACCAGTCTGAGGATTCTCTCTCAGGGTCTTGTTAGTTCCTGGCAGATGGAATTAATATGGCCATAACAGGGTGATACCAGGCTCCCCAAGGCCAAGTGTCTGTGTCCAGCAGATAGCTGGGCCAGACCAGGCTGTGGGGTGGAAGTTCTCATAGCGAGCTGGTGTGCTGCATTTTTGCACCAGCTCCCAAGAGAAGCCGCTGGTGGCTCTTCTCCCTTTTCCTTTAATCCACCAGGTGCAGTTTGTGTCTCCAAGTGGGGGAGAGTACAAACAACAATAGGTATACCAATAAATCATGAAGAATGTGTTTAATACCATGTCCATTCAGCAGAATATAGTAGTTTCTTCTTGCAGAGGGTCTTTGACCTGTCTAGCTATAGGTTCTGGCTCTGGTAACAGTGCCAGTCATGGACTCTGCTCAAGGAGTGGACCCTAAATTCAATCAGAAAATGGTTCCTTACTCCCATGATGTATATGCCACTATTGCACCAGTGGCTTTTTCCTCCCAGGCCAGTTGTAAGATGTTATGCATGCTATTAAAAGAGAAAAATATCATCAATCCTACCAAGGTGTGAACCCTAGAAACTTGTATTACATTTATATTTATGTGGTCCATGAATCAGAATCAACACTGATTTGAACAGAAATCCAGTTCAGTCTTCAATGTTAAAGCTACATAGCCATGCAGCTTCAGCTTCTCAAAGAGTAGGTCTAATTAGATATCACACTTAAAAAAAATGTGGTGGTTCCTGATTTGTGTCCTATTTCCCTACTTATTCATGGAGACCACTGGACTTCTCTGTCCACTAACCTACCAACCTTGTCTACCTCACCCCAGCTGCTGTCTGAGTTATCCTTTATGCAGTCTATACAGCCTTTTATGGAAACAACTTGAAGCCAAGGACTTATTTACTCTCTTTTTTTAATTTTCTTTTTTAACCTGGCAAATAAAAGTTAGATTTCATTGTGATGTTTTCATATGATTATGTTGATCGCTCCCCCTACCACTCCCATTTGCCTTTTTCTTCCCCATTAGTGTCTCCCAGGCTACTTTAATATGACATGTATTGCTTTCTTTTTTCATCCCCATATCTCTTAAAGCCTCTTATTCCTTCCCTCATAATCACCTCACTAGTTTCATAAATATTCACGCCAACTCATACATACATAAAAAAATAAAACCAAGGATCAATATATAAGAGGAAAAAATGGTGTTTGTCTTTCTAAGTCTGAGTTACTTAGAAGTTTCCACTTCTACTTATTTTTATGCAAGTGTCATCCTTTATACTTATCGTTATGTCTAAATAAACTTCCACTGTGTACTTGTACCACATTTCCCTTATCCCTTCATTATAGACAGCTAGAGTTCCATTTCCTGTCTATCGTGAATAAAGGAGCCATAGACATGGATGTGCAAGTGTCTCTGTGGTCGGATATAAAATCCTTTGGCTACATGTTCAGGAATGGTACAGTGGGTAGTTTTATTTTTAGGGTTTTGAAAAGTCTCTATACTGATTCCTTGCAGCAACACCAGTTTTCAATTAAGTCTAAAATTCTAATCATAGTGCTAAAATACATAAGGTCTTCAAAAACATGTTTTTTTGTTCCAAATAAAGGCACATATCTTCGCAGAAGCATTCTAGGAAACCATAGTAAGGTATTCTAGGAAAGAATCAGTGTGAGAATCCCAAGTTGAAACAGTTTTAGGTCTGACACCCTGTCTGGAACTTTGACATTGGGCCAATCATTTAAATATTCCTGGCCCTCAAATTTCCTTTGTGAAATCTCTGGGTTGGGTTGAATTGATCTTTCAAGAAAATTTTGGATTCTTAACTTTTCTATTAACATTCTTTCACATCTATCAGAAGTATGATTAATGAACACATGACAATTATAACCACTTAGTCAACTTGGAAAGCAGGCAAAATTTCTGCCTTCAGATAATTATTTTATGTTTTTCTTGACACAGATTCAAAGGTTAGGGGCTTATAGTGTGGGCTCCCAGGAAGCCCTCCAAATTCAACCTGCACTGCCTTTGGTGTTTACATATGAAGTTAGCAGCATGTCTTAACTAATTGTTGCAGCTTTAGATTTTAAAATTTTTTTGAGAAATTAGCAGTCGATGAAAGTGGAATAACCAAAGAGCCTAGTGCCTCAGGCACTTTAGCCTACCAACAGTTTAGGTGATCTCACTGGCCAACACCAACAGGAGGAATCATAGCAGGTGGGAAACAAGACATTAGCAGCTACTTGCATGGCAATTAGTAGTTCATTATGCCCACATCAGAGTGGAATTCCCTTTTCCCCCAAAGCCTCTGATTTATCCAGCCATCGCATCTCAATGCATAGCAGTTAAGGCCATTTGCTGTAATATTTTCAGATTTCTCATAAGTAAACTGATTTTTTATTTGCTTAGTCTCATGTATTTGTGATAAATTGAAATGCTAAAGACTTGACTATTCTTTAGACATAATAGATGTAAATTCTGAATTATATGGTGAAGTCAGAGGAGAAAACAGTATGAATCTCATATTAACCTAATTCCATAGTAATATTGTAAGTTTAAAACATCGTTGAAACTTTGGGAGTACATAGTTCTAGTTCTAGCAAAATATGTTTGGTGGGTCCGTAAAATGCTTAGTAGGTAAGGGTATATTCTACCAAGTAAAATGACCTGAGTTTGATCCCTGGACTCACCTGGTGGAAAGAGAGACCTAACTCCCATAATTAGCTCTCTTTTTCCCTGACCATCTCATAGGCATTTGTTGATAGAAAAGCACAAATCTCATCTTAATTAAGATAAGAGATAGTTTTATTCTATAGCCAAATGTGACTGATCATGACCTGGAAATATGGATTCATTTTACTCAAATTCCAATTCAAAAATCAAGACACTTTTCAGAAACATTGGTAGAAACATTTAGTACATGGATTCAGTAAGAGAAATCTTAGCTATAAGGCCTCAGATGGTATGTGATGGCATTCTTAGCCTTTAGGTTGATGGGAGCTAGTGCTTTATTGAGTTAATACATTCCTAGAGGATTTTTATTTTCTGTTAGTCACAAGATGTTAAGTCAGAAAAAAATGGACAAAAAATGGCCCAAGATATTAAGTAAATCTGCTCTGGATTTTAAGCATGCCAGATTTTCCACAGTTATAAGTTCAGTCTATAATACAGAATTTTTCTGGGAACATTCATTCATGCAGTGAAGTATAGTTTCTCTCTCTCTCTCTCTCTCTCTCTCTCTCTCTCTCTCTCTCTTTCTTGGTCTGCCTCTTTCTCTTACTTTATGTCTCTATTTCTTTTTCTCAAACACAGAGCCACAAATAAATAAAATAATATAAAGGAATAAAAATATATTTGCAAAATATTATAGTGTAAGTTAACTATAGAATAATTTGAAATACCTCTTTTTTCAACTACCAGGAATATTAGAACTTCCAGAAAGTAACATGCTACCACCATTCTCCAAATCAATATCTGGCTAAGCCTTCACATTGCTTTTATGTCAAAAGACTCCTTCTCACTGGGAATTGGTGAAATGTACCTTTATTCACAGCTCTGAGGAGGCAGAGCCAGCCAAATCTCTGTAAGTTTCAGACCCATCTGGTCTGAACAATGAGTTCCAAGCCAGCCGCAAATACATAGTGAGACCATGTCTCAAAGAATAAACAAGAGGACTTCATTTATACAAAGAAACTCTAATTTATTCCATGCTGAAAAGGGGCATAGGGACTGGCAACTGGGGTATCCCTGCTCAGTGGGTCTATCTAAAAAGACCCCCAAAACTATAACCATGGGGAGAACAAAGTCCTTGACTGCTGCCTGGGAAGGAGAAGTGAAGGCAAAAGTAGCTAGGTGCATTTTCTAGGCAGGGAACTAGGAGATAAACAGGTGAATTAAATATCCAACTTAAAAGTCCACTAGAATTCTCAGTGAGGGGTTCCAAAGCATCCATTTATTGGGCTTCTTTTGTTCATTTGGCCATGGTGTCTGGACTCAGGATCTGCTTTCCAGGCATTTTGACAGTCACAGTGTGACTTTCCTCTTATGTAGTTGCTTAAATAGAAAGAGGAAACTTTATTATTTGACAATAACAGATCTCATAGGACTTTAAATAACTTAAAATCTAGTGTTTGGAGACACACTCTCTCAGACTTTAAAGGAAATATAATGATTACTTATCTTTTGGTTATACTTTCCTTTTGGGTATTTAAATCCATACAGTTAGGCCAGATTAACAAAGTTTTGTTTTCTCAAGGGATGCATTTTCTTGTAAACTCATTGCTAAGCCTCACAGTTTCCTAATTTCACACTGAAAAAGCATAACTTTTTTTTTCTTTTACTCTTCTTCCCTTCTCCCTTTTCTAGACACCAGCCAGAATTCCAACACTATTCGTCTTGTCACTTAAGCATTACATTAATGATGGGATGAAGATGCATTCAAGGGGAATTTATTAGACTGGATTACAAAATATGGTCTGAGTAGCAACAGTGTCTTTACAGTGGAGAGACTGAGAGAGAACCTGGCAGCTTCTTAGTTCAGGCAGCTGGCTGGCTCAGCAGTCTCAACCAACACTGAAGCCCTGGCCTATTCCTGAAGAGCGACTCATCTTTAGTCCATCTCAGAAGACCAAAAATGTAGAGTTCCAATGTCATCAAAGGATGGTGTCAACAGCAGTGTACATCCACTCACAAGCAAGGGGTGAAGGCAAGCAGGCAAAACACAACAGCTTTTTCCTAGACTTTCCTTATTTCTGGAACACCATCTGGAAGACATTGCCCACTCAAGAGGTATCATTTCTCCCTCTATTAATCCTTCCACAAAGTGCCCTTACAGATCTATCCAGCAACATCTTCTACTTGATGCCAGACCCAGTCAAGTTGACAATTAAGATTAATCACACAAGTATTTTTGCTTTCTCTCTGAAATCCTCTCCATAGCAGATGCTTGCAGACTTCCATTGGTGATCCTGAGCTCTAACTCAGAAAGGCTCTCTTCCTCTCCATCTCGCTCCACTCAGTAGCTGTCATGATGATACCAGCTTGATTGTTTGTTTTTGCTCTGACTTGAATAAAATTATTGTCACATTTCTTTCTGAGGATATTTTTTTAAATTCTTTTATCTAAGAGACTTAAGATCTTGTAAAAGGGACCAATGTTCTCTAATGACAATATTTACAACAAAAACGAGGGGAGAAAATAAGTATGTCTAACATGTTCCCTTCCTATAGCTTATACCCCAACTCTGGGGCCTCTTTTCCTCGTGACTGTTGATTACTCAGCCCTAAATAGGACATCCACATGACCCACTCTGAGGCCAAGGGAACACTGTGAGAGAGGGGCTGGAAAGAATGCAGGAGCCAGAGCTGTGAAATTCTTTCTTTGTAGCATGATTGGTCTCTGCCTCTTGAAGACACAGTGCTGGTGGCTACCTGCACAAGGCTGGCATACAGATGCACAGTAAAAAGACAGTACATTCATACACATACAGAAATAAATAAAAATTTTAAAAAATTTTTAAAAAAGACATGAAGTAAAAGGTGAATAGGAGTTGGAAGAAGATAAACAGAAGTAATTAGGAATAAATATGACCACAGTAAACTGTGTACATGCATGAAATTGTCATAATTTGCATTCCAAACTCATGACAATTCATGCTGTTTCCTCACATTCTCTTGGCTAGTATTTTTAATCCTATAGACCTCTCTGAATTGTCACTGCTTTATGAAGGACTTTTCATGGCCACCTATTTAATGAAGCCCTAAGTTATAGTTTATCTTTCTCTGACAACAAAATACCCAAAATAACAAAAAATAAGTGTTAAGTGATACATAATTTCTCAGCAGAAGACTACTCGAAAAGCATGCAATGGATCTACCTTCTTTCTCTGTACTTTGCTAACCAATAATGTTTCACCCAGCATCAGGCTGTGTCACTGAACCAGTAATGGTTATAAAGCATGAGTTGTATTCAACTATTAATCCAAAGGAGAAATGTCCTATGTTGGCATAACTTAATCCATCCTAGTGCCACCCCCAAACCCTGATTATTTTAATACCTTTAACCATAATTATAATTACCAATTAGCTTTTGTTAGTTAAGACTACCTTAACTAACATGCATTTCAAGAAAGCATGAAGCCAATATATGCCTTCATAGTCCCTAGTACATCATAGGTGCCGAATAAACAGTTGATGTATATAAGGTAAATCGATGGAACTAGAATACATTATGTTAAGTGAAGTAACGGAGTCCCAGAAAAACATACAATGAATGGTATCCCTCATCTCTGGATGCTAGCACCAAGTACCTGGTTGTAAGGCAAACTGAGCAATGTTAATGTTATATTCCTCATAATCTGAAAACAACTGTGCTCTTATTTTATGAATCCCTTAACAGATTCTAGAATTAACCTACCATTTATTTTCAGACTTTGGAATTTTGGTATATGGGTGGAGGAATATTTGGTATGCATATTTTAGAGTAACATAAAATCAAAATGGAAAAATGTGAATCCTGAAATATGATGTGGAAATAATATAGAGTTTGTTTTCAGATGACATAATTTTAGTATAGGTGAGACATATATGTGTATATATATGCATATAAATATATATGCATACATTGAAGCAATATAAGTTGGAGGGAACAAAAACAAAAGAACTAGGACCAAAAAAAAAAAACAAACAAACCTCAAACAGAGAAGTTCTCATCGAAACAATAATCCTCTTCTTCAACTCAGAAAAAAGATGCAAGGCATGTATGGCAGAAGGCATGAACTCTGGTGGGATGGGGGGCATGGAAAGGGAAATGAGTCTAAATTGGATTGAGAAATGATGTATGTTGTATGAAAAAGTTTAATAACAACAAAAATATATTAAAAAAGAATGAATCCAAATTCTATATGACTACAAGGTCTGTTCAGTGTGTGGTTCCTGAACAGTGAGGCTGTTCGTGAGACATCGTTAGTGGACCTATTCTGCTCAGAACAACAGGAATGCATCCTGCCTCTTTCTTTCTCTACCCAAAGCAGAGGCCACCTGACCCTATCAGCGTGATGACTCCTGTGGTTTACCTGCATTCCTACTGTTCTTAGAAAGCAGCCTACTCCAGATACCTTAACAGATAGTTCATCTGGACTTTAATCCAGTTGTACAACAACACTGAAATTGTTTCACATGTGGAGTCCCAAGACTTTGTTTAAAGCCTGAAGAAAGCCCAGGCTCAGTCAATAGCATAAATTTAGGCAAGCTTAGGTTGTCATCGAGTTCATAAATCCCTTGAGTTCTTTATCCATCTCTTTTGCCCTTTTCTATAAGATATGGATCTTAATTTTCTAAGGCTCTATATATTCTATTCATTGTGATTTCTGTTTCTATGGCCTATTTGTTACCATTGATCCAGATGTGGTCATTTTTTGATGTTTAGTTTTTGTTCCACATATCTAGCATGAGCTCAGCTAGCTCTTTTGAGGTCTTCTTTTTTTTCTTTGGTCTTTTCGAGACAGGGTCTCCCTGTAGCCCCAGCTGTCCTGGAATTCACTCTGTAGACCAGGCTTGCCTTGAACTCACAAAGATCTGCCTGCCTCTGCCTCCCGAGTGCTAGGATTAAAGGTGTGCACCACTATGCCCAGCTGAGGTCTTCTTTTTTAAAATATAATATTTTAAAATTATCATTTGAGAATTTCATACATGCATGCAATGCATTTGAATCATATTCACAACCCACCCCAGAGCTCCTTCTAGATCCCTCTCATGGCCTCTCCTAACTTCATGTTTGTTTGTTTTTTAACTAACCTACTGGGTCCAATTAGTGCTATACGCATATGCATGGGTGTGGAGACATCCACAGAGCATGGTCAACCTACCAGGGACCACATCCTGAAGAAAATGGATTCTCAGTCCCCTAGCAGCCAATGACCATCAATATTCCTCAGCTAGAGGTGGAGACTCATATGCCCCTCACATACCCATGCTGGAATGTGGACTGGCTTGATCTTGTGTAGGTCTTTCACAGGCAACCACAGCTGCTATTGTTCACTACCCAGCTATAGCACTCCTGTTATATACCAAAAGGACTCTCCATCCTACAGTGCTCATCCATGTTCATCACTTCTATATTCCTAATACCTAAGAAATGGAAATTCTACATGTCTGTCATGGATAATGAAAATGTAGTAAATGAAATTATGAAATCTGCAGGTAAATGGATGAAACTGAAAAAATTATATCAAGCAAAGTAATGCAGCTAAGTATCATCATAAATTTTGATGTGCCAACTGTAAGGCTAGATCACTTCTTTGTCTGACCCGTATTATCACTCTTCCCTTAGGCTGATCATCTCTCTCAGGGAAATGTACTTGCCTTCTAGACTCTAGGACCATCTTCTATAGTTTCACCCCAAATTAACTTCAAACAGAAAAGTTGTGTGTGTGTGTGTGTGTGTGTGTGTGTGTGTGTGCGTGTGTGTGTGTGTTTATCTTATTGAGGCAGGGTCTCCCTATAGCTCTGACTATCCTGGAACTCCGTATGTAGACCAGGCTGGCCTTGAATTCACAGAGATTTGCCTGCCTCTGCTTCCCAAGTGCAAGGATTAAAGGTGTGCACCACCACGCCTGGCTCTTATGTTTTATCTTTTAAGTGTTTTTAATTTAATTTTGTGTATTTCATACATAACATTTTAATCATCTTTGTACCCCCTTCTCCAATGATGCCCTCCCAGAGCCCTAACACTGGATTTTGTGTATTCTCTCATTTAGGTGAAGGCCTATAAAGTCAAGTTAGTGTTCCCAGAAGTCCCTCAGTGTATGTTCATCCACGGGGGTCTTATCAGCCTGTTTGGAGTCACTGCCATAAAGAAGATCAGCTCTTCCTCATCCATTAGTAATCAGCTGCCCAATATTTTTTCTGATAAGATTGAGGCCTGCTGCCCATTTCCACAGTTCTATGCTGGGTTGTTCTCTGTTTCTGTTTACATGAATCTTGTGCATCTTGCTATAAGCTCACATGTTACAGAGTTTGTCAGTGTCTGTATCCATGTTCTCAGGCACCTCCTCCCTTGACTCTTAAATTCTTTCTGCCCCCTCTTCCACAATCATCCCTGAGCCCTGAGTAGGTAAAGTTTAATATGGGACTCCTATCCAAGGACCCACACTCTGCAGTAAAGTACTTTAAAATGTCTCAAATGTGTTAAGTTTTTGTGAGTGAATGAAAATAGATTGTAGAGTAACTTCTAACATCTAAGTACTTCCTCAAGTTCTTTCCAGAAAGACTGAAGAGTTAAAGTGCTTCTTAACTTGATGAAAGTGCATCCTCAGAACTGTGAGTCAGCTCTGAGTCAAGCTAAGTACCTTCCAACACGAGGGCTTTTCAGTAGGTCTTCAGCATCTGTGCACTATGCTACAACGAAGCATGTGCAAAGTAAAATTCCATTCAATTAGAATAACAGCTATCAAACTGACTCATTTCTTACTAGAATGGAATTAAAACAATGTCATTTTAAAGCTGTGGATGATAAATCTTTAGAAGAAAGAAATTTATACAAAAGAACAACAGGGAAAAGCCAGAAATAGTTTCTTACTTAATCCTGTGTACAAGTAAGGAAGCTTGACCTTGGTGCTTTCTGATCGAAGAGGTTCTGATGCCAGCTCTATGGAGCGCGATTTCAAAAGCTTGGCAAAACATTTTTCTATATGGTCCATTCTAAGGTGCATATGACAGTAGTGCAATAACTGTTCAGCTAATGTTCCCTATCTTCCACAAACCAGTAAGAAGACATTCTGTCACTCATTTTACTGGTTCCTGGTGATGACTGTTTTCCCAAGAATTTTAGAAGGTAAATAAGCTCTTTGCTGTTATGTTAAAAGATATACCCCCTGTCACATATGGCTGGCTTCAGCTTGCCCTCATGTTTCATTGGATATCTTGTATCCTGTCTATTTTAGACCCTGTCACCACTAATTAATGTCTACCTTGAAAAACAGATGTTACTTTCAACCACTTGAGACAAACCTCTCTCTCTTTCTCTCTTTCTACATATATATATATGTATATATATATATATATATATATAATTTGTGTCTCTCTGCATAGATAGATAGATAGATAGATAGATAGATAGATAGATAGTAGATAGATAGATACCTGGTGGAAAAATACTTGATAATCTTGAGACATGAAAATTTAGAATATTTTCATCTTCAGGCTACAAACTAACTTAATACAGAACTAAATGACGGGTAATGAACTTACTAATAAGTAACTTGAAACACCGTTTCTGTCCTCTGTACTTGGGCTGCTTCTACAAGTTCTATCAAAATGATTTTCATCACCACCTAACTATCTAAGTTAAAAATATAAAACCCAATTCATTTTAAGACCCAATTCAACATCATTTAATTTTTAGTTTTTCTTAACACAAATATCACAAAAATGAAGTCATTGAACATACAGTAGTGTAATTATTTGTGTTTCTGCTCTCATCAGACCACAAAATCCTGAGAGGAGGATTCATATTTTATTCATTTATGCCCCAAAGCATACTACAGGGTTTATCACATAATAGATCATCAAAAATGGATAATAATGACTGTCACTATGAATAAACCATCTCATAGGATTACTTTGTATGCAGACATGCTATGTAAAGCTGGTGACCAACTGTTTGCTGCGGCCTACAGCCAGGAGTATAAGGCTGCACACTTGCTCTGGCATTATGGCTAGTCATCTAACATCTAGCCAGAAAATGACCTAACTTACCTTTGAAAGAATACTAGTTACTGTACTGCTAAGAATAGATGTTACCATGTATTTAGAATTTGTTTTGTATATTTTGTTGAACCAAAATTTGTTGAACATATGTGATGCTCAAGGCAAGGAAATAGGTTGCTTTTTAAATTCTTATTTCAAAGAAATGTTATCTAATCAAGAAGTAATAAAACTCTGTCTAGATAATTTAATATGAAATCTCTAAATTCAATCCTAGAATTTGACATTGAGATTTATTTTATTAATTAGTAGTAAACTGTCATTAAAATTTTCGTTGAATGGGGAAGGAGGTATTAGTATGATTTTAATGCCCGCATTTTCAAACTATCATTCCTACTTATTAGTTTATGAATAATCAATATATTATTTAACCATTCGATGTCTGAATTTCCTCAGTTGTCATATGGCGACTAATATCTAGCAATGAGCAAGATCCATCTGAGATCCATGAAAAAGTACTTGAAACACATTATATACTCAAATGTTATGAAGTACTCAAAATGTTATGAAGTTACAGAGGAAAGCTCTCTCCCTATAAGCCTTCATAAAAATTTAAAACTTCATTCAGTCAATATTTCCTGAACGCTTTCTGTGCCAGATAGGCACTAGTGAGGTACGTGTGACTAATGGAGCCCGTGCCATCATGCAGTTGATATTCTAATGAAGAATACTAGTAAAAAGGTGAACAAATGTTTTCTTCAGTAACAGTGAAAAATATATTAGCATGCAAGGGGGGTGGAGCAGAGAGATGTGGCTCCATACATGGAGAACAGTGAAGGTCTCTGATATATGAACAATGTGAATGTGCTATCCTATGGTTCAGGGAGACACTCTTAAAGGAAGGAAAACAAACATAAAAATCTTGAAGATAAAAACATATTGAGCTAAGCATAGAAACAGGCCATCGTTCTCAAATTAAGATAATCTCAGTGAAGACAGGCAACGATGAGCTGCAAAGGGGTAGGGACTTGTGGAGTAATTAGGTCAATATTACAGTTGTACTGAATAAACAGTCTGACTCTAAACTTTAGATGTCCAGGCAGGCCAGAGCTCAGAGGACATCCATCCCTCCAAATGTCTTCTGGGATCATGCTGCTTAGGCAGAACTCACCAATGCTTTTGTTTAAAACAATATCTACAGCCAGGCGTGGTGGCAGATGCCTTTAATCCTAGCACTTGGGAGGCAGAGGGAGGCGGATCTTTGTGAGTTCAAGGCTAGCCTGGTCTACAGAGTGAGTTCCAAGGCAGCTGGGGCTACAGGGAGACCCTGACTTGAAAAGACCAAAAAAAAAAAAAAAACCAAAAACCAAAAAACAAAAATAAAACCCAATATCTGCAGCATCAATTTGGGAAGTACACAATCTGAGACCACCCTTACCAGACTCTCTTGCCTTTCATCCCTCAGCCTAAAACATCTCACAGCAGTAGTCAGTATCAAGCATTCTTATCAATTTTCATTGTTTCCAATGGAGGCACAAATATGAATATGTTCTGTTAAGCACTTTAATTTGTTAATGCTCAAGCACATCGCATTCATTCCCTCTTTTTTTTTAAATTATTTTTATTAATTTTATTTATTTCTGTATGTGTATGAATGTACTGTCTGCATGCAAGTTTGTGCACCCGTGTCGTGCAATGCCGCAGAGGTCAGAAGAGGGTGTCAGATTCCCCTGGAACTGGAGTTTCATATGGTTCTCGGCCGCCATGTGGGTGCTGGGGATCGAACCCGGGTCCTCTGTAAGAGCGGTCGGCGCTCTTAACCGCTAGGCCATCTCTCCAGCCCCCACATTCATTCCCTCTTGAGTGGAGTGTAAATTAAAGTCCCTAGGGGTAAAGGTCAGATGTCCAAGTACAAGAGCACATGGTTTAGTGAGCTTATTTGTAGTAGCTTTTTGGTCGAAAGTTAAACAAAAGTCATTATTCCAAATCTGTCCATGTTTTATAAGCTATTCCTACAGGAGCTTGACCATATTAGACTGGAAAATGTCAGCTTTGGTGTCAAATGTAATGAAGGCTTATGGTCAAATTTGCTCTAGGTAGGAATGTGGTAGGAATGTACATATTTGAAAGATAACCAGCTATTTTGTGAGGTAAAGATTTTAGGTCAGTTGTTTGAAGAATGAGGTTGGTTAGATAGGAATAGTAATAGCAAGTTTCAAAATATATTATAGATACAGTTAGAATGCATGTGGACACGTTGGAAAAAATATGATTCAAGGTGATGGCTAGATGAGTTTACTTGAGCTATTATTAGTCAGTAGGCAATGCATACCATTTATAAAATGGAAACCCAAGGAGCAGCCACTTTGAAAATAAAAATTCACAGACTGGTTTTGGGCATACTAATACACTAATAAGAATTTCAACAGTGATTTGTTAAGTGAAATTGTGCATTTTGTATTTGGATGTGATCACCTAGAGAAAAATGTCAGTGCACAGGGAGCAAAGACTGTACACCCAGAGCATGCCAATAACACTCAGGGGCAGGAAACAGAAGTAATTTCAGGTAACACTGTAAAGGAACAGAGGTGAAAAGGAAATCAGGAGAGTGCAGTGTCCCTGACGAATGGTGAGGCTCAGATTCCAGATAGCAGAGAGCTCAAGCACATCAAATGATCATTGAGAACCTAAAATGACCTCTCAGAAATGTGAAGGCCTTTGACAGAACGTTGCAATCAAGTGGAGAGAACTGGAGCCTATTCTGAGTGAGTCAGAAAGCAGAAAGAACTCAGAAGACGTGAAGTAGAACTGTGTCTAGATGTGTCCTTGGAGGAATTCCACTAATGAAAGTAGCAAAAATAATTGTGAAGGAACACAGGGAAAATATGGGCTGAAAAGTGTGTTCCAGTGGCTGATAGGTCAGGAGGGTCTCCCTTCTCCTCACAGGACATTTTAAATTGTAGAGCCACCTTCATACAATCATTCTGTACCCGTGATGCACCAAAGCATGCTGCTAAAAATACTCATGTTTAATCCGAGTTTAAACATTATACAGTCATGACTCCGGAAAGAAAAATGACTTTTAAAGCAGTGTTTTTGTTGGCTTGTAGTATAGAATAGTATAGGGTGATGTTTCTAAATTTCATTTTATAAACGGATGGGATTTTTATATTTCAGGTCAGCCAAAACCATTGGATGAATAATTTGCCATTAGTACAATTGTAGTCATTCATTTTTGTTTATAGAAAAGGAAAATAACACTTCATTCTGTGAAGGCTCAGTGAGTCAGATACATTAATTCTTGAAAAATCACAGGATATATTTTTCAGAAATATTGAAAATTAAACTGAGACTGCTTTTTACTAGCTGTATGTCAAAATTATCTCTTGCGTAACAGTGCAATGAACTATGTTTCACTAATACCAACTAAATGTGTTTTTAATGATGATATAATAAGACTAAAATCTTGAGAGAAGAGTGATGCTGTCAAAATATAATTGTTTCAAATTTGGAAAATAAACCATTTCCCCCAGTGCGATGTTTATTGGCTGATAAACGGTTCATCTTCACCTTGGCATTTAACTGAGAGCAGAGGAGACACAGCCTTGGTAGAAAGTTCTTCTATCATTAGCTCTTGTATTAATCAGGAGCATCTGCTTGGGGTTTCGTTCCTCCTCCATTAAGAAGGAAATGGGGCCATTTAGAGAACAAATAAAAGTAATCTGTATGAGCCTGGCTTGAGCTCCCTCTAGATTCATCTGGCACTGGTATCAGGCAGGCAGTGGAGTGCACCTGCTATGATAGTCATGAACCTTCTGAAAATCTTCTGGGGCCTCCAGAGAATACTATGACCAAAGGAGAATTATTTGGGTGTCTAATTTAAGTTTGCAGCTTTCAAAGAGATCAGTTCCAGAAATGAAGATATATCTGTGATGTGGATTTAGAAAAAAATTCAAATGCAGCTACAGATTTCTCATTTCCAGTCACAACTCAGAACAGATTGAACTTTACACTGGAACCCATGTGAGCCAATGACCTTGAGATCTCTAGAACATTGTCCTCTTGAGTTGGTCCTGACTTAAGGCAAACTTTAACATCTGCACCGCCCCTTACAGTCAGAGTGACCTTGACTTACCACCCGAGTATAGTCGCCCTTTTCCTTGCTGTTCCCTTCCTTATGCCCACCTTAGCACTCAAAACTGCACCTTACAAATCTTTTCTTTGACACTGAGTCCCTTCCCTCAGAGACTATCAGAGAATTCTATGGTGTACCAACCCCGGTTCAGTGCTTCAAATCTGCCTTTATATGGTGTCTCTAGGCCTGCTGAGATGTGAAGGCCATGTCTTGTAACAAATTGTTCCTCTCTTCCTCCAAGGGTTCTTTATTATAAGCCAGCTAGAATTATTTTATCTGACCCAGTTCCAGGTCCTCATTACTGTACCATGTTGCTCGGCTTGAAATCATAAGCTAGACTAATCCAATGTCTCCCTTTTGATTTAGAATTGAAAGCCAATTTGAGAGAGTTAAACAGCTGTCTGATTAGAGTCAAGAGGAAGGCTATAAGTTAGAGTGACAAAAGAATTCAAAATAATTTAAATCCTGGGTCATATCAGTAGTATAGAGCAAGCAAGAAGGCAATCAGCAGGAAAACAGAATGAGACCATGCTGGAGCATCCCTAGCAATACTGAGACAGCAGGTCTTGGGATCCAAGAATGTCTAATCCCTCTTGGAACTAATTTTCCCTCCTTTGGCATTATTCTCAGGTTTGCACACAATTCTATCACTAAAAGTTCATTTTACTTTTAGTATCTTCAATGGGTTTATGTGCTGAAAGACATTATCTGTCTCTAAACTAAAAATCAGTAACATAGACACCTGCCTGAAGTTGGGAAAAGTTGGATAGATTTCAATGAATTGAAGAATTATAGACTATCTAGCATTCTCAGAAGTCTGAAGTTACAGCAAAAGGGTGTAAGCCCAGCCACTTGTGACAATTTTGGACAAGTAGGCAGAGTGGTGCATAGCTTTCATCCAAGCATTTGGGAAGCAAAGGCAGGTGAATCTTTGTGAGCTTGAGGAAGTTCCAGGACAGTGGAGATGCACAGTGAGATATCCAATAAAAAAACAAAGAAATAGAAAATTCTAGTAAGTGGAGAATCCTAGAATATCAGCATAAGAATGGAAACCAAAATCTTCAGACAGTCTAGAAATGGATATCAAATTTGAAGATGGAACTTTGAGTCTTAGAAAGATCCCCTTTATATAAAATATATCCAGGCATATATGTGCTTGTTGAGAGCTCCGTTGATATTCAGACAAGTCCTGAATCAAAGAATCCTATTTCACAGAAACTTACTTGACGATAATCTCTCATTTTGTACATTAAATTTTAAAGGATTTAAGCATTGTTTTATGAGAACATAAAGTAACACTTAATGTCTATGGCCATCTGGAAGTCTCAGCTGCACCACACTAATATCCAAAATTTTTACAAGATATTACTTTATATTTATTCTCTGTGTGTTCTCATGAACATTTCCAATATTGTAGGTTTCAAAATATCCTAATATTAGAACACCCATTTGAAGCAAATACTTCATATCTCACTATTTTTATCTCAGTGCATTGGAAGTTTTTGCAAGACACATAGAACTTGGGCATTAGTCCAAAGTCTGAACTCTAAAGGGATGTGGAATGTACTTCAAAATACCTTAGGGTGAGAACTGTAATCTGAATAATGTTGCTTGTGTACAGTATACTTTGTATAGGCATCAAAAAAAGGGAGAAAATGAAGGTAAAGTGTATTTAAGAAACAGTGTGATTTAGGTACAGTAGTGCCTTACAAATGTGATTTACTTACTACGAAGTCCCAGTTCTGAAAACAATCAGTAGAGAAAATTACACTACAGGCAGGAAGAGATACCAGTTGCCCTTAGTCCCCTTCTCTTCTTGTCTTAACTAGTAATATGAACTCCATTCAATTCCTACCATTAAGTATTCAGCCAGTCATATTTCCATTTCCTTTGCATACAAGTGTAATTAAGTTCTGGGCAATAGGATGCAAGAAAAGTTTTATATGAGACTTTCGAAAAAGTAGTTTAAAGAAAGCAGCAACAGATTCTTTGTCCTTCATCATTCCTAAGAGGGTATCTAACCCCTATTTAGAGAACCACTAAATAGACTTGGTGTGTGATAAACACGCGCGCACACACACACACACACACATATGTTTTGTGTGCATGTATATTTATAATATATGTATATGCAACAGTAATAGAGGAGATGACAAATTGTGAGGGACAAGGGGACATAGGAAGGGTTCAAAGGGCACTTAGAGAAATAGAAGTAATGCAAATACAATATTCACATATGAATTTCTCAAAAAATTTAATAAAAAAAGAAACCAAAGACTTTCTCAAAAAATTAATGAACAAAAGCAAACCCAAACTGTTTCCAATTATTCTTTTCTGAAGCATGAGAGACTCAGGATGTGATGCCTGGGGTCTATACTGTCTTGATGGTGAAGTAATCTTCAGAATGGAAACCCCATATAAGATTTAGTTGCTGTAGGAGCTACTGGGTACCTACTACCAGACTTAATTTCTACATGAGGAAAGCGATCTTCTAGTCTGTTATCATTGTTATTAGATGTTCCTTATATAATTAAATCCAGCTCAAACTGATCCAGTAGCCTAACCTGCAAAATATTCTGGGGCTGTGGCATAAGAGGTAGGTCAAGGGGGACTGTATATATATATATATATAATATATATATATATAATCAATATTTCTGGAAAAGGAGCACCTGTGCATCTGACTATATTTCTGATACTCAGATTTTAAGTCGAGAGTCATTTAAGATTGAATGTCATGGAACTGAAGATGCAGCTCAGAGGGTAGGAGCACTTGCTGATCAAGCATAAGAACCTGAATTGGAATCCTACCACCCACTATAAAAGTCAGGCTTGGCTGGTAGTGTCCCTGTGACCCCAGAGATATAAGACACATGGACAGGTGGGTCCCTAGAGCTCACTGGCCAGCTAGCATAGCCCAAATAGTGAGCCCTAGATTTGGTGAGATGCTATCTTAAGATAATAAGGTGATGATGAATAGAGGAAGACACAGCATCATCTGCTGACCTCTATATGACTTACATATGTGAAACACACCATCCTATCCAAATATTACAACTCCTTGAAAAGTGTTAAATGCTATTAAAATTAACCTTAAAATTTCCTTTCACATACCAGTGTGTATAGTTCAGTTCATTAGAACTAAGAATTAAGAACATATCCCCCTTGGAATCCTTTATAAGATGTTCTATGTAGAATAATATATGTATAATTTTTCTGGATAGAAAGCAATATACAACTCTTCCTTCTACAAGAAATATGAACATAGAGTCCTTTCAGAGCTGCTTCCATCACATTACTGTATATTATACACATTTGAAAAAGAAGCTTTCTCAGTCAATTAATTCTTTTCATTTTAAAGATAACTGTCACCTCATGGAGAACGTTAAGAATATCCTCTGCTTTTCTGTAACTATGGAAGACATTTGCGTTAAATGAGGAGGTGCTTTATTTCCTCAGGATTCATCAATGCTGGCTGGTTATTCCCCAGCTAAAGTCATAATCTTGTTTGCAACATCATAATCATTTACCCAGCCAGCAATCAGAGCGTCGCTAACAAAGAATTATGGCTTTAGGTGAGGGATAAGCTGGAGGCAGAGATGAACTCTGAGGAAATAAACATTGTTTTCATGCAAATGTAGCTAGTAATAAATAACTAGGGATGGAAATTATGATGAGAGAGTATCCTATAAGAACACAGCCGGGGAAATGTGAGTGGAATGGTTTAACATTTTTTTCCTCTCTGAAAGTATGATGAATAGAGTGCTTATAAACGGACAGTACAACTTTATTATTTAAAATTTTTTAACTTATATTTGACAGAGGAAATTTTAAAAGACACATATTTCATAAATATTTTAATATGATAAATGTAGATTTCTAATCCTTAGCAAAACATTGTCACCTTGAGTCCTTCACTCTAATTGTTCAACTCAGTGATAGCATTTTTGATGTTGATTTTCATGGTTTATTTGTGCCAACTTCAATCTAAATTCACCTGATGATCCACCACTTATCAGTCAAATATCAGTGATTGTGCCTTGAATGTTGGAATGGTGATGAGAAGCAGCACAGAGCCTCCTAAAGTTCTGAAAACATTTGCACACTTACTGCTTCATTAGATCCTCACAGCACAGCACTTGACACCCCAAGGAAAGAAAGACCTTATGCTTCTCTCACTACATATATTGCCTCTACTGGAGAAAAGGTAGGGACTGAGATATCTTATAGGTTGCATTCTGAACTTTCTTTCACTGATGTCCTCCTAATTTGAGGGAGGTGTCTGCTGGCTTCAGAGTGTGGTGACAAACAAAATGGCCATGTACGCTCGGCTAAAATGTTTAGTCTACTTGAAAGACATATATTCAAAGCACACAAATGCACTAATAACTATGAAGTGTTATGAAGAGACAAGTGGGACTAGATGTGGATAGAGACCAAAGCAGCTCTGTGAGAGGGTCCATGCTAGATACAATCACATCCTCCCAAACCTGGATAAAAATGAGCATTGCTAAATCTCTTTTGGAAAACTGACTCAGAGACAAAGAGAACTGTTTTATTGTTTTGTTTTGTTTTCTGAACCAGTGCTTTATTTAGAATATTTAAGAAAGCTATTACAGAGGTAAAGTCATTTTCTAACATTGACTCATCCATGAAACTTTTCTTTGCATCCAACATGGTTCTACAGCATTACATTATCTGAGGGTTTCAGACACTGCTGGCCTGTGCTGTGTACATGGCAGTGCAGGATATCCCGGTGACTTGGCAGGCAACAGCACACTATAAGTGTTATGTAAAGCTTACTATCAATCTGTTTCTGTCATGTAGCTGTCCAGTGTGGTAAGCCAATGGAATTTCACACGGCTCACATTGTTCTAGACTTTTAGGTTCCAGGGTTAGCCAGATCATCCTTTTGGGCAAAGAGTCTTTAATAATGCCATACAGTGAGGGCTTGAAAAAGAATTGAGTAAGGGTCCAGGTTTTAAGTTTTCTCAGAGGAAGAGGAGGCCTTCTAGCACAAGGAAGCAGGCTTGGTTAGCATGAACTCAAGGAGCATGAAGAGGTAGGAGAGTGGAACAGCAGTGACTTACACTATGTACCAAAGGAGACCTGAGTGGGAGAGTGAGGCCTGGCTAATGCATGATCTACAGAATTTGATGTAGATAGGCTGCATATAACCACTATTTGCCAGGGGAGGGTGTGAGTTAGCTGTGCTCCAGGCCTGCTTGCCCTGTGCTCTTCACAGGGCCTGCTTATATGTAGATCCTGGGTTTTGTGGCATACTCAACAAGTTTGGGTATATTGTATGACACTAATCCTGGGGGTGATTGGAACAAATGTCTGTTCATCCCAGATAGGGAATAAGACACACCAAAGGAAGGATACCACCCAAATCCTACTTGGTGACCCAATGAGTTCTATTGGGGTTCCTTATAAGAATGTGGGTGAGGGGGAAAATACAGGAGCAGAAATGACACAAAGAGGAATTCCCAAAAGCACAGCTAGCATGGGTGACAGCTCATGAAAGCAAGAAATCTGAAGGACACTGCACACCAAGCAGCAGGGACTCAAGGGGCTGGGCGGTGTTCTTTCCAGGTAGCTTGCTTAATCTGAGCCTCCTTCAGGCAGATCTCATTGGTCTCTGCTTCTTTTTTTTTTTTTAATTTTTTTATTAATTTTTATTTATTTCTGTATGAATGTACTAGGTCTGCATGCAAGTCTGTGCACCCGTGTCGTGCAATGCCGCGGAGTTCAGAAGAGGGTGTCAGATTCCCCTGGAACTGGAGTTCTCCTGGAATTGGAGTTTCAGACGGTTCTTGGCCGCCATGTGGGTGCTGGGGATCGAACCCGGGTCCTCTGCAAGAGCGGTCGGCGCTCCCAACCGCTAGGTCATCTCTCCAGCCCTGGTCTCTGCTTCTTCAAGGCAGCTTGGCTGGTCTGAATGTGTCTCTCAGAAGTCCTCAAAGGCTTATATATGCTTGGGGGTAGGAGAGTGAACCTGCTCAATTTCAGGAACTTCCTGAAGCTATTGAGCTACTTACAGCCTGAACTTAATGAGAGTCCTTGAAAGATTTACTGCTTCATCTCCAACTCAAAACATCCTGTTATCTCCCTTCAAACATCTTGCTGTTACCTTCCTTCAATTATAATGTTGTTTACTTTTCTATGACTATCTTGTTTGCTAAACTTTCCCTCAAAGGTAAAAGGTTTAGTTCAGGAGGATATTGCTACAAAACAAAGCAGAAGCTAACAAAGGCCAATGCTCTCTTGTGAGCATTTATCCAACTGGTGTTAAGTACTAACTTTAGTATTAGGAACATGGTCAGAGTGTTTCTGGGATATAGAAAATTCACTCTTCCACTGTCAGAACTAAGTACAGAACTGGTGCTTGCCATTAATCCTAGCACTTGGGAGGCAGAGGTAGGCAGATCTTTGTGAGTTCAAGGCCAGCCTGGTCTACAGAGTGAATTCCAGGACAACTGGAGCTACAAGGAGACCCTGTCTCGAAAAGACAAAAAAAAAAAAAGGGAGAGAGAGAGAGAGTACATTGAATTTGCTTCAGGGAGACTCTAATCTTACTTTGCTTTTATATTCTCATTAGAGTAATAGCAATGGAATTAAAGGAACTTTTCCAAATGTGTGGTCATGGGCAGCAATGAAGGCAGAAGTAACTTTGGTCCTCGCTGCCACTGAAGACCCTTGCTATGGTCTGAATATGAAATGTCTTTCACAAGTTCATGGACTTAAATACTCATTCAGCTTTTTTAGGAAGTTCTAGAACCCTTAGGACCTGGGGGCTCATTGCCAGGCGTGGACCACTGGTCATGAGTCTTTGAAGGTTATAGGCCATTTGGTTCTGATCTAGTGCTCAGCTTCCTGTTTGCTACTGTGACATCAGCAGCCTTGGCCAAACATGCCCCCCTCCATGAATTCCTCCAGTTCTTTTCTTTGCCCATGATGGGATGTATTCTTAGGAGCCATGAGCCAAAATAAGCCTCTTCTCGTTTAATTTGCTCTACCAGGTATGAAGTCCCAACAGAAAGAAAAGTCACAACACGAAATCTATGTGCAGCATTCTATATTTCAAATTCTGGCCAGTGCTTCATTGACAACAGTTTTCAGCTTATTGTTGATTTCAGAATTTTATTCTTTTTCAGACAGAGTTTCACTACATAGGCCAGACTAATCAGACACTCAGTATGGAGCCCAGGCTGACCTAGAATTCTTATGTTATAAAAGGTAAGGTGTCATGTAAGATTCATTGTGGTACATTTTGTGTTTGTCTTTGGTTGTTGTTGTTGGTATTTTGTTTTTTACTGTTTTTTAACCTTAGGATGCAACATGGTGACCATCTCAGGGGACAGAGTACCTTGGAACAGTAGCCAGTAGGCATGGCTGGTGATGGAAGAGAAAAACACACTGATAGATAGCTATGACTATGGAACCAGTGTAAGAACTATGGACACCATTTGGTAGGGGACAAAGTAATAGGACCCTGACCGGAGTTTAAGCTTTTACTCCCACGCCTCTCTCCTAACTCTAAGTGATAGTGTGAGATGCTACAATATACAGGAAGTAGATGGCTAACCTCCATGATGCAGCTTCCATGAAGTTGTCATCTTCATGGGAGGTGAGACTTTGTAGTAACGCACTTGCTGCTTTGGGGTCACTCACCATCAAATGAGAACCATCTTACCCACAAGTAAGCCTGTATTTCACTGTTTGGCAAAGTTAGCCGTGGTTGGAATCTTTACTCTTGTCTGATATTGGTGCCTGATATTGCACCAGGAGAAGTAAACACAACATCATCCCAACCTATTCATAGAACATTGACACTATGGCTGACTGCAGAAAGAACTGCAGTGATACAACTCTTCTCCAACAGAGGGAAAATGAAACACTGAGTATTACCTGTCACATTTGGAAGAACAGAACAAGTTGCTCCTTTTTTTAGAAAGGAAGATAGTTTAGAGCAAACGAGGACAAAAGCAGTCAAAATCTCTAAGCCCAAGCTAATTTTCTAAAAGGAAGACCTTTTCTAATCTAGCAGATGAAAAGGCAATCCGTATTTTGACTACAGACACTAAAATTCAGATAGCCAGCAGCATCAGGAAAAGAGGCCAAAAAGGACTTTTGATAAAAGCTACAACAGTTTGAAGATGATTCACTGTCGTGTCAGTGGAATTTCGAGAGAGGAAATGTTAAAAGGAAAGTAAAAATGACTGAGCAGCCACGTTCTTTTTGAAGGTATTTCTTTCTTTGACACATTTTACTCTGATATAACTGGCTTTCTTAATTGCTTGTCTATGTATTTTGATTACTTTCAATGAAGGACATTTTTATATTAAGAGTCATAGACAGGACATAAATCTATACCACTGATTTCTAACTTCTCAGTAGATGACATGTACAGATGCCAGTTCAGTCCACTGAGTCCATGGAGAAAGCACCAAAGATAAATCTACACTGAGCAGTCATCAGTCTTATTAGAAGACAAAAGAGTTTGAACCATAAGCCAAGTATGCTTGGATGAAAGTATAGACAACTTTCATAGACATTTTTTTCCTGAATTAGCAAGCTCCAAAGATAGGGAAAGCTGCTGTTAAAGGTCAGAAAGTGACAACTACTAAACTACCCTCTACGTTGGTCTGTTTTTGAAGTCTCAAAAATCGACCAACCCCGGATCTAGAAGCAGCTAAAGAAAGGAAAACTAGGATATTTCTTTTGAGAACCACAGGTTTTTCAAACAGTCTGTTTTTAGGGTTGTCTAGAGGAATAGAGACAGTGCATGTGCATCTGAGGCAGGGGAGGGAGGGAGAGATTGATTGCTTCTACGGAATCTATTCCTGGAGCTGCATTACTGAGAGGGTTGGTAAGGCACATGTTCATCATGGACAACAGTCTAGTTTACTCAAAACCTAATGTTTAAATGGTTACATCAAAACATACCTTCTCCCAAAACATATGTAATAATTTCTTTTTTTTGCCATGCCTCCCCATTCACAATACAGACCAGGCCCAGTGGCCTAGGCTGAGATGTACATGGGGTAGGTTTGCTCTGACTCCTCTTTCTTTTTTTTTTTTCTTTTTTTTTAAATTATTTTATGTGTATGAGTGTACAGTCTTCATGTAGGTTGGTGCACCCGTGTTGTGCAATCTCGCGGAGGTCAGAAGAGGCCATCAGATTCCCCTGGGACTGGACTGGAATTAAAGATGGTTCTCAGCTGCCATGTGGGTGCTGGGGATGGAACCCAGGTCTTCTGCAAGAGCAGTCGGAGCTCTTAACCGCTAGGCTACCTCTCCAGTCCCCTGACTCCTCTTTCTTTACAGTGTAGAAACACAGCCTATGGTAAGCACCAGGAGGCAACATCTTTAATAATTTCTACACAAATATCTAATCCCACAGACTTGCCAAGCTGAAAGATGATTATTTTATTGACCTTCCTAAGATAAGAGGTCTGTTTTGTATTTTATTGGAAGTGGAACAGGTATTATAACCATTTTATTTGGGGTCTTCTCACTATAGCATCAAATTTGAAGTTACCACAGCTCCTATTACGCAGTGTCAAAAACCCTAAAAATAAAAGCACTATCATTTTAGGCTCAATTGAGACTGTGATGATCAAGTACCCATGCTTCTTCTGACATAATGACTTAAAGTTTAACAGAAGAATAAAACATTACTTTAGATACAATCATGTTCTGTCCTGTGTAAAGTTTCATAGACATACCAATTATTTTACAAAAATAATACTGCATCATAGATTAGTTCTTGACATACAGTTTGTCACCTGCAAGTCAAAGAATTTAAACTTATAGTGTCACTGACCTTTATTACTTTATAAGCTTCGAACCATCAGAGACAGAAACAATAATATCCAATACTCAGGGAAGTAATTACTAGGTTGTTTCTTTTATTCCAGGTACAAAATGGGAAAATCATGAACGAGTGACTCTTACACACTCTTTGCCCATGGTAGTGTAAAGACACGTTGCTTGTCCAGAAACTCTTCTTCCTCCTCATCTGTACCGTAATCATCAAATGAAAGCAAAGGTTGCACTTTGGAATCTCTTTCAGGGGAGCTGGAAACACATTAGAAAATCAATAGACAGTACAAAGAACCAAGCTTTCACTTTCTTTTATCTTCTAATCAATATTACTACATATGTTGAAGTCACTGCAAACAGACCGGAGTTGCAATTTCTGATGCGCCCAATATATACTAAACCTCCTTTTAATGAGAAAGTTTTTTTTTTTTTATCTTTTTCCCTCTTTCAAGAAATAAGGCCACAATTATACATAACAGAGCAGAGTTTTATGGGCTCTAGTACTGGCTCCCCTCAATGTTTCAGAAGGTACTTCTGAAAACTGCCAAGCCTCAAGGTCATCTCAAACATTCATCATTTTCTTGGTTGTTTAATAGAATGACAATGAATAGACTATCAGATATATCACACCTCGATGTATAGCAACTTAGAATTCTGTGGATAGCCAATGAAGATAGATCAAAGCCAAATTTCAATGACAGTAATTACTTGATTTTTACTTTTTTTTTTTGCATCTTAGATGTAGAGAGTATACACTGTCCAAAACTCCAGCACATTAGGAGTATAGAGGCAAATATGGTGTGCAGGAAGAGAATGGAGCCCATATCACTCAGATACTTTGGTGGATAGTTACTATATTTACAGCCCATGTATGCTGAAAATATTTAAATGTTCATCCTGTGAAGGACATGACACTGTTACCAAGTATATTGTCAAGTTCAACATAGGCTAAATCAACTGTTCATAAACTGATCTGTGAATGAGGGCAGACATTTCATTTCAAGAGAATTCCCACTCATCTGAGAAGAGAATACAGCAAAAAACGATTTCTGGATGGATCTTTTCATTGTAAAGTACTTCTTTATACTGTATATTACCAGTTTATTTTTTATTTTTTATTTTTTATGTGTATGAGTATACTGTCCGCATATACATTGGTGCACCCATGTCGTGCAATGCCTCGGAGGTCAGAAGAGGGCATCAGATTCCCCTGGAACTGGAGTTAAAGACAGTTCTGGTTCTTAGCCACCATGTGGGTGCTGGGAATCGAACCCTGGTCCTCTGCAAGAGCAGTTGGTGCTCCTAACCACTGACACATCTCTCCAGCCCCTACCACTTATATTTTAGTATTAAATGCCATTTATGGAATGATTGTGAGAGCACATATAGATCTATGGGATTTTATTGTCTTTTTAAGGGAAAAAAACAGTAACTTCATAGTAACCTTTTAAAACAATCTGCATTGTTTCAAAGAGAAAAAACAAAACTAAGCCTCAAGAACTCAGACAAATTATAATTTTTTTTCCCTTCGTAAAGACTGAGGGAAAACTTAATACCCATTTATGGTAGCATAGATCACAAACCAACCAGAGGGACATACAATTCAAGATAACTTTATTTTACACTTAGCATTTTTCTAAATGAACAAATCCTCCAAAAAACTGCCAGCATCCTGCAGCAGATACACACAGTGCTTTTCTTTTCTGAAGAATTTCTCAGTGTGTTTGTGTGTATTGGTGTGTCTCTGCCACTATGTCATATAAGAAGGAAATGGTGCAAATTAATGACCAGAAAGGGACAGTTGCAGACTAGAGCTGGCTTCACACAGGTCACATGGAGGGTCACAGGAACCTAGCTGGAGCAATCCCAGTCATCAGCATGCTCTCCTGGGATAGGAAAAGCTGGGACAGTGAAGGGAGAAGAAGAGGGCTGTAACTTGTAGACTTGATGGGTTGGGACATTGGGGGGGGACTGGTTTTGATTGAGAACCATCGTATGAGTTCTACAAATGCTCAATAAAAATTAAAAAAGAAACTTCTCAATAAACTCTTCTTAAGGTTTGACAGTGGATAATATTCTATCATTATGAATTGTTGAAACTTATTAGGTTAATTAATGCAAGTAAGTCAACTAGTTTTGAAGACAAGAAATACCAAGGGACTATTAATTTTCAGTTTTTTTCCCTTTTGCGATACATATTAATCATATACAAAAGAACTCTATTCACATTAAAGAAACAATCTCATAACCCTTTACTAAATACTGAATTAAGATCAGCACAGGACCCAAACATTTTTTTAAAATAGGCAATTAATTGTATACAAAGGGGAATTTTTCATTATATAGCAACAAGAACCAATTGTATCTTGTCCCAGTTTTACTATGCACTGTCAATTCTGCATAAAGCTGCGGGCTTGACTTACCTTAATTCCTCAGCTCCATAAGGACCCTTCACACATGAAGTGTCAAGGAAGTCTGTGGATATCCGACTTAAATTCATCAAATGATGGTTGAAAGGTGGTAACTCTTCTGAGGGTGGAATGTGAAGTTTTGCTGAAGGATCTGAAACATTCGTGCATATACTGTTAGCATATAAATTTAAGAAACAAACGAGCAGCACATGGTGCTGGAAAGTTAAACCAGAATGAACTACAAGTAGCACAGATATGATAAGGACAGATTCATAACCTTCCATCAATTTTCTAATGTTTGTGGGAACGGTGAAGTCTGATCTGAGATTCCAAAGGGCACATGATAAGCGGAACCATGATTAGCATGTGTGCGGCCCCGAGCTCAATGTCTAGCACCAAAAGGAAAAGAGTGAGGAGGGAGACAGGGAAGGACAAAGGAGGTAAGGAGGGAAACAAACCAGAGCATAGCATGAAGTCACAGTCATGCTGCTTTTGAAACACGCATTCTACTTATGAAATACATCAAATGTTCTAAGAGATCACAAAATTTATACAGCTCAACTTGCACACAAGTTATTATCATTGTTCTACAAAGCTACTTTATCTTTTCTGGCTTCTTTGCTTTCAGTCAATAATATTGTATATTTGGAGGAAAAGAAGGGGCACTTAAGCCTCGTTTTTTTTTTTAAATTTTTCTTTTATGTGTATGTGTGTATTGCCCACATGTGTGTAAGTGCACCCGTGTCCTGCAATGCCTGCAGAGTCAGAAGGCATCAGATTCTGGAGTTACAGAGCTGGAGTTACAGATGGTTGTTAAGTGCCATGTGGGTGTTGGGAATCATACACAGCTCCTCTGCAAGAAGAGATGGTGCCATCTCTCCAGCCCTTTAAGCCTCAATTATTTCCCTTCTCATCCAACTGGCTTGTGATTCAGTACTCTAGGTATGGCTAAGTAGTGCATGTAAAATCAACGAAGTGTTTAGGCAAATGATTTTACATGAATTACTATAAATCCAAGCATGGATTATAAATATTCATATGTTACATTTTAATGTATTATTTTTGACACTGATATAAAGCCATCTAATTTTTTTGGGTGGGGGGAGAGGATTTAGTCTCATCATGTAGCCCAGGCTAGCCTCAAACACCCTATGTAGCCAAGGATAATCTTGAGTCTCCTTATGCCTTCACCCCCTGAATGTGGTAATTATAGCTCTCAGTCACAATGTCCCATTTATATGTTGCTGGGGATGGATTCCAGGACATTACCCATGCTGGCACTCTACCAACTGAGCGACATACCCAACACAAAAATCCTTGAAACTTATACCTAACATATTCTATTGATGTTCTCAGAATCACTGGGTGCTATCCTTCCCTTTACTTTTACAAAACTGCCAAATAGCCATCTCATGGGCAGAAGAAACAAAAACACCAAACTGTCAGTATTCTCACACTGGACTGAACAGAATTCTTAGTTTTTGATGATTAGTAGTAATTTTCAGGTTTTAAGCAAGAATATTTTCTTACTAAAAGCAAATTAAACTATTCCCACAAAAAGATAGTACTCAATATATTTATGGATTTCAATATTCTTTAAAAATTATTTAGATGAGTATTTTCACATTTAAAAACTTAAATACATTTGAGAAAAATCCCTCCTCCATCATCCCAAAGTAATTAGCATAGTCACCTGATCTTTATATTTGAGGATTCTAAATAACACATATTTTTTGAAGAAAAAAATCCTAAAAGATTATTGGGATAAATTATTTTAAAAAATTTAAAAAAATTATCAAACCCCATCTTACACTGTTAGATTAGAAAACTGAGGGCTCCTTGAGAGTCACAGAAACACACATTGAAAACCTGGATTGTACTAGATTCCTCTCGCCCACAGGTAGTGCAGATGGCTAGGCTTCAGCAGCACATTCTTTAACTTCCAGCCATTCTCTCCATCCCCATTTTCCACAGCATGGAAGAAGCTATATGCCAGCAAAGGGAAGGGCTCCCTCAGGATAGGAACCAACTAAGAATTTCAATGGGCAAAACTGCATAGTAAAGATGACCCTAAAACTTAGACCTCTTAGGATAGATAGAGAGGCCAACTCTGTTAGATGCTTTGAGTTCTACCTGGATGATCATAAAGCCAATTCGTTAGCAAGAATACATGGCTATTTTATACAATTATTCATTCTCAAAATTATATTTCAGAATACCTTATTAACACAGAAAGGTGAAATTATTTGAATTTTAGGTAAGATAAATAAAAGCAAATTAAAATCTTATAGTTATTACCAATAGAAGTTAAACCTACAAAAATCTTAATTATTCTGATTTCTTAATATGGGTCCAAATAAAGCTGTTTTGACTGTCCTATTGGGCTATTCACTTTATAAATAGAAGTTCACTGGCTGAATATATATATATATTTTTTTTTCCGATATATTTTACATGTGTGTATGTGTGTGGGGGGAGGGGTGCATACAGATAATATGCATGGTACGGACTTGGGTCCAGAGCACAGTCTGTGGTATCACCACTGGAATATCATCCACCTGCTTTATGACAGGCTCTCTCCTTAGCCTGGAGCTCACCCAATAAAGTTAGGCCGGCTGGCTGGTGAGCCTCATGGAGCAGGTACAATCACATCTCGCCTTTTTAAATGTGAGATTTGGGGCTCAAACTCCAGTCCTGCTTGTGAACACAGGCTTGAGTGTCTGAGCCATGAGCCATTTCCCAGGCACTACATCCCAGTATTTGGGAAGCCATGACAACCACAGTGCACTCTCCCTAACTTGTGAGGCCCATTCCTGACTTTTCAGCATCCTTGTATCCCAGCCTCCATCTCTCTTGCCCTCTGCTACTGTATCTGGCCTGGGTTAGAACCCCTTTGCATATTCTTTCCTTTATTTCATTCCCCAGATTCTTAAGTGATTCACAATTTTGAAATATTTCACATTACATTGTGGCACTGTCCTTTGATGTGTGCAGGTTTGCTTGGGTTTGTGTCTTGTTCTGTGGCATATGACAGGGAACAGCAGGCTGCCTACTGCCTCATGTGCTAAACCCAAAAAGGAGGAAATCATGATAATTAATGCTCAATGCAACTGTCCCACTGAGTAGATACTGAGATTAAATGAAGGGTTGAGCATGGTGTTATCTACAATTCTAGTACTTCAGAAGGTGAGGGTAGAAGATAAAGAATCCATGGCAGCCACAGATAGCCAGAACCTGTGATTCAAAATATCAAATGAAGCTCAGTGAAATGGCTCAGCAGGTAAAGGGTCTTTGGGTCCAAACCTGATCACCTGCATTCGACCTTCTGGAATCCAAATGAATGAAGAGAACTGACTCCCAGGGGCTGTCCTCTGACCTCTGCACTACAGGGTGTGGTTTATATATGCATGTGAATGAGGCGGTGCACACACAGAGTAAATAAATATTTTTAAAAAATGAAAAACTTCAAGCCCGGTGTAGTGGTATACACCTTTAATCCTAGCACTTGGGAGGCAGAGCCAGGTGGATCTCTATGAGTTCAAGGCCAGCCTGGTCTACAAAGTGAGTTCCAGGACAGCTCGGACTATAGGGAGACCCTGTCTCAAAAAGACCAAAAAAAAAGAGAAAAATTTCAAAGCTAACAACTTTATATAAAAGCACCTGGTAACTACTATAATGTGAATGGTTTCAAGGACTCAGGTCCTTCTTTCAATGTTTTAGCACATGCACTCAACCTCATTTTAATTTGATACCTTAAAGGAAAATGGTTATAATTGTAGTGTTTGTCATTTTTCTGTCTTTTTTAAGGGTATTTAATTCATTTGATATCTAAAAGTTCTGTCACATTGAAACTTCAGTTGAATATGTTACTTGATGATCAAGCTACGAACAGATTCATGATAGAATTCAGGATTGAATGGCCAAAGTGGTTAACCAGAATGACTTTATCTTCCCTTTCTAGAAAAGTGATGCTTATCCTCTTTCATTACTTTGTTCACTTAACTACCTGTATGCAGGCTTGCATTAGCATAAGGTTGCTATGGGAACATCAGAGTCTCAAGGCCCTTTAGACCACAATTCAGATGACTTTCAAGGAAATTAGTCATTTTCCACTATAGATGATTTAGAGTCAATTCAGTGGTAGCACAAGTTCAAAGCCCTGGGTTTGATCCCCAGTATCACAAAGGGAGGAGAAAAAAAAAATAAGTAAATAGTTTTAAATGGTTTATTACTGTTTCTGCTTCATCGTGCACATTTTTGGAATTTCTTAAGACTACAACAGTATTCAAAAACGGACAAAATACCTCAGTAAGTAAACTGTGCTGGCATGTTGAGTTCACTAGTGATGTAACTCTTCTTATATATAAACATATTAGTAGGAGGAAAATTAAATAGAATGAACTATAATTAATCCTCAACACAATCCAGAAAAGAGAATTTTTAGAAGGGAAATGACTTTTGGAGTTGATTAAAAATTGGGTTTATCTCACCAGGCATGGTGGCACATGGAAATCTTTGACAAGTCTCTAACCTCTGCTATAAGTTCTCAGAAGAAGCAAGAAAATCATGAGCCTGGGAATATCTGGTAGAAACAGAATACACTTGAAGCCAGGTTAAATGAGATTTGGCATTAAAAATAAAATTCAGAAATAAAAATGCAAGCCCACAGGGCTGATAGGTTGACTTAGTGGGTCCTGTGACCTCCACACATGCATGCAAAACAAAATACACACACATTAATACACACACACACACACACACACACACACACACACACACACATACATGGTATTGAATAAATGAAAAAAAAAAAAAGAAAAAAATTGGCAAAGAAAACTTGGATGGTCAGCATGGGTGACTGAGTTCCCCAGGCCTACCTTCATTGCTGTCCTACCTTCATTGCTGTCCTACCTTCATCGCTGTACTTTGGAAACAAAAAAATACAGAAGAGAGTTCAACACCCAGCTCCAGACAGCAGCGCCAAAGAAAAAGTCTCATCTCAGTACCAGGCAGAGGATTTTAGGAGGAACCTAGTCTCACAATGATACAATGAGAATCAACAACACACAAACTACTTAAAAGGTAAACCTAGAGTCAAGCATTGTACTACGTCTGGTAATTCAAACACTAGGGAAGGAAGACATGAATCCCAGGCCTGACTGAACTCTATAGCAGGCTTCAGAAGAGGTAGAGCTAATTCGATAGAAAATACATCTTAAAAATACTTTGCCTACCAAAGAAGTAATGAAAACAAGTTTGTATAAAAATATCAAAATTAATCTCAAAGATCAAACATCAAAGAGCAAATAATTAAATGGTCATCTAATGTAGAATTAGATCCTGAACCTGAAAAACAGTTATCTATAACAATGTATCAGGACAGTACTGTTGAATATGCAGCATGGAATAGGGAATCATAGTGCTCTGTCATCTTTCATGCTGGAACATTATAGCATGGATGTGCATGATGGTTTGTTTAGAGAAACACACTCAAGTCATTTTGGGTAATGTTACATTTTTTTTAACTGCCTCCACATGGTTCCCCAAAGTGCTTGCACTTGCCTGCTTTTTTTCTTCCTCCTCCTCCTCCTCTTCTCTTCTCTCTCTCTCTCTCTCTCTCTCTCTCTCTCTCTCTCTCTCTCGTGTGTGTGTGCGTGTGTGTGTGTGTTAAAATGGGAAAAGAACATACATGTAAACATATAAGGAGTTTCTTGCTTTATTCTTCTATTCTTTTACATATTTTCTTTGGGGTATAAATAATTCCAAAATAAAATCTACCACCAAAGTTAAAATAAATATTACAGCAGTATCTTCAGAGAATCATTGTTTTAAAAATCAAATGATGAAGAAGAGACCATACCTAGGTGAGTCCTAAAATCCTAGCTTAAAATACAAGCTTGAGGTAAAGAATTGTAGATTTAAATGAAAATAAAACTAGATAAAACCACTGAAGGAAATATCAATAATGTATTGTTGAAAGTGGATCCAACATAAAGAAAATAGTTACCTCAGCAGGAGAAAGCAGAATTGAACAGAAATCCAAATCAAAGTTACAAATTCAGAGAATTTCTCTTGAAACAAAGGAATGTATTCTGCAGCAAGGAAAGGGAGCTACCATTGTTAAGATCCACTGAACTACTATCACTGAAGCAAAACCTTCTGGGTCTTGTTGGTGAAATTCAGAGATTAAGAGAAGAAAACAAAAGCAGGAAAACAAAGAAACAAAATAATAGTAATAATAAAATCATTCATACAGGAAAGGGGCATGGAAGAGAGACGTGAGGTCAAAAGGAATGAAGCTGCAGAGTATATCACAGCACAATCCCGGCCAGAAAGTGGTCCATCTGTGCTTGGTTAAAGGTTAAAAGGACTCAAGGCTGATCCTCTCAGTTTATCTGTGATTCAAACAGAAAGGTATCAAGGATTCTAAACGGGAGCCATTCCAGACAAAGGAGCCACAGCAGGCTGGGGAACACAGCTGGACAATTAGGCTCTACTAAACAACGTTCAATGGAAAAAACGGAGACATAGGTCTCCAGTATTCAGGGTAAGAAAAGAGTAGATGTAGGTTTGCTGAGTGCGAGGTAATGGAGTTCATATCTCCTAATTAAATAAATCCAGCCAATTCCTCAGAAGATAAAAGCCGTATCTTAGGGACTGACTTTAGTGGGTAAAACATTAGCTGAGCAATTCCTATGACCTGAGTAGTAGGAGCCTGAACCCAGGAAAGGTAGAAGGCGAGGACTGACTCCACAAAGTTATCCTCAGACCTTGACAAGTGCCCCTGGCACAACACACACACACACACACACACACACACACACACACAAATAAATAAATAAGAAAGAAATGTAAACATGATTTAAAGACATCTTATCAACTATAGCATAATGGGGAAATGGAAGCACTAAAACTGAGGAGGGAGGAGGGTGATTAAACAGGGAGAGAGAGAAGTCCCTCAGTGCAAGCCCTTTCCCTGAGGATTAGTTCTCATAATTCTAAAGGATAATATGCAAGTTGCTAAGGGAGAAAATCAATCAACATTCTAACCCATCTCTAAAGCCTGATAATCACAAGTGGCAGAGGAAACTATCTCCATATAGCAACACTATATATGTATACATACAATTGTATTTTTGTATATTTCATACACAACATGCTAATCATCTTTGTAGCCCCCTTCCCCATTAGCACCCACCCATAACCTCTCTCCACTGGATTTAATGCATTTTGTCATTTATGTTAAGGCGTATCTAGTCAAGTTAGTGTCCCCTGACGATTCTCAGAGCAAAGTCATCCACTGGAGTCTAGTCATCCTATCTAGCTCGAGTCACTCCCTTAAACAAGATCAACATTACTCAGTGGTGAGGGTAATCAACAGCTATGTAATTGGACTTAAAGGCCTCTCAATAGGCAGAAACTCATAGGTGACACTGTAAATATAGCCAATTACACATGGTTAGAGAGTTCACAAATGTACATGGTTAGAGAGTTCATAGAGCCCAAAGAAAACTCTCTCTCTCTCTGTCATATCACTAGACAAACAAAATTCCTTACTGTATGCTAAGTATGGATTCTTATATTTTCAGACAATTGTACAATACACCACTCATTAAAGAAGGTTCTTTTTGCAACATATAGTGGCTATTACAGAGTTCCACAAATGGTCACACCAAGAGAAAATATACCTAAGAAATGCCTAGCCTTAAATGACACATTTACAGTAGAACCTCTTCAACTAAGGCTCATGGAACATAGTGGAACAGGGGATAGAGAGAAAACTAATACACACCTCAACTCTCACCAGTGAAGCTGCCTCGTACAACAGAGTGCAAGGCACATAGAAGCCACAACTGGGTAACTTTTAGAGAATAAGAGAATGAAGAGTATGTGTCTTTGGATAAGACTCCTCCGTTAAACCTCACCCACTTAGGGCTCAGGGACCATTGCAGAGAAGGGACAGAAAGATTGTAAGAGCCAGGGTTAGTACAAGAACATAAGGAAACAGAGGATTTCCAGCCACTGGAAACTCACGTATACAAACTTGCAACAATGGTGACAGCACTCACAAGACCTATGCTGATTCAATGAGTTGGAACCCAAGCATAAAAAGGGGAAGTGGGCAGCAGAACCCAACATTAACTTAGGAACTATTTGCAACTGGTTAATGCTGGATGAGGGAGTATAGTTCTTTATGGCAGAGACTCTAGATAGGCTGACTAGAGTCCAGTGGATGAACTCACAGGAAAGACATCTGGGTACAAATGCTTGACTGGGAAGGATGTAACATACAAGACAGAATGCATGGGATCTGGTGGGGGGAGGCTGGCTATGGGGGTTGCAGGTGGGGGAGGGGCTCTAAATTTGTTTAAAATCTATTATATGAAAGGCAAAAAACTCAATAAAATAGTTTTACAAAAATGTTATAATCAGTTTTCTCAAGATAAATCAAAACACTGAAGATAAGAAATCTAAATCCATATGAAAGGATTCTTGCACCAAGAAATAAAATGGAAGGTAATCTCAACAAATAATAAATTATAACTCAGTGAGACATAGTCCCTTCTTTTTAGCTTGGAGTGTGGTTTAATGACATGAACAAACACATGTTTCTTTTTTTATTGTAGAGATTAAGTAATGTCAAATCTAAAATATATAGTAAGAACTACCCTTAATTGGCTAATGTTTCTTCTTACAGTTTTCATAATGTTGAAATAAATATGCACAAAATTAGAAGAAATGATATAAAATTGCCAATATTCTGTTATTCTGTTTTTAGTCTGGAGAGGGTAATATTATGCAATTACCTTAGCAATATTTTTTCTTCTTTATTTTTTTAATTTATTTTTAGCAATATTTTTCTGATGAACATATTTCTCTTATAAGTATATTTTCATTCAGTTAAGTTCACCATATCTATATGCCTAGCTACCTACAATTTAAAATCATGTGCAGACTAGCACAAATCCACTTTAACATTATAATATTACCATCTTCCTTTCAACTTTTTCATCTCTATTTCTTCTCTCTTCATTTATTTGGAAGCCTATCTAAGCCCAAATTTACTGCCCTAAATACAGATGCACACGGGCACCAATCAGTAACGGATTCTGTTCATCTTTATGTAGATAGATATATACATTCTCTCCTAGAGGGAGAAAGGAAGCTCATGAAACTCACAGAAACTCACAAGACTCTGGAAGATAAGACACTCACAAGACTCATTAGGTGTCCTTTAATTTTATATAAGCAGTAAAGAATTTCCAAGGGATGGAGTTGGGGACAAAGGACTGTACTGGAGCTGTGTGCAGATTGAGTGTGTATTCCAGTGCCAGGACTTGCGTAAGTATTTACTCAGGCTGGACTTTACTTTCTATGATGTAGCTACCCAGGCCTCCCTTGAAACTTCTGTAAACTCAAGTATCACCAAGTCAGACTTAAGAGGACTGTTTTCTTTACTCTGTGGTTGCCCTCTCTCTGGAGTGAGTGGAAAATCACTCTCCAATTAAAGTAATACAGAATCCTTCTAAATATGAATTCTGTATAAACATGTTTAAAATGGTGCTAACTGTAGTTAGTAATAATTGTTTTAAAAAAAACTGTAAGTTCTGCTGCTTTTGTCTGTTTTGTTCTTGGGGGGTGCTTTTGTTTGGTATGTTATTTTGTTCTTTGTATCACAATGGATTTGTATCATTTTTTTTTAGAAAAGTAGCAATGTTGTCTAAGTCAATAAGGCAGAAAGCAGGCCATTGATAGGAGAAAATGAAACAGAGAACAAGTGTGGAGTTCACAGAAACAGAACTTTCTGAACCATGTCTACATTTGGTTTCAAACCCTGTGAATGACTTTCTGATGAAAGGAAGGGGATTGCTTCCCTGAAGCACTGTTACTCCCAGCCACTTGCTGCTCAAGAGTGCGGTAGCCAATGCCAGACTATCTATAATTCCACCTAAGTCTGTGTGCTCTGTTATCGAGCAGCCTGGGAACACACAACTCATTGTATATTTGAAGATTCCAGGGGAGTCTTTGCACACGTTTAAGGTTCAGAAACACTACTTTAAAAGATCTACCAGCTCAATTTTCCCACAAGGGGGCTGGGTAGCAGTTTACACAAAGCTGCAGAGATTAACTTTTCATTGCATTTGAAGAATTCAGAAAAAAGATACTTTTAGTGCACATAAATGTTTTCTTCTAAATTTTATTTAATCTTTAGTAATTTCAAGCAGGAATACAGTATGTTTAGACCATAATCAATTCCTACTTCCTCTTCTAACTCTTCCTTAACTCTAACCATTTCAACTTCATGTGTCCTCCTCTTCCTCTTCTTCTTCCTCTTTCTTTTCCTCCCCTTCTCCTGCTTCCTATATGCTCATGGGTGTTATCCAAAGGAGCCTGGGTAAACCTAACGTGTTAACTGATGAAGAAAACATTCCCTCCTTCCGCAGCCAGGGAGACCAGCTCTGGTGTGGTTTAGAAAAGACACATTTTATACAATCTGTATAAAATATTCAGGATGATAACTGGGGATATCCAGAGGAGCAGACACAGGGGATTTGTTTTTTAAGGAAAGGTAAAGTGGGTTTGTTTGTTTGTTTGTTTGGCTGCTTGTTATTTTAGATATAAATACAGCGGAAGAGAGCAGAGTTTACATTACCTAAGTCAAAATTAGCATTTACCTTCAAGATTCCTCAGCACACTTAATTCTTTCTCCAGACTGTCTAATGTTTGTTGATCAGCAGCGTTATCTAAGAAGGGTTCATTCTGGTCAGTGATGTCAATGTATTCAATTTCTGAAATTTCAGAAGCAGCTCTAGATTGTGACTGAACTGCTGAACTTCTTGATTGAGAATACTGGGATGAAAGACAGCTGGAAACGTTTTGGACAGACTTATAAGGGAAATTTGCTGGTGATGGTCTCTGTGATTTCTGGCCTAGTAGAAAAGGAAAAAAAAATAAAGAGAAACTCTTAATGTTCCAAATACTTTTTCTTTATTTATTGCCTGAGTGTGTGTGTGTGTGTGTGTGTGTGTGTGTGTGTGTATGTTCGAGCCCACATCGAGGAGGTGTACTTGTGCAAATATTTATGGGAGTCTGAGGACCATCTTGATCCTCACCCTTAGTAACACTGTGGAATCTCTGAGACTCAGGCCTTCATCGGCCCAGGTTCACAAATTAGGTTAGTCTTGTTAGGCAGCAGACCTTAGGGATCCTTTTGTCCCTGAACCCTCAGGACCCTGATTGCAAGCACACAGCACCATGCCTAGCATTGTTATATGTGTTATAGAGATTTAACTCAGGTCCTGGTGTTGACAAGGAAGCACATTACCAAATGAACCTTTCAGTCAAAGTGCCCAAGTGTATGTATAGCAATACGAACTGCTCACTTACCTCCTGAACATGGCACAACAGAGTTCATACAACAGCATTTAAGAGAAACAAATTTTTGATTGTCAACTGGTCATTCTATCTACAATTTTTTTTAAATTTCAAATCAAGTTCCCAATGACATATAGGATACATCTTACTCAATTTTCTACAGTAGAAAAAGTTAAACTAAACTAATTTCAATAGTCACTAAGGCAAAATATCCTTAAAGCAAGTCAACTTTAGAGGCTGGAGAGATGGATCAATAGTTAAGAGCAGGGGGCTTTTGTGGAGAGCCTGGGTGTGTTCCCAGCACCCACATAGTGGATAACAACCCTCTGTAACCATCAGTTCCAGGGGATCTGATGCCCTCTTTTGACCTCCATGGGTATTGCATGGCATGGTGTTAATTTACATACATGCAAGCAGTACACTCATACACAAAGAATAAAATATTTTTTTAAACAACCAAGTGAACTTTAGTCCAAATTAACCTAGAGTAATCTAGTATATTCAAAACCCAAGTGTTTGATATGTTTCTCAAATTTTAGGACAACACCAAACTGTGCCTTTAAAGGAAAAAAATATAAAATAAAAGTATGGTACATGCCTAGAGAACCAATTTTAGTTAATCGGTATTTCTTATTTTACAGTTATGGAAGGGAGGCCTGGAGAGATGGCTCGGAGGTTAAGACGACTGGCTTCTTTGACAGAGGACATAGATTCAGTTCCTAGTACCCTCATGGTAGCTAACAATTGTCCAAAGTTCTAGTTCCAGGAAATCTAATACATTCTTCTGCCCTCTGTGGGATTGCATGACACATGTAGGAAAAACATTTATTCATAAAATAAATAAATTTTAAATATGAACTACTGGTATAAATATATGACATTAGGAGTTAGTTAATACTATGGCTATTGAGCAGAATAACAGTAGTACACTCTCTCATAAAACCTGTCCAGCCAAAGATTCCTGCCTGAGATCAGTGATTAATGACTATCTCAACTCTCACCACAGAAGCTTCCTTATGTAACAGATGGTGATTAACATAGAGAACCGCAACTGGCCAATGTGCAGAAAAAGGTCTAGAATATGAGGCTGTAGAGTGTTTATCCCTAAACAGGACACTTCTATCAAACCTCTGCCTCCCAAGGCTCAGGCAACATGAAAGAGGAGGTAGAAAGATTGCAAGAGCAACAGGTGATAGATTCCTACAAGGAAACAGAGTTTTCCAGACAGAAGAGTTTTCCAGGAGTTACTCATGTGAACACACAGCAATTTTGACCACGTGGACAAGTCCCATCTATGCTCAAGCCAGACAAAATCCCAGTAGAGAAGTGAAGAAGTGGAGAAGCCCAACCAAACTTGAGGAACAGAAGGTGCCTGGAAATGCACAGTCTATTTTCCTTAAGGGTGTGGTGACCAATAGGTTAACCAGGAACTGGTGGATGAATCTACACAGAAGAGCATGTGGGGACACAAATATGACTTCAAAGGTATAGAACATATAGTGGTATGTATAATAAGCTACAGGAAATAATTGGGTGGGAGTAGTAAGGGAAGGGTTTAGACAGCAGAATGTGTCTAAGCATAACAAAAATATATAGCATGGAATTCACAAAAAGTCAACATCTTGAAAAATGTCAACAAATAAGCAAGTGTGAAAAATCCATATGACTCTTTAGGAGAACAACAATTTATTTAAAAAATTATGATTATCTTTATCTCATGTGCATGCGTGTATTACCTGCATGTGTGTAATTGCACAACATGTCATGTAATGCTGATAGAGTCAGAAGGTGGTGCTGGACTCCCCTATAACTGGAGTTACAGACTGTTGTTTGTTGCCTTGTGGGTGCTGGGGATCGAACCAGGTCCTCCTCAAGAGGAGCTGGTGTTTTTAACCACTGAGCCATTTCCATCCCAGAACACCAAGTTAATAAATAAAAGTACCATGTGAAATTTTCCTAAATATGAGTTCTCTCTCTGCTGGTTTTTGTCCTCCAGAGGACCAGGTTGTCTTAATCCGTTTCAGAGCTTAGCTTAGTCTCTGTCTTTGACATGGAAATTTTTTCCACAGTAGAAAAAAAGACCTTTTCAAATCCTATATAGCCAAACTAATGCATAATGTTGTATCTTCCACAAACATCTTTCTACATCTCAAAAAAAAAAAATGGAAATTTAAGGATTAAATTTAAGAATTTAGAGCACAGGTAACTTTTTCATGTACTGTTTTTTTCTGATTTAGATAAATATATTATGCTAGTTAGTTTTTCTCAAGTTAACAGGAAGTAGAGTTCCCTGCAAAGAGGTAACCTCAAATGAGGAGCTCCTGAATAGATCAGGACAAGGCCAATGGTGAAAATGCAGCCTCAGGTGCTGTGGAGACTCCAGGATATCGAGGATACTAAAACCATGGAATAACTAGCAAAGGCAGTGGAGGGTGTGGAGAGGTCTGAGCCTAGGGAGTAAGGTGTCTGCTGTACACCGCAGAGCTCGGGGGATGGGAACATGCAAGCCTTTTGGAGCCCAGAAGCCAGCAAAGCCCAGAGGTGAACACTGAGCTATAATTTGGTTTTTCTAAAGTTTGCCTGGTTATTCTGTTTGGAAATAAGAAAGTCTGTAACTTATATTTGATTTTACAGGAGCCCAGAGTTTGGAGATTTGGGAGTTTTAAAGAGAACTAGGACTTGTAAATCTTTGGACTTACAAAAAAAGGAAAAAAAAAAAAAAACAACTACAGTATTTGACAGGATATGCAAGATCTGTGCAAGCCCAAGCCAGCCACATACCTGGCATGGAGGGAGAGGTGGGGAGACATGTGGGGAGAGAGGTGAGCAAGAGCCCCAGATCTAGCCAAGGAACTGTGGGCAAGGAGAGCTATGTGAGAGCGAGAGGCCATTTTATTTAAGGGTGTGATACCAGGAAAGTTTTCCTGGCTCCACAATATAGACCCACAACCAAATACATTTGGGGGCACAAATTAGACTTGCTAGGCCTGGAAGAAAAGAGTAGAGACATGAGTGAAGGTGGAGGGGAGTTGTGGGTGGATTTCAGAGGAAAGAGAGGAAGGATTCTGAGAGAGAGGAATCTGAATATCATCAAAATACACTGTGAAAACTCTCAAAGAATCAATAAAGATTTTACTTAAAAGAGATTGTGGGGTTTTTAAAAGTTGGACTGCATTTTATATGATAATATTAATGTGAGATCTTGGAGATGAACAAGAAAGGAATGTGACTATGTAATTGTGATGTGTTTGTGGGTCATGTTAACAAGGGGTCAGTCATGCTGGTTAGTTTTTGTCAACTTGAGATGAACTAGAGTCACCTGGAAGAGGGAACCTCATCTAAGGGATCTCTTCCATCAGACTGGCCTGTGGGCATGTCCGTGGGCCATTTTCTGGGTTCTTAATTGATGTACGAGGTCCTAGCATACTTTCTGCAGTCCCTAGTAGCTGTCCTGGCTGTATAAGAAATGTAGCTCAAGGTCGGTCATGGTAGCAGATGTCTTTAATCCTAGCACTTGGGAGGCAGAGGCAGGCGGATATTTGTGAATTCAAGGCCAGCCTGGTCTACAATGTGAGTTCCAGAACAGCTGGGGCTACAGGGAGACCCTGTCTCGAAAAGACCAAAAAAAAAAGAAAAGAAAAGAAATGTTCCTAAGCAAGCCACCATGAGGAACAAGCCAGTAAGCAGCATTTCTGTCCCAAGGTCCTGCCTCCCAGTTCCTGCCTTGAGTTCCTGTCTGACTGTTTTTAAAGATTGTGCCTAGGAAGTGTAAGATGAAATAAACCCTTTCCTCCCCCAAGGTGGTTTTGATCATTGTTTTATCACAGCAACAAAAAGCTAACTAAAATACACATTATATCAAATATAAATAATTTAAGATTTATCATAAATTTGCATACTCTTAGACTAAATGAGCTTTTTGGTAAACTACTGTATTCTTTAAAGATACACAATTATCATTACCATAAAAATCATGGTTTGAATGAATAGATGGTGCTAAAATCATGTTGTCTGCAGAATCAACAGGAAATATTTTTTAAGTGGCTATGGGCAGTCACCATATATAAAGCAAAGACTGTGAGTCTGTCTCATTATTTTCTTTTTTTTTTTTTATTTATTTATTTCGGTATGTGTATCAATGTACTGTCTGCATGCAGGTTTGTGCACCTGTGTCGTGCAATGCCGCGGAGGTCAGAAGAGGGTCTCGGATTCCCCTGGAACTGGAGTTCTCCTGGAACTGGAGTTTCAGACGGCTCTCGGCCGCCATGTGGGTGCTGGGGATCGAACCCGGGTCCTCTGCAAGAGCGGTCGGCGCTCCTAACCGCTAGGCCATCTCTCCAGCCCCATCATTATTTTCTTTTAACTTAAAAAGTCTGTTCTGAATGTGACTAATACCCTCAAAAGCATCTGAATGCAGCATGTAATTATTCAAGCAATTAAAACTTACTAAAGTAAGCCCCAAAGGGCACCAATTTTAATAAACAGTTCAGAAATCAATTTTTAAAATAATTTTTGTTGGAATGAAATCCTGAATAAATTAAGACTCTGACCTTATTGTGTCTATGTGCAAAATTGGTTCAAAGAAAAGTATACAACAGACATATGCCTATGTGTTAATACATATGCAAATATACTCAAGAATTACTTTGATGACCAGGATTGCAAAGTGGTTCTCCCTTGTCTGTATGATATGCAAAGAACCAGTAGTCATGAAGGACAGCAAGCTGGCCCTGTACACTATACCCCCACAGAAGAGTAGCAGAAACCCCAGTGACTAGATAGAAGCTGGATGCTTTAAAGCACTCAGCAGCACTGCATGTACAAGAAATCACATGATTTTTTTCTGCACCATGATGTCTCAAAAATGTAAAATATAAAGCTTAGAAGTCTCATTGAAATATAAAACTAAAAAACAAGGGCATTATTAGTAAGGACTGGGTTTCTGACAACCCAGAAGAAATATAAAGTGGGAAAACTCTGAAACAATGTAGATGCCTTTCAGGAACACAGGAGAGAACAACACTAGCTGAAGTCTTAGAACAACATGTGATTACCACTGTATTTGAAGCTAATTTATCCCAATTGAGAGAAAAAGTTCCCAGGGGATGGGTCATATTATGCTTAGGACAGAGCCAAAGTACAGACCATCTTTCCTGTTGGAAATACACTGAAGCTTTATTTGAAGTAACCAAAACACAGATAGAAATTTTATTCATTGCTCATTTAGGTACACATATTATTCTTTCTAGTATTTAATTTATAAGCTCATTAATATCGATGTTCACTACAACATTAAGAATTGCACTGATGAAAAATGCTGGTTGATGCCTTCATTCCATAGTAAAAATAACCCTGTTTGTGGATTAGAAGCCTAAGAAATGCCTTTGGAGTAGCTGGTGCCGTCACTGACAACATAATATTAGAAAGTGATTAATACTAATTTCAGTTGTACGATAGCTGTAACAAATTTTCTTTGCTGATAGCTTATGAATATTTGTTGTATGCTTACTGTTGAAACTATGGCAAATATCAAAAGATAAAATACTATGGTTTCATTGGGCACAAAAATAGTAATGAGAATATGAGACATAAGCTAGGCACTGAACAGTACTGAATGCAACTATGTTACTGCAGGCCTATACATAACGCTAGGATTCAATGTAACATAATGACAGCAGCATGCTTTCTGTAGCTGTTTTTCCCTTATGTGTTGCTGTGTGCATGCACATATATGTGGATGTGTGGAGGCCAGAGCTCAATACCCAGTTCCTTCCTTCCTTTCTCTTCATTCTATATATTTCTTTTTTATTGATTTTTTTTTTGAATTTCATACAATGCATATTGATGGGTCAGACTTATGCTTACTTACCATTCTCTAGCTACCCCTCTCAATTATATACACATATATGTATTATAATTATTATATTGTACATTATATATTAATGCCTATATAGTCAAATTTCTGTCCACAAATGTCTTTTGTTTTGTGCACATCCAATGGAGCCTGGTGAACTTACCAAGAGCTACAACTGTAAAATAGCCTGACTCTCCCTCTTCCAGCAGCCACCAGTTGCCAATATTCCTTAGGTAGGATTGGAGTTCCTTACACATTTCACCACTGCTATGCTGGGATTTTGTCTGGCTTGATTTTACATGAGACTTGTATGTGCTGTCACCATTAGTGTGAGTTCACATGAGTAACTACCCAGCTGCCTGGAAAACTGTTCCCTTGTGGTCATTTACCATCTCTGGCTCTTACAATATTTCTGTTCTGTCTTCTGCAATAATTCCCAAGCCTTGGGAGGCAGAAGTCTCCAATTCCGTAATAAGCATTATGAAGTCTCTTATTCTCTGCAAGCTGGCCACTAGTGGGTTTCTGTGTCAATTACCAACTTCTTGCATAAGGAAGCTTCTTTGGTGAGAAACTCTCACCAGAGGGGATTCCTTAGTTCGTGGGTATATTTTTGAGGCAGTATCTCTCACTGAACTTGGAGCTCAGTGATTCAGTTGGACTGCCTGGCCATCAAGTCCCAGGGCCCCTCCCCTCACTGTCTAACCAGCACTAGGATTACAGACAAGCAACACTGCCCCCGCTTTTACATGGGTGCTGAGGTCAAACTGAGAGCAACATGCTTGCTTGCAACATTTTATTTTTATTGGCTGAGCCATCTACACTGCCTCCAATGGTAATGTTTTCTTATTAATAATATTCTTATTAAAGGACTTAGTACTTTTTTGGTCTTTTTGAGACAGGGTTTGCCTGTACCCCCAGCTGGCCTGGAACTTCCTCTGTAGACCAGGCTTTTAATGCTGAATAAAGTTTGCAAAGCAACATTATTGTCTTTTACATTCTTATATAAACTGCTGAGAATTAATATTAAAAATAGAAATGCATTTTCTGAAAATAAATGATAGCTTAATTCTAGACCCCGTTAAGGGATTCACAATATAAGAGCACAGATGTTTTCAGATCATGAGGAACATAACATTAACGTTGCTTAGTTTGCCTTATAACTAGGTACTTGGTACTAGCATCCACAGATGAGGGATACCATTCGCCATTTGTTTTTCTGGGACTATGTTACTTCACTTAACATAATATCTTCTAGTTCCATCCATTTACTTGTACCCATATTTCCATTTACCCTCTACACAGATTTACCCTCTACTGCCTAAGTTTTGGTATATGGGTGGAGGGTATGTATGCACAAAATCAAAAGAACGAAGAAAATGAAACTAGTTTGTCATGATATTGTGTCTAACCACAGTATTTATCTTATGGGAGTGCTTCTTAGTATTTCTTATACAAGGCTGCTTGAGCTTTTGTCCAAGCCTTTCTAAAATATTATACAGTAGTTAAAAGTATCAGCCTGGTGTATCTTAGCCTTTCTGGATACTTAATGACCATACTTAAGGCCCATACCAATTTGGCCAAGGGACTTAAGGGATAACTTTGTTCCTTGCCCTCAGAGGTCAACTAATTCCCAGGGGAGTATGCATAGGGGCATCTCTTGAAGTGTCCTGTAAATGTGAGTCACAAGTCTTCCTGTGCAGGGAGGTCTTATAGATCCACTAATGGGACTTCAGCCAGTGTCCAGTCTATAAAGAGGAAAGTCTGCTCATGCTTCAAAAAGCAAAGCCTCATCTAACAAGACCTGGCTTTGTCCTTGAGTAGCTGGAACTGGTAAATAAAAAGCCAAAAGGAGCCAGGGGCTCCCCCCCCCAAAAAAAAAAAAACCCGTGTGACCCTTGAGGACCAGATCCTCAACTGACCTAGATAAAACAAAAACCTTGGTTAATCTGGGCTTACTATGTAGCCTTAAACATCCAAAAGGAAAGTATAACCAGAAAAAAAGTAAAAGTATCAGGCTGGTGTAACTTAACCTTTCTGGATGCTTAATGACCATACTTAATGCCCATACCAATTTGGCTTCAGGTCCTAAAAGATAACTTTGTTCCTTGCCCTCAGAGGTCAACTAAGTCACAGGGGACTTTGCATGGGAGCATCTCTTGAAATGTCCTGCAAATGTGAGTCACATCAGTCTTCCTGTGCAGGGAGGTCTTGGAGATCCACTAATGGACCTTCAGCCAGTGTCCAGTCTATAAAAAGGAAAGTCTGCTCATGCTTCAAAAAGGGAAGCCTGATCTAGCAGGACCTGACTTTGTCCTCAAGTGGATGGAACTAGTAAAAGAAAAGCCAAAAAAAGAAAAGCCAAAAGGATCAAGGGGCTCCCTCCTCACCCCAAAACCTGAGGACCAGATCCTCAACTGACCTTGAGAAAACAAAAACCTTGGTTAATCTGGGCTAACAGTGTGGTCTTAAGCATCCAAAAAGAAAGTATAACCATAAATAAATAATTAGTAAGGCCTGAGAAATTGTACTTCAGATATAAAACTTGAGGTCTTACTAAAAAGACAAAAAGTAAAAAAAAAAGAAAAGAAAAAAGAGCATAGTTTTTTTGCCTGTCTTACTGGTAAGTGCAGCTACCTGGAAGCTGCCAGTGCTTTTGCCATCCTTCAAACACCTGATACACAGCTTTTCAACCTTCCAATATGGACTGAAGACTCATGTCTCTCCAAGAATCCTCCAAACCTTCAGTGCCAGATGGGGACTGCTGAGACAACCCACTTGTGGACTGAGCTACTACTGGGGCTTCAGCCTCTTCAGAGTATAGACTGCCATTGTTGGACTACCCAGGCTGTGTCATGGAGACCAGTACAAGAGGATCAAGACAGGACGCAGTGCTTACTGGACCTCATTTGGTGACCATGGGAAGGGAAAACTCCAGTGTGGAGAACAAGGGAAGGACTGATGGTTGTTTGGGCTTGCCAAGGAAGAGCCTTCAAACATGATATTGTTCAGCCTAATTAAAAAATAGAAACCATAAGCTGAAGATGTTAAAAGATATATGTGGCATGCATATATGCATATTTTGGAGTGATGCAGACTGGAAGGAACAACAACAACAACAACAAAAAGACTGGGTCAAAGAACTGACTGAAAAGGAGGAACTTCTGCTCAAAACAGTAAACTTCTGCATGGAAAATTTTAAAAGAGACTGAGAAAAAGATGAAGAATATGTTTGGCAGAATGCATGAGCTCTGGTGGGGGGTGATAGAAGGGGTAATGGGTGTAGACTTGATTGGAAATTTTGTATGAAATGCACAAAGCTTCAATAAAAATAGGCTTTGAAAAAAAGACCTATACAAAAGCAAAAAAAAAAAGAAATGGATTTTCTAAGAGTTTTATAAATATATAAGGAAATTTCAGAAAGCAGAGTCTTTATTGCAAGAAGAACTCTTAGCTATGTAGCTAAGAACATTATTGTCTCACTTCTTTGAATCAGAAATCAGCTTCTGGCTTGAGACATGATAATCCTCATCTCACCTATGAAACAGAGTTAGACCAAGTAATGTCTTAAATCCCCTCTGACACTGAGAACCTGTTAATTAATGTTCAGTTCAGTTCAATGATAAAATCATTTATTAACTCCTAGAGCTGCTAGACACTTCATCCTAATCAATATACTTGAAAATGAATAAGACATTGTCACTGTTGTCAAGTTGTACTCCAAACTAACAGTCTTCCTACCCTACACCAGAACCTCATGTGACTTCCTGAGACTTAGAAGGTATCAGACCCAGCCCCATCTCCGAGGATTCACCAAAGAACAGGGTCGGAAACTACTTGCTTTCTTTCTAATCGAGATAGAAAATATAAGAAAATAAGATGGTCTTAGACAGTATTGGCTTTTGTAAGAAGAGCAAAAGTGATTGAAGGAGTTAGGGACTGCCACTACATAGGGTGGCCTCAAAGATGTCGCTTAGGAGGTAGCATTTGAACTGAAATTGAAACCAATCTTCAGAAGAAGGTGTGAGAATGGAGATGGAGATGGCCCAGCATCCTGTATCAGAGGGATGAGTACATCCTTAGGCTTAAGTGCACATCCTACCCAAGAACAGAGAGTAGCCAGTAAGAAAGAAGTGTGGGAGAAGATGCAGTTAGGAGAGATGGGTCATGACTTCACATACCACTCTGCATCATAAGGAAGAAATGTTTTTTCTTCTACTTTCTATAGGCAGCTGCAGTTGGTTTTTATGTAGCACAATGTCAGGATCTTATTCCAAATTGTGATGCACAGCAGGTATGTTTTGCTGTCCATAGACTATGAAATATATAATATTAAAACTATAAACAATTTATTGACTCATTAAATAGTATGACTTGATAGAAATTAATCATAGCAACAAAGTTTTGCAAAGAATGAAAGAGAAATTGGAACACAAGTCAGAACTAGAGACCTAGTAAAGGCTCACAGGAGAAGTGAAGGTTAAGTGGTTAGATTTGGGCTGGACTGGGGAACTGAAGCCAGTGGGTTTCACGAATGCATAGGTTATGTGTAGTGCAAGTCAACTTGAGCCCCGGGTTGCAAGTTTAATGTGTTCAGAGAGTTTTGCAATTTAGAGACACAGAAGTTTAGGCAGAGGCTTGGGTGGGTAGGAAACTATAGAGGGCTGCTTCCAAACACACAAGTATTGTGTGTCTTCTTACATTGAAAATTTTTAAAACCACAAGGAGTAAACATTCCTTCATTTACTGGCATCAGTTCAAAGTATAAAATTTCTGTCACATGTGGCACAGGCAGAAACATTTTATTTTATTTCAGGCTGCCATGTCTGCACAGAAGCCTTTATCACACTCCCCTCACTGGTAAAAGTTATTACATTTTAAATACTTTACTGAAATATAGTATATTCTCTAAAATTTCATATATATATATATATATATATTCATCATCTCTACTTAAAAATAACCTTTACATATACCTGATTTTATTGTGACAGATAGAATATACTGTCATGAATTATTTATTAACTTCTGAAAGTACCACATACATAGTTGAGTGATAAAATATCATAGTATATTTGGTATTCAATACTTTTTCAAAATATGAATTTTACAGGACATATATCAGCACAAACAGGAATTATTGATAATTGCTGATGCCCAGGTCTTATACAAGGTTGGATAAATCATCTCTAATGGGGAGATCAATAAATCTGCACTATGACAGACTTACCACTTGATGCTGACACCAACCTTTGAGAACCTCTGGATGAACTGTAAGCTCCTGGGCCACAGAGATAAGGGGTTATTTTCCATCCCTAGTGGCTGGTAGTGGCTGGCCCAAGACTAGTGCTCCAACAAAGGTTTGTCATAGTAAATTATTGACTCTGAAGGATCTGCTCAAATGAATACTTAAAAGAACTTTGGCTATTTACTTAGGAAGATTTGTCTTTGTAATGAATTTCTCACAACATGCACTTAAATTCATTTTCAACAATATACAGTGTTTATTGTATATTGTTGAAAATGAAACAAAAAGCAGTTCTTTCAGGCTGCCACAGAAGGAAGGAATCAGAGTACTTGAGGCTGCTTTAGAATTTGATGTGAGAATAGGTATCTAATTATAGAGCCATCATAAATGGATGGTTTTGCTACTAAAAAATTTTATATCTGACAGATTCTCAACATAAATGCATGTAGAAAAGATCTAAGCTAGCCAAGGAGACTTAATCATAGAATTTAGGCCAAAAGAGACATATAAATCTTTTATATATGAGCAAATCATATGTAATTAAATCTCTGGCTGGAAGAAAGACTCTAAACCTAAGCAAATAGCCCATTTTGTCAAGTATTCCTCTTGAGCTGTGAACTCCCTGAGACTAGGGATTATGATTTGAATCCTTTTACCCTGTCTCAAAAAACAAGGTGAATGATACCTGAAGACTCAAACTCACTGTAGTCACCTGACTTCTACATGTGCACATCCACAGATGCACTGGTGAACTCACACACACAGACACATACAGAAAATAGATAAATGTAATCATAACCATAAAAAGAAAAATCCCAGTACACAAGGAAGCCACATTAGATTTAGAACCAAACTATATTGATCCTACTTCTAAATGACAAACTCAGCACAATCTGCTCATTTCACAAATGGGTGTATCTAATCATTATATGAATCAAGAGAAAAAGGCATAAACACACTTCTTACCCAAAATTTAAGAGCATGAATGAATATTATATGAAGGTTAGTCAAAATACACATATCCTGGGATACATCTTACAAATATCATTCACTTACACGTTGCTATGGAAAATAACAAGAGCGTTGTATATTGAGAGGTGGGTTGATTTTTTGTTTAGGGGAGAAAAATCTAGGATATTTAGCTTAAATGGATTATAATTGCAAAATTAATTGTCAGATGCCTAAAAACTGGGAATAAACTACTGAACAAAGAGAGCCAGCAGCATGGCGCTGCTGCCTTCCAGCCAACTGTACCTGTCTTTGGGGGTTGTGCATTTGGCAGTGGAGACTCATCGCTCTTTAGATCACACTTGGCACCTGCATCACCAGCATGTTCAATTAAGCTGCTACCTGGGATCCACACCCTGTCCTCTAAAATAGAGGAGAGAGAATATAATGTAAGCTATAAAATAAGGCAAATGGTACCACTTCCAATGCTCAGGGCTCATCACAGTAGAGGACAGAAAGACTGTAAGAGACAGAATTTAGAGGAAAAGAGCTGTGAAAAAATGTCTCCTGGGCATGACACAATTATGAACTCACAGCAGGTCTGATTTTGTGTACTGGGCATGTGCATGATAGGGCTTGTCCACCCTCAGTCATGGAGGGAAACTGGTGCTTTTGGGACCTACATCTCCTTGAGAACCTACTGACTATATTAATGGGTACTGGGGGAAGGGAAATTAGGGTCTTCAGCTGTGAACCTACTGCTAAGCCCACTATGCTCCAATGAGAGCTCCAAATCCAAGGACACAGATGGTCCTGGTTAACTCAGTTGGTTATAAAACAATAGAAGACATGATAATGGGAAAGAGACTTATAAGAAAGAGAGGAGTTAGTGGGTATAGAAGGATGACAAAAGTGGGTAGGGGATAAGGGTAATCAGAATGCTAGTTACACATATAAGATATTGTGAAAGAGTAAATTTAAGTTAAAAACTGATATCATGTTCACTTAGGAAAAATAAGGAAATTTCATGTTGTTTTTTCGACATGTAAAATCCTGCCAAATGATATTTATCTCAATGAAGGAACATTTATAACAGTGAGATTCAGAGTTTCATAAATATATATATATATATATATATATATATATATATATATATAACAGTTATGAAATTCAGAGTTTCATAATTATAAAATTAAACTCATATATCTTGGTTATAAAGAAAAATAACTATAAATTACAAAAGTAACACACAGATGTATTGTAGAAGTATATGTAGAAATGGAAGCAAATACTTTAAAAGGATATGACTGTGCTAGAGAGATGGCTCAGTGATTAAGAAGCCAGACTCCTCTGTAGAGGACCCAGTTTGGTTCCCAGCATCCATATGGCAGCTAAAGACCCTCCCTAACTCCAATTCCCAGCAAAGTGACGCCCCTCTTCTGGCCTCCACCTCATTGCATGCACACACTGCTGCTGTACATACATGCAGGCAAAACACACATAAAAATAAATAAAGTTTAAACTATATGACAATACATCCTTGGATATTGGTCTTCCCATGAACAAAGAGGTTTGTGTGTGAGTGTGTGTGTGTGTGTGTGTGTGTGTGTGTGTGTGGTGACCAGATCCATCTTGAGCCTTTTTTCATGTGCTACAGAGGGTCATGCCAAGCTCTGAATAAACACATTTTAATACATGGAGACTAAGTAATGTAGATATTACCAATGCCTAATATTACAAGCAAAACTACAAATCAAGAACCAGAGAATCTGAATAATTATATAATGTAAAAATATTGAGCAAGTAATAAAATAAGTCTCCTTACAAGGAAAACTCTTGAGCATGATAAGTTTTATAAATCATTTAAAGAAATCTAATACCAGGACTGAGCAAAATGTTTAGTCTCTAAAGTGCTTGCAAAAAAAGGGTAAGAACTTTGGCTTCCCAGTATCCATGTAAAAAGCCAGGTGGGGTGGCATGCCTCTAAACCGGAGACAGAGACAGGAGGATCCCTGTCAAGTGACAGACCCTGTTTAAAAATAAATAAATAAAAGATGATACAAAAATGAACTCCAAATGGATCAAAGACCTCAATGTGAAATCCAAGACTGTGAAAATAATAGAAGATGTTGGTAGTAACCTATAGCTGGAGAGATGGCCTAGTGGTTAAGAGTGCTGACTGCTTTTGCAGAGGACCCAGGTTCGATCCCCAGCACCCATATGGCAGCTGAGAACCGTCTTTAACTCCAGTTCCAGGGAAATCTGACACTCTCTTTTGACCTCCGCAGCATTGCACAACGCAGGTGCACAAACCTACATGCAGACAGTACATACCTACACATACAAGAATAAATAAAATTTAAAAAATACATAGGTGTAGGAAAAGACTTTCTAAATCAGACAGCAGCTGCACACAAAATAAGGTCAGCAACTGACAAATGGGACCTTATTAAACTCAAGAGCTTCTGTACAGCAAAAGAAACAATCAAAGAAATGAAAAGAAAACCCACAGAGCAGGAGGAAACCTTCACCAGTGATACATCTGATAGAATATTAACATCCAGAATATATAAATTACTCAAAAATAACAAAGGAGGAAGAAAACAAATGACCAACTCAAAAGATGGAGTTAAGAGCTGAACAAAGACTTCACAAATGAGGAAGTAAAGATTGCTGAGAAACATCTTAAAAAGTGTTCAATGTCACTAATAATTAAGGAAATGCAAATTGAAACCACTTTAAGATATCATCTTACTCCAGTAAAATGACATTCCCACCAGCAGTGGATGAGTGCTCCCCTTTCCCCATAACCTCTCCAGCATTTGGTGTCTTTTGTTTTCTTGGTCTTAGCCAGCCTTATCAGAGTGAGATGACATCTTAGAGTGGTTTTAATTTGCATTTCCTTAATTATTAATGATGTTGAACACTTTTTAAGGTTAGAGGTTTCTGGGTGATACCAAGTCTCCACAAGGCTGGGGGTGGGGATATAGGGGGTATGCTAAGCACCAAGGCAGGTGGGCCTCTCCTGGGTGCATGCTGGTGTTGTGCTGTCTGCGAGTCGAAGTCCACCCCTTTCTCAGCCATGTTTACTTCCTCATTAGTGAAGTCTCTGTCCAGCTCTTTACTCCATTTTTGAATGACTCATTTGTTTTCTTACTTCTTTGTTTATTGAGTAGTTTGTATATTTTGGATGTCAATGTATCACTGGTGAAGATTTCCTCACACTCTGTGGGTTTTTTCTTTTTTTTAATTTTTTTTAAATTTTATTTCTGTATGTGTATGAATGTATTGTCTGCATGCAAGTCTGTGCACCTGTGTCATGCAATGCCGTGGAGGTCAGAAGAGAGTCTCGGATTCCTCTGGAACTGGAGTTCTCCTGGAATTGGAGTTCCAGACGGTTCTCAGCTGCCATGTGGGTGCTGGGGATCGAACCCGGGTCCTCTGCAAGAGCAGTTGGTGCTCTTAACTGCTAGGCCATCTCTCCAGCCCTCTGTGGGTTTTTTCTTCACTTCCTTGATTTTTTTTTCTTTTGAGTTTGATGAGGTCCCACTTATCTGCTGTTGATCTTATTTCCTGTGCAGCTGCTGTTTGATTTAGACAGTCTTTTCCTACTCCCATGTCTTGTAGATTGCTACCAAATTTTTCTTCTATCACCTTCAGCATTTCAGGTGTCAGGGTGGAGAACTCTTTTAAAATATGAAAATGAGCCTATCACCTGAACCAGTCATACCACTCCTGGGTATATACCTAAAGGACTCATCTTATCACAGAAATACATACACACCTATGATTATTGGAGCTCTCTTCACAATAGCAAAGAGCTGGAAGCAACCCAAGTGTCCCTCAACCAACTAGTGGATAAAGAAAATGTGGTATATCTACACAATGGGAATTCCACACAGTGGTAAAGAAAGTTGACATCATGAACTTTGCAGGTAAATGGATGGAACTAAAAGCCATTATACTAAGAGAAGTAACACGGTCCCAGAAAAACCAACAATGTATGGTATCCCTCATTTGTGGATTGTAGCACCAAATCTCTATTTGTAGGGAAAACTGAATAATTATTTTTTCTTTTGTTTTTAGTGAATATAACTGATGCTACTCATCAACTTGCTATGTGTTGAATAAATGTAAAATAATACTTTTTCTTTACCTGCATACGACTCTGCTGTCAAAATGTGAATCCATAAACATGTTTTGGAATTAACCTATATTTTATTTTCAGATATCATAATTTTGGTATATGTGTGGTGTGTATATATACATATTTTGGAGCGATACAAATTGGAAGGAACAACAGCCACAAAAAAGACTGGGTCAAATAACTTATTGAAACAGGAAACTTCTGTCCCAAACAGTAAACTTCTGCATTGAAAAATTCTAAAAAGACTGAGAAAAAGATGTAAAATATGTATGGCAGAATGCATGAGCTCTGGTGGGGGGGGACAAGGAAGATGGAATGGGTGTAATTTGATTATGAAATGTGTGAAATGTACAAATTTCAATAAAAATTTATTGAAGTTTTGTGCATTTCATACATCACTTCTCAGTTCAATCCAGACTCATTTCCTCCCTCCATGCCCCTTGCCCCTCCCAAGTTCATGCAGTCTGCCATACATGTCCTGTATCACCTTCTGAGTCTTTTCAAAGTTTTTCAAAGCAGAGGATTATTATTTTTTTTGGTTGGGGGAACTCTACTGTTTCAGTCAGATCCCTGTCTCAGTTTGTTGTTGTTGTTGTTCCCCCCAAATCCATATTGTTTCAACATATGCAATCATATATGTCACACATGTACTAAAATCATGTCATCTGAAAATAAACTGTCATTTCCAAATCATATTTATCGATTCATATTTTTGCATTTTAATTTTATATTGCTCTAAAATATGCAAACATACCCTCTACCCTTGTACCAAAATTATAAAGTCTGAAAATAAGTGGTAGGTTAATTCTAGAGCCCATTAAGGGATTCACATTCTAAGAGCACAGTTGCTTTTAGATAAAGAAAAATATAACATTAATGTTACTCAGTTTGCCTTACAAGTAGGTACTTGATGCTAACAACCACAAATAAGGGTTAACATTCATAGTTTGTTTTTCTGGAACTGTGTTACTTCACTTAACATAATATCTTCTAGTTCCATCCATTTATTTGCAAAGTTCATGATGTCATATTTCTCTACTACTGCATAGAACTCCATTGTGTAGATGTACCACATTTTCTCTACTCATTGGCTGAGGGGCACTTGGATTGGTTCCAGCTCTTTGCTATTGTGAAGATTGCTACAATAAACATGGCTGTGCATGTTTCTCTGCAGTAGGAGGAATCTTGTGAGTATATACCCAGGAGTGTATGACTGGGTCAGGTGGTGGGCTCACTGAGTATTTTAAGAGGGTATGTCACACTGCTTTCCATAGTGGTTGTAGGAGTTTACATTCCCACCAGCAGTGGATGAGTGTTCCCCTTTCCCCACAACCTCTCCAGCATTTGGTATCCATTGTTTTCTTGATCCTAGCCCATATTATGGGAGTGAGATGATATCTTAATGTGGTTTTAATTTTCATTTTCTTAATTATTAATGATGTTGAACACTTTTTGACATGTTTCTCAGCCATCTTTACTCCCTCACTTGTGAAGTCTCTGTTCAGCTCTTTACTCCATCTTTTAAGTGAGTAATTTGTTTTCTTCTTTGTGTTTTGAGTAGTCTATATATTCTGGAAGTTAATGCTTTGTCAGATGTGTCACTGGTGAAGGTTTCCACCTACTCTGTGGGTTTTCTCTTCACTTCGCTGATTGTTTCTTTCACTGTACAGAAGCTTTTGAGTTTAATGAGGTCCCACTTGTCAATTGTTGACCCAACTTCCTGCACAGCTGCTGTCAGAATTAGAAAGTCTTTTCCTATGTATATGTCCTGTAGTTTGTTGCCAAAATATTCTTCTGTCACCTTCAGTGCTTCAGGTTTCACATTGAGGTCTTTGATCCATTTGGAGTTGATTATTGTACAGGGTGAGAGGTAGGGGTTTAATTTTATTATTCTACAAGTGGTGATCCAGTTTTGCCCACACCATTTGCTGAAGATTCTGTCTTTCTTCCATTGTGTCTTCTTGGCCCCTTTCTCAAATAAGAGGTGGCCGAAATTATATGTGCTCAAGTTTGGATCTTCAATTTTGTTCCATTGGTCTGCAGGTCTGTTTTGTGCCAGTATCAGGCTGTTTTTATGACTATAGCCCTATAACATACTTTGAAGTATGGTATAGTGATCCCCCTGTATTACTCTTTTCACTCAGGGTTGCTTGAAGTATTTGCAGTCTTTTGTGTTTCCATATGAATTTAAAGTTTTTTTCCAAGCCTGTGAAGAAACTCATGGGGATTTGTATATTAATTTTCATTGAATGGACATTTTTACTATATTAATTTTTCCAATCCATGAGCCTGTGAGGTCATTCCATATTCTGATGTCTTCTTCAATCTCCTTCTTCAGGTGTTTAAATTTTTTTTTCTAGAGATCTTTGGTGTCTTTGATTAGTTTTGTTCCCAGGTATTTTGTTGTTTTTGAGGCAATTGTGTGTGGGAAGGTCTCCTTATATTCCTTCTTCTGTTCTGATGGTGGTGTAAACAAGGGCTACTGATTTTTCTAGGTTAATTTTGTATCCTGCCACTTTACTGAAACTCTTAATCATTTCCAGGAGTTTTATTGTGGAGTATTTATCATCCCTTAGGTAAACTATCATGTCATCTGAAAAAAGGGATAGCTTGATTTCCTCTTTTCCAATTAGTATTCCTTTAGTTTCCCTTTCTTTCCTTATTGCACTAGCAAGCTTTTCAAGCAATATATTGAAGAATAGTGGTTATAGGGGGCAGCTTTGCTGGCTTCCTGACTTTAAGAGGAATGCTTCTAACTTTTCTCCATTTAGGATGATGTTGGCCACGGGTTTGTTGTATATGGCTTTGATTACGATGAGGAATGTTCCCTCCAATCCAATTCCCTCTAGAACTTTAAACATGAAAAGATGTTAGATTTTGTCAAAGGCTTTTTCTGCATCAATTAAGATGATCCTGTGGTTTTTGTCTTTCAGTCCATTTATGCATTTTATGATATTTAATAATTTATGTATGTTATGTTAAACCATCTCTGCATCTCTTGTATGAATCCATCTTGGTCATGATGGATTATTTTTTATGTGGGACTGTATGTGGTTTGCAAGTATTTTGTTGAGTATTTTTGAGTCTATGTTCATTAATGAGATGGACTTATAGTTTTCTTTCTTGGGTTGTATCTTTGCCTGGTTTTGGTATTAGGGTAATGCTGGCTTCATAGAAGGAATTTGGGAAATTTCCCTCTGTATCTTTCTGAACAGTTTGAGTAGCAATGCTTGTAAGTCCTCTTTAAATGTTTTATAGAATTTTGCCTGCCATGAAACCATCTTGGCCTGGTTTTTTTTTGTTGTTGTTGTTTGTTTGTTTGTTTGGTTGCTTGGGAGATTTTTTATTACATTTTCAATTTCCTCAAATATTATGGATCTGTTTAAGCTGTCAAGCTCTTCTTATTTAAGCTTTGGTGAATTCCAGAATTTCAGATATTTATCCATTTCTCTTAGGTTTTCAAATTAAGTATAGTTTTTTTGAAGTATTCTCATATGATTGTATCTTTGTGTTGTCTGTTGTGATGTTTCCTTTTTCATTACAAATTCTATTGATTTGGAGTTGCTCTTTTTTTCTTTTGGCTAACTGGGCTAGAGTTCTGCCTATCTTGTTGATCCTTTCAAATGACCAACTTTTGGATTCATTGACTTGTTTTGTATTGTTTCCTTCGTTTCTATTTCATTGATTTCTGCTCTGATGTTTGTTATTTCTTCCTATCTGTTGGGTTTAGGGTTCATTTGGTGGAAGTGTTTTTAGCTGCAGTGTTAGATAGCTTGCTTATACTCTTTCTGTTTTTTGTTTGTTTGTTTGTTTGTTTGTTTTTTAATGTAGGCAACCAGGGCTATAAACTTCCTGCATAGAACTGTTTTTTTTTTATCTTGTTGTTGTTTGGTTTTGTTTTTTAATGAAAACCAAAATAAAGAATTCTTTTCATACACAATGAACTGGTTAAAATATACAAATTTGAGTCAACTATGTGTTGGTAAATATGTGAGAAGAATGAATTGGATCCATCAGTTTTCAGAGGAATTTGGCAGTGCCTTGTAAAGTTGAGAGTGCACATCTCCTCGGACTTTGTGGCTGTCTCAGTCATGCTCATTCTTCTGTGTAGATATACATGTGCGAAGGACACTCACTGCAATGCAATCCAGGCAAAACTGAAATGTCAACACCTTATTTTTTTAATATGTGAAAACAAACTAAATAGGCAAAACTAGTTAGATTTGGGTAGCATAAAAGAGCTGATAATTTATGTTACTTTGTTGGGGGTTTTGCTTTGTTTTTCTTTTAACTTTTTAAAAAAATATGTGCCACCACATCCAGTGACATTGTGTCTTTTAGGTATTTTTCCTTTTTTAAATTTATATACATATATATATATATATATATATATATGTTTATCAAACCTAGACCCATGTCCCCCCCCATCCCCCCATACCACCAGAGCTCATGCATTCTGCCAAACATGCTTTTCATCTCTTTCTTGGTCTTTCTCAATATTCTCCATGTTCCAATGTGGAAGATGACGGTTGTGAGCGAGTTGACTGTTTTTCAGTCAGTTCTTTGATGGCAGTCCTTTCTGTTGTTGTGTGGTTGTTGTTTTGTTTCCAATATGCATCACTAACAACTACTTGGACAAAAGCTCAAGAAACCGTGCAAGAGAAATACAACTAGGTAATTAATTGGCACTAGCATACAGATAGGATACCATTCGTCGTGTTGTTTTTCTGGGACTATGTTTAACTACTTCACTCAGCATGAAATGTCCTCTACTCCAGCCATTTTCCTGCAAAGCTTTTTTTTTTTTTTTTTTTTTTTTTTTTAACTGCTGCATAAAACTCCATTGTGGAAATGTAACACATAGGGGGATAGATGTGGATAGATTGCGTCTATCCACTTATCGGCAGTTGAGGGGCATTTCGGTTGTTCCAGCTCCTTGCGATTGTGAAGAGAAGCTGAAATAAACATTGGCGGCAACCATGTAATCTCTAGTGGTGGGGTGAGTCTTGAGGGTAATGCCTAGAGTGGTTGGCTGGGTCAGGTGGGCAAGTTCATTCACAAGTTTCTCAAGGGTCTCCACATTGCTTCCATAGTAGATGCACAAGTTTGCATTCCACAGCAGTGGATGAGGTTTTCCGTTTCCCCACATCCTCTCACAGCACTTGGTATCATTGTTTATTCTTGATTAGCGCCAGCTGATTGGCGTTAGATGATATCTTAAAGTAGTGTTGGATTTGCATTTCTTAATGACTAGTGATGTGAACACTTCTTAAGGTGTGTTCTCAGCCATCTCTAATCCTCATCTGTGAATGTCTCTTTTCAGTCTTTGCTCCATTGCTATTGAGTGGAGTATTTGTTTTCTTCTTTGTTTTTTTGAGTTTTTAATATTTGGAAATCAATGCTTTATAGATTTCTTGGTGTTTTTTTTTTGTGCTCTTTTTTGGATTTTTCTCTTAATCCTGTTTGTTTATTTTGATGTACAGAATGTTTTGAGTTTATAAGGTCAAATTTGTGCAATTGTCAACATTAGTAGTGCATCAGCTGCAGTCTGATTTAGGAAGTCTTTTCCTATCACCCTTGCTTGTAGGTTGCTGGCCAAATGTTTTCTTCTATTGCCGTGCTCAATTTGGGTTATCACGTTGAGGTCTTTGATCCATCGGACGTTGACTTTTGTACAGGTTGACAGGTAGGGGTTCTTCAATTTCATTTCTTCTACAAGTGGGATGGTACCAGTTTTGCCAAAACAACTTGCTGAAGATGCTTCTTTTCTCCCATTCGTGCTTTGGCCCACTTGTCAAATATAGAGTGTCTGAAATTGTATGTACTCAGTGTTTGGATTTGCAATGTTTTTGTTGCATTGGTCAACAGCGTCTGTTTTGTGCCAGTCAGGCTATTTTTATGCACTGATAGCCCTGTGTTAGTTGAAGTCCCCCCCTTTGGTATAGAGATACCCCCTGTGTGCTATTTTCACTCAGGGATTGTTTTGGCCTATTCAGTGGTCTGTTTTGCTTTTTCCAATAGAATTTAGGACTTTTTTTCCATAGCCTGTGAAGAAACTCTTGGGGATTTCTGATTGGCAAATTGCGTTAAATCTATACAAGAGTTTTCATGTTGAAGAGGACATTTTTACAATGTTAATTTTCCCAATCCAGCGTAGGGATGGGAGGTTTTTCCATCTTCTGATGTCTTCGTTTCTCTTCTTTCTTTAAATGTTTAAAAATTGTTGGCAGAGATCTTTGGTGTCTTTGTTAGGTGTGTTCTAGCGTATTTTATTGTTTTTGAGGTTTTGTGAGTGGAAGGTCTCTTTTTGAATTCTTTATTCGTTGCTGTGTTTTGGTGTAAAGACAGGCCATTGATTTTTTTTTTAGGTTAAGTTTGTACCGCCACTTTACTGAAGCTGTGTAATCATTTTAGGTTTAGTTTTTTCTAGTGGGGGATTTTTTTTAACATCCCTTAAGTAAATAATCATCATAATCAGCAACTATGGGATAGCTTGACTTCTCTTTTCCAATAGTACTCCTTAATTTCCTTTTCTTGCTCTATTGCTCAGCAAGGTGTCTCAAGCACTATATTGAACAGAAGTGGTGACGGGGCAGCTTTGCTGATTTCCTACCTTTAAGGAATGTTTCTGTCTTCCCACATTTAGGATGATATTGGCTGTGGTTTCTGTATATGGCTTTGATTACATTGAGGAATTGATCCCTCCAATCCATTCCTCTAGGACTTTAAGCATGAAGGGATGCTGGATTTTGCAAAGGCTTTTTTCAGCATCAATTGAGATGAGGGTGTGTTTTTTGTCTTTCAGTCCATTTAGTGTTTGATGATGTTTATATTTGATTTTATGTATGTTGAAACCACTGCATCTGGTATGAATCCAACTTGGTCATGATGGATGATCTTTTGATGAGGTCTGTATGTGATTTGCAGTATACTGTTTAGAATTTGGTCTGTGTTCATTAGAGGAAATGGTCTATAGTTCTCCTTTTAGTTTTATCTTTGCCTGGTTTGGTAAGAGAGTGAGCTGGCTATAGAGGTATTTGGTGATTCCCTCTGATTGTATCCTTCTAAGCGGTTTCAGCGTAATATTGTTGTAGGGTCTTTTTGAAATGTTTTATAGAATTCCTGCCGTGAAACCATCTGGGCCTGGGCTTTTTTTAGTTGTGTTTTTTTTTTTTTTTTTTTTTTTTTTTTTTTTTTTAATATATTTTATGGGTCTGTTTAAGCTTCAATCTCTTCTGTTGAGCTTGGTGATTCCTAGTATTTGAGATATTCATCCATTTTCTTAGGTTTTCAAACTTGGTATAGTATAGGTTTTTGAAGTATTCCCATGATGATTTTCTGGATTTTTCCTTTGTTGATTTATATTTTCACTTTTCATCATGGATTGGATTCATTTGGAGTTGTTCCTTCTTTCTTTTGGTTAACTGGGCTAGAGGTCTGTCTATCTTGTTTATTTCTTCAAAAACCACAAATTTTTTGGTTGTTGTTTGTTTCTATTTCATTGATTTCTGCTCTGATTTTTGTTATTTCTTCCTGTCGGTTGCATTTAGGGTTCATTCTTTGTTTTGCCTTCCTCAGTGCTTTTCGCTTGCAGTGTTAGATCGTTCCTTGTGTTCTCTTCTGCTTTTCTACATATAGTTCACCCAGTGTATGAAATTCCCTCTCAGGATGCTTATTTTAGGTATCCCATAGGTTTTGTTGTGTTGTATTGTCATTGTAGTAATCAGAGTTCCAGGAATGCTTGTCTTTTCTTTCTTGTCGTTCTTGACCTCATTCATTATCAGGAGTAGTGTGTTGTTTAGTCTCCCAGTGTCTTGTAGGCAGTAGCTTATCCTGGTGTGCTGTTTGAGCTTATTGCACACTGTGTCGATAGAACTCATGAAATGTATTTCAAACATTTTTGTATTTGGTGAAGTTTCTTTTGTGTCCAGTATGTGCTCTATTTTGTGAGAATGTTTCCGTGGTGGTGGCGAGTAGAAAGTGAATTCTCTGGTATTAGGGTGAATTATTCGATAGATGTCCTGTGAGGTCCATTTGGTGTATCACAGTTACTTTTTCAGTTCATGATGATCTCTCTGTTTATTATTTGTCCTTGACCTCTAATGGAGCTCAGTGGCAGTTTTGAAAAATCCCCGACTATGAGTTAACTGGGGGTTAGTGTGTGACATGTGGTCCCAGAGAATTGTATTTATAAAGTTGGTGCACACCAGAGTTTGTATCATGATATGATGTCTAATGTGAAAATCTTCTTGAGTTAATTGATCCATTTGATAAAAAGTAATGGCCCTCTCTTCTCGTCTCTTTGATTCCTTTTACTTTGAAGTCTATTTTGTCTCATTAAAATAGCAACAACTGCGTTTTCTTTTTCTTGGTACCATTTTGCTTGGATATTGTTTTCATCCGTTTCACTTTAAGGGGTGTCTGTCCTTGAAGGTAAGATGTGTTTTGTATTTTTATTTGTATGCATATCTTTTGTTTCCTAATCCAATCTCCCGTCATGTCTTTTGATTGGAGGAATTTAGTCCCATTAATTTTTCGGTTATGACTGATTAGTTTGTATTGCTCCTTTTGACGTTATCACCATTTGCAGTGGGATCTGGTTAGGTTCTACTTCTATCGGGTTATGTTTTTATTGTACTCTTTCTAGGTGCTGGTAGTTGCTCTTTCTTCTGTCCTTGAAATTGCTTCACGTATTCTCTGAAGGTTTGGTTTCAGGAATGTATTCTTTAAACCTTTTTATGTCATGGAAGGTTTTCCCCTCTCTTCAGCTTATAATTACATTTTTGCTGGGTATTCGCTAGGCCTGGGTTTGTTCTATTGTCCTTTAACATGGGGAATGTTTTGCTCCAGGTTTTCTTGCTTTCATATTTTATGCATGAGAAGTCAGTTGTAGTCTGATAGGTTTCCCCCTTATAGTCACTTGTTTTTCCTTGTGCTTTAAAGGATTTTGTCTTTGGTATTGGGTTATACTAGCATTTTAACTCTAATGCGATTGGCGTGGCGAATTTGCTTTTCTGGTCTTGTCTGTTTGACTTCTATGTGTCTCTTGTATTTTGTATTGGTTTGTGTCTTTTTAGTTTGGGGAAATTTATTTTTTTATTATTATCTGTTGAAAATTGATCAATTATTTTTTTGTTTTTTCTTTTATTTTTTTTTTTTTGTGGGAGGTTCTTTGTTTTTCATAGTTTTTGTCCCATATTTCTGGTTGTCCAACTTTTGTGTATTTTTTTAAATTTGTCTATGCTTTACTTGAAGGTTTTATTTTTCCTCTGTGTTATTCCAGGTCGATATTCTTTGTTGTGATTCTCCTTCTGCTTCTGAAGGCTTTTTTCATTCCTTTCCTCTCGCATTGGATGAGTGTTTGTGATTTCCTTTTCATTCCTCTTTCTTCTATCTTCGTTGTATTTCACTTCTTCTTTTTGGAGCTTCTCAACTCTACCTGTAGCTCTTGCTAGCTGTTTGGTTTTCATATCTCTTTAAAGCATATGGATCTTTCAGTGTTCTAACTTCCTTCCTTCCAAAAGTTTGTCTTATCGCTCTCAGGTACATTCTGTGAGTTATTTCTTATATTCTAATTTCTTTTATGAGATTCTTTAATTTCTACTTTCCATAGATCCATTGTAGTATCCCTATATCTGTTCCTGCATCAGAGCATCCGTGTAGAAAACTCGGTTTAGACTTGTTTGATTAGTAGACTTCGGTTGCTCTTTCTGCGTAATCATAGGGATCCACGTAGAATTCGGAGCGAGGCATCAACAGGGGGCGTGAGGGCGATAGGAAAGTGAGCGAACAGGGCGTTGGAACCACAGAAGTAAGGAAGACAGCATGTGATGACTCGCGGAAAAAGATAAGGGATGGGGGAATGGCAGGGGCAGCTAGCAGAGGTGGGACATTCATTACTCGCGCCTTCCCAGTTGCCTCGTCGGCCTCGGCAATATGGGCTCTCGTTCCCTTATCGTTCCAATATAAGTCGATGAGTGCCTCGACTTCCCCTTTTCAGTTCCTTTAGTTCTGCACCTTCACATGCCTCTCTTCCATCCTCTCGTGCCTCTACCCCTCCGGTCCCCGGGCCTCTTTAGCCTGTGCCCTGGTGTACCTACTCTTCCGCTGGTCTCAGGGTTACTTTGTTTTTAGGTATTGTTGACTCATTTGACAATTAATTGTGCTTTTAAGACAAAAAAACCAAACGAGTGACCACTAGTATCCCATCAGTCTAGAACATTTCCTTGATCCCTCTCCATGGACATACTCTGTGATTTTTGGCATAAGTTCCTTTATGTCCCAAGCATTTTTGTAATTATTGGGAAATATAATTATATTTTCTATTAACTTTTTAATTTTTTCATGTTTAACAATATGTAATAAATTTATGAGTTACAAACATCCTCATGATAAAACCAATTTGCAAGCGTTTTGTGGCCCAAACCCACACAGCCCAAGGGTCCCACCATCCGCTGAGGGCCTTGTATGTTCATCAAGTTGATCAATATATTGCCCAGACGAATTGCTGTAGTTTTTACCATTCACCCCAATCGCAGCCCTTACAATTCTACTACCATGCCCCCTCTTCCGACGATTGTTCCTTCCCTAGGCTTAGAAGAAGTGGCTTACAGGTGGATGAGATTGCAAAACAAAAAAATACGTCTATTTCTCTGGAGCTGCCATTTTGGACCTGGTCAATATCTGGACTGTTTCCGTTTCATGGAAGCGTTGACAGTGTTGTCCAGGAATAACCTTTTTAAATACCTACTATGAGCACACAGGCCAATTAGATATATTGTATTTAAACAGTACTAGTGTTATGGTAGTGTTACTCTTGGTATAGACACAGATTTTGTGGGTTGTATGTTAATCCATGAATTACATTTTTTTCTGTAAAATATGACAGGGTCGTACTGTGGCTGTATACATCTCCTAATGCTACGCTGGTTGTAAGCTTGTGGCATAAGCTGTGGGTTATTCTCCAGGAACGAGCTTAGCCCCATTTAAGCTTGGGAATATCATGGGCCATATGGCGCCTCTTTGCTGCACAGGTAATTTCCAGGCAGGTGCCAGTGTAGCTGTGCTGATGGGGGTCTTGGCTTGATCAAGGCAGACTCATTTTTGTTATTGTTAACACTCTCTGTATTTCCAGAGACCACTGGTACACTTAGAAGGAAAGTGTATAGAATATGCAAGTGTGGAGAGTCCTACAAAAATAGCAGAAGGGGAAATCTTTCCCAAGTGAAAATCTTAGTAAAGGGTGAAAATATAACAAACAGAAAATACGGAAGGACATGAGAAAGAGGCAAAAAAGGGAAAGGGGGGGCGGAGTGAGGCGGAGACAGGGGGGAAGGGGAAAACAAGGGGTCGGAATAATCGCAAGAAGAAAAAAAAAAAAAGCAATAAGAAAAGTAAAGGAACCGGTTAGAAAGAGAGAGGAAGAAGAACAGGTTATTGAAAAAAAAATAGAGGGGGGGTGACTTAAATGAATATTAAAAGGGGGTGTGATTTGCCAATCTCGTTCGACGTTTGCAAGACAATGACAAGGGAAAAGGGAGGGGAGGGCGAAAACAGAAAGGGACATGCAACAGGCAAGCGAGACCCAGTTACAGGCAAGAATGAGCCTTTTTATAATTATAAAAAAACTTTACCAAATATTGGTGGGTATGGAAAGAAAAGTGGCGGAAGTTTAAAAATTAAAAAAAGCCCTTTATTAAATTACGGGCAGTTACCATATTTTTAAAAAATTTTAGTGGTAACCTTTTGGGGGGGGGGGGGCTTGGACCCCCAAGCTAACATCTCCTTGACAGAATAAACCATTGCTGATATCAGAGTTCTCTTCTCCTGTATGAATATATGTATTGCTTAAGTGCACAGCTTAAAGGAGACTTTAGTATAATATTTGTTTCTGAATAATAGAGAATAAATCCTTTTTCATTCCAAATAATCTTTTTCACAGTTTCCTATGTCTATTAGTCAAGTAAAGAAAGGCAGTTTTAAAATTATTACAAAAATTCTAATTGCAATTCTTATTTAACATTTTAATATTCCCCTAATACCCGGTTTTATAAGAGAAATTCCCTTATAACAGTTTGGCATTTCCAATTTAGGTTAGCTAACGACCCCTCATCAGAATCAATATTCCTTTCCTCATATGCCTCCTCCTTTGTCTATGAAGGAGAGGTAAGAAAATCGCTCCTATCAAAAACTTTGGGAGGGTGTGGCACCTAGACAAAGCTAAAATTTCAATTAGGAGGACTCATTATATCATATAAAATATTAATATTTGTGTACAACATATGTTACAACAAACAAACAAGTAGGATCCACAGAGAGGANATAAACATTGGCTGTGCATGTATCTCTAGTGTGGGGTGAGTCTTGAGGGTAATGCCTAGAGTGGTCATGGCTGGGTCAGGTGGCAAGTTCATACTCCAAGTTCCAAGGGTTCTCCACACTCTGCTTCCATAGTAGATGCACAAGTTTACATTTCCACAGCAGTGGATGAGGGTTTCCTTTCCCCACATCTTTCACAGCACTTGGTATCATTTGTTCTTTCTGTGATTTAGGCCAGTCCTTATTGGCGTATAGATGATATCTTAAAGTAGTGTTTGATTTGCATTTCTTAATGATTAGTGATGTGAACACTTCTTAAGGTGTTTCTCAGCCATCTCTAACTCCTCAATCCTGTGAAAGTCTCTCTTTTAGCTTCTTTGCTCCAGCTATTGAGGGGTCATTTGTTTTCTCTTTGTTTTTTTGAGTTTTTATATTTGGAAATCAATGCTTTTATTATTTGGTAAGTTTGTTGTTTTTTTTTCTGTTTTTGGTTTCTCTTAAACTTCACTATTTGTTTCTCTTTGATGTACAGAATGCTTTTGATGTTTAATAGTCCAAATTTGCAATTGTCGAACTTATTCATCAAGCTGCAGTCTGATTTAGGAAGTCCTTTCCATACGCCTGTGCTTGTGGCTTGCCAAATGTTTTCTTCTCTGTGCCTTCAATTTGGGTTCACAGTTGAGGTCTTTGATCCATCTGGACTTGATTTTTGTGACAGGTTGACGAGGTAGGGGCTTCTAATTTCATTTCTTCTACAATGGATGGTGATCCAGTTTTGCCATAACAACTTGCTGAAGATGCTGTCTTTTCTCCATTCGTGCTTTTGGCCACTTGTCAAATATGAGATGGCTGAAATTGTATGTACTCAGTGTTTGGATTCAGTTTTTGTTGCATTGGTCAACAGGTCGGTTTTTGGCCAGTCAGGCTATTTTTATGACTGATAGCCCTGTAGTCTAGTTGAAGTCCCCCCTTTGGTTATAGAGATCCCCCTGTGGTGCTTTTTCACCCAGGGATTGTTTTGGCCTATTCAGGTCTTTTTGCTTTTTCCATATGAATTAAGGACTTTTTTTCCATAGCCTGTGAAGAAACTCTTGGGGATTTCTGATTGGCAAATTGCGTTAAATCTATACAAGAGTTTCACTGTTGAATGGGACATTTTTTACAATGTTAATTTTCCCCAATCCAGTGAGGGAAGGGAGGTTTTTCCAATCTTCTGATGTCTTCAGTTTCAATCTTCTTTCTTTAAACTGTTTAAAATTGTTGGGCAGAGATCTTGGTGTCTTTGTGTTAGTGTGTTCCAGGTATTTATTGTTTTTGAGGCTTTTGTGAGTGGAAGTCTCCTTTTGAATTTCTTATTCGTTGCTGTTTTTGGTGTAAAGAAGGCCATTGATTTTTTTTAGGTTAATTTGTACCGCCCTTTACTGAAGCTGGTAATATTCTCTAGAAGTTTCCTTCTATTGGTGGGGGAATCTTTTTAACATCCTTAAGTAAATAATTCATTCATCGCAACTAGGGATAGCTTGACTTCCTCTTTTCCATTACATACTCTTTAATTTCCTTTTCATTGTCTATTGCTCTGCAAGTGTCTCAAGCACTATATTGAACAGAATGTGGTGGAACAGGGGGCAGCTTGCATTTCCTACTTTAAAGGGAATGTTTCTGTCGTTCCCACATTTAGGCATGATATTGGCTGTTGGGTTTCTGTATATGGCTTTGATTACATTGAGGAATGATCCCTCCAAAATCCAACTTCCTCTAGGAATTTTAGCATGAAGGTGGAGCTGGATTTGTCAAAGGCTTTTTCAGCATCAATTGAGATGAGGGTGTGTGGTTTTTGTCTTTCAGTCCATTTATGTGTTTGATGATGTTTATTGATTTTATGTATGTTGAACCATCCAGCTGACTCTGGTATGAATCCAACTTGGTCATGGATGGATGATCTTTTGATGAGGGTCTGTATGTGATTTGCCTAGTATCTGTTTAGAATTTTGTGTTCATTAGAGGAAATGGTCTATAATTCTCCTTTTTTCAGTTGTATTCTTTGCCTGGTTTTGGTAATAGAGTGAGCTGGCTTATAGAGGAATTTGGGATTCCCTCTGTTGTATCCTTCTAAGCTGTTTCAGTAATAATTGTTGTAGGGCCTTTTTGAAATGTTTTATAGAATTCCTGCCGTGAAACCATCGTGGGCCTGGGCTTTTTTTAGTTTGGGTGGTTTTTATTACAATTCAATTTCTTATATAGTGGGTCTGTTTAACTGTCAATCTCTTCTTTGTTGAGCTTGGTGATTCCTAGTATTTGAGATATTCATCCATTTTTTCTAGATTTTCAAACTTGGTATAGTATAGGTTTTTGAAGTATTCCCATATGATTTTCTGGATCTTTTCCTTGTTTGTTGTTATATTTCCCTTTTCATCATGGATTGGATTCATTTGGAGTTGTTCCTTCTTTCTTTTGGTTAACTGGGCTAGAGGTCTGTCTATCTTGTTTATTCTTTCAAAGAACCAAATTTTGGGATTGTTTGTTGTTTTCTATTTCATTGATTTCTGCTCTGATTTTTGATTTTTCCTGTCTGTTGCATTTGAGGTTCATTTCTGTTGTTGCCTTCCTCAGTGCTTTTCGCTTGGCATGTAGATCTGTTCCTTGTGCTCTTCTGGCTTTTCTAATATAGTCCACCCAGTGCTATGAATTTCTCCTCTCAGGATGCTTATTTTATGGTATCCCATAGGTTTTGTTGTGTTGTATTGTCAGTGTGTTAATCAGAGTTCCAGGAATGCTGTCTTTTCTGTTCTTGCTGTCCTTGACCCATTCATTATCAGGAGTAGTGTTTGTTTAGTCTCCCATGTGTCTTGTAGGCAGTAGGCTTATCCTGGTGTTGCTGTTTGAGCTTTTTGCCACTGTGTCTAGATAGAACTGCATGAAATGTATTTCAAACATTTGTTGTATTTGTGAAGTTTCTTTGTGTACCAGTATGTGTCTATTTTGTGAGATGTTCCGTGGTGGTGCTGAGTAAAAGTGTATTCTCTTGTATTAGGGTGAATATCGGATAGATGTCCTGTGAGGTCCATTTGGTGTAAATCATTATTGTTCAGTTCGATTGAATCTCTCTGTTTATTATTTTCCGTTGACCTCAATGGGACTCGTGCAGTTTTGAAAAATCCCCTGACTATGAGTTAACTGAGGGGTTAGTGTGTGACATGTGGTCCCAGAGAATTGTATTTATAAAGTTGGTGCACACCAGAGTGTTGTCGGAAATATCTAATGTGAAAATCTCTTGGTTAATTGATGCCATTGAATAGAAAGTAATGGCCCGTTCTGTCTCGTCTCTTTGATTTCTTTTACTTTGAAGTCTTATTTTGTCTCATTTAAAATAGCACAAACTGCGTTTTCTTTTTTTGGTACCATTTTGCTTGGATATATTTTTCATCCGTTTCACTTTAAGGTGGTGTCCTGTCCTTGAAGGTAAGATGTGTTTTGTTTATCTTATTTTGTTATGCATATCTTTTTGTTTCCTAATCCAATCTCCCGTCATGTCTTTTGATTGAGAATTTCATCCATTAATTATTTCGGTTATGCATGATTAGTTTGTATTGCTTCCTTTTGACGTATCATTGCCATTTGGGAGTTTGGTTAGGTTCTACTTTCTATCTAGGGTTATGCCTTTTTATTGTCCTCTTTCTAGGTGCCTGGTAGTTGCTCCTTTCTTCTGTCCTTTTGAAATTGCTTCACGTATTCTCTGAAGGTTTGGTTTTCAGGACATGTATTCTTTCAAACCTTTTTTATGTCATGGAAGGTTTTCCTTTTTCTCTCTCCTTCAACTATAATTGACATTTTTGCTGGGTATAGTAACCTGGGTTGGCATCTATTGTCCCTTAACACTGGGAATGCTTTGCTCCAGGTTCTTCTTGCTTTCATAGTTTTCGTTGAGAAGTCAGTTGTAATTCTGATAGGTTTCCCCTTATAGGTCACTTGTTTTTCTCTTGTGGCTTTAAGGATTTTGTCTTTGTTTTGGGTATATAGCATTTTAACTCTAATGTGGCGTGGAGAATTTCTTTTCTGGTCTTGTCTGTTTTGACTTCTATGTGCTTCTTGTATTTGTATTGGTTTGTCTTTTTTAGTTTGGGGAAATTTTCATGTATTATTCTGTTGAAGATCTGATCAATTCCATTCTCTTGGGATTCTTCTCCTTCCTCTATTCATATGATGCGGAGGTTTTATCTTTTCATAGTGTGCCATAGTTCCTGGTTGTTCCACTTTTGTGTATTTTTAAATTTTTCATAGTCTTTACTTGAGGTTTTTAGTTGTTCTGTGTTATTTTCCAGGTCTGATATTCTTTGTTCTGCTTCCTCCATTCTGCTTCTGAGGCTTTTTCCATTCCTTTCCTCTTGATTGGATGAGTGTTTGATTTCCTTTTTCATTTCCTCTTCTTATTTCGTTAGTATTTCTACTTCTTTTTGGAGCTTCTCAATCTCTTCCTGTAGCTCTTTGCTTAGCTGGTTGGTTTCATATCTTTTTCAGCATAGGATCTTTTCAGTGTTTCTACTTCCTTCCAAAGTTTGTCATTCTCTCTCTCAGGTCCTTCTTGAGTTCTTCATTATCTTTTCTCAGTTCTTTGATTTGCTCTTTATAATCTTGTAGTTCTCCAAATATGTTCCCAATTGTGTCTCTGATATCTGTGTTCTGGGGCATCCCCAGAGGGATCCAAGTGTAGGAATCTTCCATAGGGTTGGTAGAGCTTGGTGTGGGATTATCCTGCCCCTTTCCCATGTTGTCTCTTCTTCGTGTACCTGGCATATGGGCTTCTCCTTCCCTGTATTCCAATGTGAGTCATAAGTGCCTCTTCCCTGTGTTGAGGCTTGCTTTGCTTGCTTCCCTTCACATGCCTTCGTAATCCCAGTTGTCAGGGGTGGGGGCCTCTTTAGCCTGTGCCTGGGTACCTACTCTTCCGCTGGTCTCAGGGTTACTTTGTTTTTAGGTATTGTTGACTCATTTGACAATTAATTGTGCTTTTAAGACAAAAAAACCAAATGAGTGACCACTAGTATCCCATCAGTATAGAACATTCCTTGACCCTTCCATGGACATACTCTGTGATTTTTGCATAAGTCACTTTTGTCCAAGAATTTTTTTGTAATTAATTTGGGAAATATAATTTATTTTTTTCTATTACTTTTTAATTTTTTTCATTTTTAACAATATGTAATAATTTATGAGTACAAGAATCCTTCATATAAAACCAATTTGCAAGCAGTTGTGCCCAAACCCACACAGCCCAAGGGTCCCACCATCCAGCTGAGGGCCTTGTATGTTCAATCAAGTTGATCAAATAAGTGCCCAGACTATATTGCTGTAGTTTTACCATTCACCCCAATCGCAGCCCTTACATTCTACCATGCCCCCTCTTCCACAGATTGTTCCCTAGGCTTAGAAAAGTGGTACAGGTGGATGAGAAGCAAAACAGTCTATTTTCTCTGGAGCTGCCATTTTGGACTCTGGTCAATTCTGGATGTTTCGTTTCATGCGCTGACAGTTTGTCCAGGAATAACCTTTAAATCCTACTAATGAAGCACAGGCAATTAGATATATAGATATTTAAACAGTACTAGTTGTTATGGTAGGTTACTTTGGTATAGACACAGATATTTGGGTGGTATGTTAATCCATGAATTACAATTTTTTTCTGTAAAATATGACAGGGTCTTACTGTGGCTTATAGCATCTCCTAACTGCTAGAGGATGTAAGCTTGTGGCATAAGCTGTGGGTTATTCCTCCAAGGATAGAGCTTATAGCCAATTAGATTTGGGATATATGGGCATATGGCTGCCTCTGCTGCACAGTATTTCCAGGCAGGTGAGATGTAGCTGGTGCTAATGGAGGAGTCTTGCTTGACTCAAGGAGACCTATATTTGCTTTATTGGTAACACTCTCTGGTATTCCAGAGACCAACTGTACACTTGCAAGTGTGGTCTCAATACATCTTTCCCATGCTTACATCAGGTCTTCGACAGCATGGCCTTATCGCCTCTCTTCTTGCATGTATCCCAGTTTACAGGCAAGAAGCCTTTACCTTTTGGGGGGGCTTGGACCCCCTGGCCAACATCTCCTTGGTAGAATAATCCATTGCTGATATCAGAGTTCTCCTGTATTAATATATTTTGCTTAAGTGCACAGCTTAAGGAGACTTTAGTATTATATTTGTCTGAATAGAGAATAATCCTTTTCACAGTTCCTATGTCTATTAGTCAATTAAAGAAGGCAGTTTTACCGGTTTTATAAGAGATTACCTCTATAACAGTTGGCTCCAATTTATAGTTAGATAACGACCTCATCATAATCATATTCCTCCTTATTCTATGAAGGAGAGGTAAGAAAATCTCTCATATTAAAACTTTGTGGCACCTAGAAGCTAAATTTCATTAGGACTCATTATAAATATTTGTTACAAGTAGGATCCACAGAGGGGTTTGATGCCTGTAGCAGTCTGAGGCTTTTCTTCCTTTCAATGTTCAGACGGGGCCAACCTTTCTGCTGGCGCTTCCTGGTACATCCTACACAGTGAATGGGTAAACAAAGGACTGCTTTTATTGTATCCCATAAGTTTTGTTGTGTTGTATTGTCATTTTTGTTTAGTTCCAGGAATGCTTTTATTCTTTATTTCTTCTTTGACCCATTCATTATTCAGGAGTCTCCATGTGTTCTTATATATAGGGCTTATCCTGGAGTTGATACTGAGCTTTATTGGACTGTGGTATGACAGAAAAAATGAAATTATTTCATTCCCTTTGTATTTGTTGTGTTGTTTTTTTTTTCTGTGTCCCAGTATGTGGTCGATTTTGGAGAATGTTCCATGGGATGCTGAGTCGAAAGTATATTCTCTGGTGTTTGGGTGGAATATTCTGTATATGTCTGTGAGGTCCATTTGGAGTAATGTATTATTCAGTTCAGATGTGTCTCTGTTTTTTCTTTGTCCAGCTGATCTATCCAAGATGCTCAGTGGGGTATTGAACTCCTCCCACTATTAGCATGTTGGGATTAATCTGTGTCTTAAGGTCTTGCAGGATTGTGTTTATAAGGTTCAGTGCACCAAAGTTTGGTGCATGTATATTTATGATTATGAAACATTCATGGTCAATTGTGCCTTTGATGAGTATGTAATGGCCCTCTTTGTCTTTTCTGATTAGTTTTACTTTCAGGTCCATTTTGTCTGATATTAGAGTGGCAACTCCAACTTGATTTTTGGTACCATTTTCTTGGAATATCTTTTCTATCCTTTCACATTTAATTGGTACCTATCTTGAGGGTGAGATGGGTTTCTTGTAAACAGTATATAGATGGATTCTGATTCCTAATCCATTCTCCCAGTCTATGTCTTTTGATTGGGGAGTTTAGACCATTAATACTTAAGGTTATTATTGAGAGATGTGTGCTCTTCCTCTCACCTTATTTTCTGTTTTCATTCTTGGTCTAGGATTGTATTTTCACAGTTATACTTTTATTAATTTCTATTTCTAGGTGCTTGGGGATAGGTGCTCCTTTCCTTTGTCCTTTAAATTGCTTTGAGAATTTTCTGAAGAGTTAGTTTTTTGGACATATATTCTTTCATCTTGTGTATGTCATGAAAGATTTTTCTTTCTCTTTCAATTATTATTGACATTTTTGCTGAATATAGTAATCTGGGTTGGCATCTATAGTCATTTAGTACTGGGAATACATTAGTCCACATTCTTCTGGTTTTCATAGTTCGCACTAAGTAGTCACCTGTAATTTTGATTGGTTTCCCTTTATATGCAAAGAGTTGTTTTTCTCTTGTGTGTCTTCTTTTCTCAGTATCTTATCTTTGTTTTGAGCATCTAGTCTTTTAAGTATGATATGATGTGGGGAATTTCTTTACTGATCTTGTATATGTGGAGTTCTATGTGCTTCTTGTATTCATATGGGTTTGTCTCTTTACAGTTTGAGAAATTTTATTCTATTATTCTGTTGGAGATCTGATCTATACCATTGTGTTGGGATTCTTCTCCTTCCTCTTTACCTATGATGCAGCGGGCAGAGGTCTGATCTTTTCATAATGTCCCACATTTCCTGATTGTTCCATTCTTTGAGCTTTCTAGTTTTTCCTTGCTACATTCCAGGTTTGATATTCTACTTTCTGCTTCATCCCTTCTGCATCTGAGGCTTTCTCCCACCCTTTCCTGTTGATGGGATGAGTGTACAGTTTCCTTTTTCATTTCATCCCATGATTTCTTTAGTATTTCCACTTCCTTTGAAGCTTGTAATTCTCTTCTTGTAGTTCCTTGTTTCATTGTTGTTGTTTTTTTTTTTTTTTTTTTTTTTTTTTCCTTTTTTTATTTTGTTTTTTTTGTTTTTTTTTTTTGTTTTTTTTTTTTTTTTTTTTTTTTTTTTTTTTTTTTTTTTTTTTTTTTTTTTTTTTTTTCCTTTTTCACTTCAGCATGGGATCTTTTCAGTGTTTCTATTTCCTTGTGAAGTTTGTCATTCTTTCCCTCTAGCTCCTTCCTGAGTTTTGTATTCTCTATCTTTAGTTCTCTGATTTGTTCTTTATATTCTTGATTTCTCTGATTTTGTCTATGATTGTTCTTCTATGATCTGTGTCCTAGGTTCCTTCCCATGAGATCTTATTGTAGGGGTCTTCAATAGGACTGGTAGTGTCTAGTGGAGATTTATTGTGTGCTTTTCCCATGTTGTTTTTTCTTTGTGTTTTTGGCATGTGGGTTTGTTTTATAGTTTGCATTCTGGTGCTAATCTCAAATGTTTCTTCACTGCATTGAAGGTTTAATTTGCTTGCTTTCTACAGATATGTCTTTTGTCTTCTCCTTGGTTTATGGAGGGATCGTTGTGCTAGGTTTCCAGTTTTCACTTTGGTTATCTATTGGGAGGTTCAGCTGACTTTTCCCTTTCTGGTCTGGAGGTTCTCCAGAAACCCAGAGGTAACTCTCAGGTCGGTTCCTTCCTGAGTGTGCACCTGCTTTGTATTCCTGGTATTGCTACAGCTGTTCTCAATGGGATACACTCACTGTAGCACAAGAGGGTTGGGAGGGGGCAGTTTGCCGGTCCCCTCTGGACCTGGTTGGTGTTCAGCTGCCTGGGTGATTCCACCCTGCCGCTCTGCATGCTGGGCCAGCTGTGGCTGGCTGGCAGGCAGCAGGCCTTGCTCAGGGCAGTGATGAGCCTACCTGTTGGTGCCCTCACCTATCCCCCAGGTGTTATGCTGCCTCCTCTCTCCCCAATAAAAAAAAATAATAAATCTGTCAGGATAATTGCTAAATTTACTAAAGGGGGAAATATTTTCATCTCAATTATTTCTGAAGGCTCAGCTGATAAAAGTTGGTATTTCCTGATGAAGACTCCCTATGAACTAGTAATAGAGGGGAAGTTACATACACATATTGAAAACCATATATGAAAACAAAATCATACTCAAATACAAAAGATTAAAAGTTATATTTCATCAAGACCCAGAGCGAGGGAAGGATGCTTCTCTTCACTTCTGCACATGATTGTTCCCAGAAGGACTACACAGAAAACCTGGGGCACAGGGGAATAGGTAGTTAAGGTTATACAAATTGGAAAGGAAGCCGTAAAGTGATCTTTGATGATCTAACTTATATAGAGAAAATCCCCCAAAAGTGAAAGGCGTTATTTAAAACAAATAATAAACTCAGACCACTAGCAGGATTGAGTCAACAGGCAAACTCAATTGTATTTCTTTATATTGACAAAGAGTACTCCAAAACAAAAATTAAGAAAATTCCATTTATAATGCTATCAAATGAATAAATAAGTTAGAAATTAACCAAAGTGATGAAATTCATATAAAATAAAAATATAGCGGGGCGTGGTATGCATGTTTTTAATTCCAGCACTTGGGAGACAGAGTCAGGCAGATCTCTGTGAGTTCAAGGCAAGCCTGGCCTATAGAGTGAGTGCCAGGCCAGCTGGCTATACAGGGAGACCCTGTCTTAAAAAGACTATAGATAGATAGATAGATAGATAGATAGATAGATAGATAGACAGATAGAGATAGAGATAGAGATAGATAGATAGATAGATAGATAGATAGATGATAGATAGATAGATAGATAGATAGAGATACAGATATAGGTATATAGATATATAGATATAGTTCATCATATATATATGTATATATATATATATATATATATGATGAAGTAAGGAATATATGATTGAACACATATCCAGTACTTATAGCTGTAAGACCCAAAATTGTTAACATGCCCATAGCATCCCAATAAACTTACAGATTCAATGCAGTCCTTAACAAAATGCCAGTGGCATTCTTTGCAGAAACAGAAAAAAATTGTCCTAGAATTTATGTAGAATCACAAGTAGCTGTGAAACCTAAAACAATTCTGAAAGCCAAACAATTCACATGAACTTATCTTAACACCACAAAAATACAGCTATCCACATAGTACACAAAGATCAGTTGAGAGCACAAGTTCAGAAATAAAGCACATACATGTGGCAACGTGATTGTTATTAATTGCCAAATTCATTTTAAGAAAACAAGAAATTTTCAGACACTGAAGAATGACTAAATAAATTTCAAATAAATAATTAATATGTTGTTTTTCTGTTCTCTCTCTCTCTCTCTCTCTCTCTCTAGGACATCTAAATTCATGGCTCTGTTCATACTAGGTTGGTTAGGTTGGTGTTTTACCATTGTGCTCCATTACCAGCCCATCTCGCAAACTTTTATGTGTATGTGATAAGAATAATTAAACTATTTAATCAAATGTCTTTTAGTCATCTAGGTTGGTTAGGTTGGTGTTTTACCATTGTGCTCCATTACCAGCCCATCTCACAAACTTTTATGTGTATGTGATAAGAATAATTAAACTATTTAATCAAATGTCTTTTAGTCATCTAATGGAGAAAAAAAAAACAGACTTTTAAAGAAAACCAGGAATCCACTTGCCAATGAATGGATGTGTACTGTTATATAGTACTATCTTGCTTTGCTTTCAGGTGCTGTGATAAAATAGTCTGAACAAAAACAGTGAGGGGAGGAAATGGTTTATTTTATCCTATACTTCCAGGCAACAATGCATCACTGAGGGATGTCAGGGCAAGGACTTAAGCAGGAGCAGAAGCAGAAACCACAGAGGAAGGTTGTTCACAGGCTTGATGTAGGCATTCTCTTGGCAAGAAGCACTTAAAAAGTCAGCAAGCAGCCTTCAAGCCTCAACCCTTGCTGTTATCTGGCCAAACCTGTGAGGCCTGGACTGTCTTTGATCCCTTAGAGAAAAGCTTTGATCTGGAGCAAATGGCCTGGGGTTCCACTTGCCCCAACTGCCTGTCACAGCCCCAATTGTTTGTGCGTCCAAGCCCATGCAAGGATCTGTATAAAAAGCCTTGAGTTACAACATTAAAGTTGAGTCTTTCCTCCCTGACTGTGAGTCCCTTTCCTTTTCTCTCTTGGTGACTTCTCAGGGTTCCCTCTCCCCCTTGCCAGAGCTTAAGCCGAGAATTGTCAGCCTTCTGGCAGGGGTCAATTCTAAGACTTGTAGTCTTGCAGAGCTGCGAGCCTGGTCCAGGGAGAAAGAACATCTAGTGGACTGCAGCACACGCATAATGGACATTTAAAGGACCACAGAATGATAAAATTTCAGACGACAGCTTGCTCCCTGGCTTGCTAGCTTACTTTCTTACAGAACCCAGGACCGCCTGCCCAGGTACAGCAGTGTCTACAGAAGGCTGGCCCTCCACATCAATCAACAATCAAGATAATTCTCCACAGACATGGCCACAAGACATCTGATCTGGGAAATTTTCTCAATTGAGACTCCATTTTCCCAAGTGACTCTTGGTTGTGTTGACAACAAAAACTAACCAAAACAATCCACCCTTCATCAACTTGACACACAATACAACACCTTTAACCAATATCCTTTCTTTTCTTTTTTGTCCCCAAGATCTCATGTTAACATTCTAATATAAAATATAGCACAGTTTTCAAAATTCTATACTCTTTAAAAAATGCCAATGATTCAAAATTCCAGGTCCTTCCTAAAAATTCAAAGGTTCTTAACTGTGGCTGCTTGTAAAACAATTTAAATTTTTTTTAATTTATTTATTTTTGTATGCGTATGAATGTTTATAAACTATTTTTATTTATTGATTTTATTTTCTGTGTGTGAGTATATTGCCTGAATGTGGGTAGGAGCATAAAATTAATAAATAAAAATACTTTACTTTTATAAATATTATTTATTTTATAAATAAACTATTTTTATTTTCATAAAAATACTTTACTTTTAAAAATATTATTTATTTTATAAATAAACTATTTTTATTTATTAATTTTAATTTCTGTGTGTGATTTATTGCCTACATGTGTGTAAGTGCACCTGTGTCATCCAGAGTCTGCAAAAGTCAGAAGAGGGCATCAATCTCCTGGAACTGGAGTTATGGAGGGTTATTAGCTGCTGTGTGGCTATTGGGAATCAAACCCCCAGTCCTCTGCAAGAGTAGACAGTGCTCTTAAATACAGAGCCATCTCTCCAGCCCCCTAAGGTGTCTTGAGAGGTCAGGGGCACTTGTTGCCAAGCCTGAAAATCCCAAGTTTGATCCCTGGAATCCACAAGGCAGGACAGACCAAGTCTTGGAAACTGCCCTCTAATCTGTACTTATTACTGTAGTGTACCCACCTCCCTATGCACTCAGACATAAAGTATTTAAGTAAAATATATTTTAAAAAGGAAAAGTAAATATATATATAAAAGAATAGTCATCGCCATGAAATAAAGCTATCTACAGAATGGGAAAAATATTTGCAAACCCTTTATATTTAAAAGGACTGAGGCTAGAGGGATGGCTCAGCAGTTAAGAGCACAGGCTGATCTTATAGAGGACCCATGTTCGATTCTCAGTAGCTAACAATCATCAGTAACCCTAGTTCCTAGGAATCCAATGGCCTCTTGTGAGCTCAATGGGAATTGCATGACACAAGTGGACTTACATATAGGCAGGTAAAACACTCATACGCATCAAATAAAAATAATAAATTCATTTAAAAACTAAGAATTAAAATGAAAGGACTAATATTCAGAATGCACCAAAGAACTTGTGACTCAAATCGGAGTAAGAAACACAAAGAGATATTGATCCAAAAGAGACACAAACAGACCCTGAGGATGACTGCTAGTGACAGCAACTGGAAAAGTGATTAAAAGATTTACTATTTTGAGTTAAAATATGGATGCTGCTTCGTAATTATAATCTTTCCCCAAAATCATTATTGCCTTTTTCTCCATATTCTGATGTCCTTAAATGTAGGTGTATCATATCACACAGGTTTAATAATTTCACTTGAGCAAAGAGAAGGTGATTTTAGCCACAGAACAGAATTGCCCGGTATTGTATAATATGGTATCAGTTTTTTGTTTGTTTGCTTGTTTGTTTGTTTGACCAGTTTAGAATTTAGTAAGCTGGGTAGTAGTTTATCTGTTTCCCCATCTGAATTTACCTGCCAAAGTTAGCCCAGAACAGGAACGGCTGGATCCTAGGTTTGCTGAAGGAAGGCAGTTATATCTTTCACTTTTATCAACAATGAAGAACCTCTCCAGTCCTTGATATGGCTCATTTATAGTCTTTTTCCTGAGGGCTATTTCTTGTAACAACTAGAAAACAGAATATTCAACAGAACAAATTTATTTTCTAGCTCATTAAAAAAGGCATTCATTCATTTATTGAGCAACTTACTATGACCTTGGCAACAAGTCGCCTCTCATTAGGTTTAAGTTGTAATAGGGAAACAAAACAATGCAATACTTAGATGTAATTAGATCCCAAAATAGATAAACCGTAATTACAAACTAATAGTTGTTGCCAGTCCATGAAGGTTGAAAATTTACAAAACAAAACAAATTTTTCTTTTCCATCTTCGTTCCTTTATTTTATTCCTTTAAGTACATAGCTTTCATGGAATGTGGAAATTCTTTCATGACTTTCGAGCAGTGCTTTGGTTTATAAAAAAATAATTACAAATGAGAAATCATCTGATCTGACAATAGATATAAACAAAATCCAAATTAGCCAGATGTACAGCCTACAAACACACTGTGAGGCAAGAGGAAGAGCAGTAATCTGTGAGGCTGAAGTGGTTATAACCTAGCAAACATAGATTTTGTATTTGTGGATTCAAGTGTAGGATTATTCCTCCATCTCTTTAATTCATTTCTGGGTATCCTCTTGCTCTAAGATAAAGTATTACTGTATTTAAAAGACAAAAAATGAAAGCATGAGAAAGATGTGTTAGCTCCTGCTGGTATTCCTGACAGTCAGAAGAGGGAAGCAAGAAAATCATCATGAGTTCAAGAGCAACCTGGTTTACATAGCCAGACTCTGTCTTAAAAGCAATATATGAATGTAGGAGGAAACGACTTATGAACTCCTAAGAGCTCTAGATGGGCTTAAAATACAGTGAGAGCGGTTATCAGCATTAACAGTTCCATGATTAGTATAATTACTTCCCAAATGTACTCTGTTTCAGGGGATTAAACAGTACACAGTGAATTCCTAAAACTCTGCAAACTTATAGATCATATTTTTAAAACTATATACAAAATTAGGCTAGCAACAATAATGTAAGTCATTCAGAAATCCTAGTTATCATTTCCAGGATACTGTTCTTGGCTGTCTCAGATACTTACCAGTTCTGTGATGTTCATATATAGATTATACAATCCACAATCTGGAAAGGTTTTTAAACTCTCATTTTACAGTTCATAAATATATAGTGGTGATATTTTTTGTATTGGTTTTGTACAAACTCACAAAATTAACCATTTATAATCTCTGAACCAGAGAAATAAAGGACCAATGACTATTTAATATTCTTCTCACATCCTGCCAACAACCCAGGACATGATAGGAAGTTTCACCTCACAAGGAGCACATTGCAAACTGTTCCCTTATACTCAGTTTTGCTGTTCAAAAATAACGCTGCCAAAAATTATCCCTGATTCCTGAACTTGAATTTTTTTCTTGAACATAATAGATTCCTTTGTATTTCTGCTCAGGGATTCATTTGTACTTTGGTAAAAGGGGAATAATCCCAGTTCAGATCTTCACGTAGACAGTGAATTCAAGTACCTGAATATCTGACAGCAAGAATTCAATCTGTGAAATGTGAGGTTATCAATTCTTTTGATAATTACTGCCAAAAATTATCCTTGCTGGACAGTCTCCATGTTACAGTTCTACAAATAACACAACCAAACCATTCATCCCAGAGGCCATACTAGCCATTCTCTTAAAGAAGATTCTCAGCCAAACTCCTGACCACTCAAGTTTTGAGTATTGCCAGTAGAAGACATTTTCTATGAAACTCTTTATACTTTTTAATTCTCAGTGGTAATTACACTGTAATGAGTTAAATACATACACACAAATATAGATGTCAGAGAATTACTATATACAGCAGGTCCCTGAATCAGTTTCCACAGATCATCTTGAAAAAGTGAGCCATGTTTAAAAAAAGGGGGGGGGCTGGAGAGATGACCTAGTGGTTGAGTGCCGTCTGCTCTTGCAGCAGACCCAGGTTTGATCCCCAGCACCCACATGGCAGCTAAGAACCGTCTTTAACTCCAGTTCCAGGGCAATCCGAGGCCCTCTTCTGACCTCCATGGCATTGCACAACACAGGTGCACAAACCTACATGCAGACAGTACATTCATACACATAAAAAAATAAATAAAATTTAAAAGAAAAAGAAAAAGAGAGGTGAAGCCAGGCTTACTGACCATAGAACAACAGGGTTTCACAAAGCCCAGATGTCCTCTCCTATAGTGCATTCTTTTATATGAGCAGACATATCAAACCATCCTTATAATGCCCTCTGGAATCTGGAGTTGGGGAAGTGGAAAAACAAACTCATCTAACATGAGACTTTATGAGGGAAAACAATTCCCAGGTAATTTGTGGAAGCATCCCTCTACAAAGGACTGGGATTTATTTCTCTCATGTACATTGCGGCAACATTATGACTGATTAACACTAGTCTGGAGATCCAAACAAGACATGTGTGTCCAACTGTGTATTTGGATAAGTCCATAAAGACCTGTGAGAACTGAGCCTGAGAGTCTCATTTCTCATGTCAGTTTATTTATTGCCCTCCTCATGGACTTCTGTTTGAGGCTGTTTTCTGTCATCTTAATCCAACTGATTATTTCAACTATTACCCAAACAGCACCCTGAGTACCTAAGCAGACTTTTAAGTATATAGGATTTGGCTGGAGTTTTTTTTTTTTTTTCATTAAAAGTTTCGTATAAAAATCTAGTTAGCTTAAAAAAAAGTAGTAGGAATTCAAATATTTGTACTTTTATTTGGGGGAGGAGGTACTCTTTTTGGTTTGGGGTGAAGAAACTGACTTTAATTTTAAAGATGAAAATGTTGGACTTATTTAATTTCCAATGAATTTATTATTATTAATCCAGGCATACAATACTTACACTGTGTAGAATGGTGATGCCAATGTAGTTTAAACTATCAAAAGTGTAAGGATAAGCAACTTTGTTTCCTATGCTAGTAAATAAAACAAAATAAAATACATTACACTATTCATAAGAATGAATTTCATTTGAAAAACTACCATACTGTTGCTAGGTATATGTGGTAATTTTCAGTATCATCTGTCACAGAAACCACTTGTTAAAATGGCATTCTTCTTAGAAGTTGTCCTGTAAGCTGCTAATGTACCTTCCATAAGAGTCACATTTCAGCTGCCACTTCTAAGGTAGTACAATTTAACTTCATCAGAAAATAACCTGTTAGAATGTACTATGTCAAAATGACATTTGCTCAAGAATATCCTCATGAAATTATTAATATAATAAAGTTAATGGAGGTTTACCAGTGGTGACTTTGTAGTATTTGAATCTACTAAGTTTGGACTCTCACACAGATTGTCACATTCCATGGACTCTGTGGTGTTTTGAAATAAATTATCCTGAATGGAAGATGCAGCTAAGTCTGTAGATGGCGAGGAATCTTTGCCCCCAACAGGCATCATGGAATCATCAGACCTTTGGTCATTTTCTGGGTCTATGCTTTTCTCTTTTATATTCCTTTCAAAAGAGCTGTTTTCGTCGAATTCTTTGCACTCGTGAGAAGAAATATCAGAATCCACAACATGGTCAAAATCTGTATTTGAAGTTCCTGTTGTGAAAACACATGTTTATAAGACATTAATAAATGCATTCAAATAAATTGATTAACTTGTTCATGAACCAAATGTTCAGTGTTTTTTTAAAAAAACATAACACTTTACCTGTAAATCATATTTTATCAAAATATGATTGTTTATATTTTCTGGCTTTACCTATTTTCTCCAACATGTGATAAGAAAAGGCAAAAGATTCCATAAATAACACAACAGTAGCCGTGAGGGGCAGAAAAAAAAATGCCTCAGAAATATCTGCCTCTACAAAACTACAAAATGAGCAAGGTGGTATCGTTACCACCTCATTACCTCTGTCCTAACTTCATATCCAGGTTTACATCATTGTTTTTCACCCAGCTTCCTGCTGGAATAATTTGAGGCTCATCATTACAACTGTCAGTGTGTGGGCCTGACCCCAGCCAATTAGACAGTGAGGTGAAACTCAGATACTGGTGTCTTTCATTCCCTCTTGCCAAACCCTCACATGGCTGTAAAATGCAGCCTGGGTGTGGTAACACTGCCCAGGATGTTCTGAGCATTCAACATACTTTAAGAATTCTCTTACCTCTTACCATCTTGCTTTTATTTGAATAAGTATGTAAACTATTTATTGAATTGAAAGAGATTAAATTGTTCATTCTCTTTATTCTCTTTCCAAAACATGGAATATATTACATAAAATAATAGAAACTTAAAAATTAATATCCATCAGAGAACATTGTATATCAAGGCTAAAGAGTCACTTGCTATGACCAAATATTTAAATTGACAATGATATATAGTATATGGAAATTCTACTTCAAACTACTACAATTCTTTCTTTCTTTCTTTCTTTTTTAATATATATTTTGTACAAGATTAACAAATCTAGATCCATGTTCCCCACCTATGCCCCCACCCCACCAGAGCTCATGTATTCTGCCAAACATGCTTTTCATCTCTTTCTCAGGCTTTCTCAATATTCTCCATGTGGAAGTCGGCTGTTTTGAGCAAAAGTTCACTGTTTCAGTCAGTTCTTTGATGCAGTCCTTTCTGTTGTTGTTGTTGTTGTTGTTGTTGTTGTTGTTTCCAGTATGCATCACTCCAAACTGCTTGGACAAAAGCTCAAGGGGCCGTGCACAAGAAATACTTACAACTAGGTAATTGGCACTAGCACCCACAGATGAGGGATACAATTCGTCATTTGTTTTTCTGGGACTGACTTACTTCACTCAGCATGATGTCTTCCAGCTCCAGCCATTTTCCTGCAAAGCTCATGATGTCATCTTTCTTTACTGCTGCATAGAACTCCATTGTGTAGATGTACCACATTTTCTCTATCCACTCATCAGTTGGGGATTTGGGTTGGTTCCAGCTCCTTGCTATTGTAAAGAGAGCTGAAATAAACATGGCCGTGCATGTATCTCTGTGGTGGGGTGAGTCTTGAGGGTACATGCCCAGGAGTGGTATGGCTGGGTCGGGTGGCAAGTTCATTCCAAGTCTTCCAAGGGTTCTCCACACTGCTTTCCATAGTGGCTGTACGAGTTTACATTCCCACCAGCAGTGGATGAGTGTTCCCCTTTCCCCACAACCTCTCCAGCACTTGGTATCATTTGTTTTCTTGATCCTGTCAGTCTTATTGGAGTAAGATGATATCTTAAAGTGGTTTTGATTTGCATTTCCTTAATGATTAGTGATGTTGAACACTTCTTAAGGTGTTTCTCAGACATCTCTAATTCCTCACTTGTGAAGCCTCCATTCAGCTCTTTGCTCCATCTATTGAGTGGGTCATTTGTTTTCTTTCTTCTTTGTTTTTTGAGTAGTTTATATATTCTGGAAATCAATGCTTTGTCAGATGTATCTGCAGTGAAGGTTTCCTCCCACTCTGTGGGATTTCTCTTCACTTCCTTGATTGTTTCTTTTGATGTACAGAAGCTTTTGAGTTTAATGAGGTCCCATTTGTCAATTGTCGACCTTAATTCCTGCGCAGCTGTTGTCTGATTTAGAAAGTCTTTTCCTATGGCTATGTCTTGTAGTCTGCTGCCTTCAGAGTTTGGGGTTTCACGTTGAGATCTTTTTTTTTTTTTGGTCTTTTCGAGACAGGGTCTCCCTGTAGCCCCAGCTGTCCTGGAACTCACTCTGTAGACCAGGCTGGCCTTGAACTCACAAAGATCCACCTGTCTCTGCCTCCCAAGGGCTAGGATTAAAGGCATGCGCCACCACGCCCAGCTTCAAGTTGAGATCTTTAATCCAGCTGGAGTTGACTTTTGTACAGGGTGAGAGGTAAGGGTTTAATTTCATTCTTCTACAAGTGGTGATCCAGTTTTGCCAACACTGCTTGCTGAAGATGCTGTATTTTCTCCATTGTGTCTCTTGACCCCCTTGTCAAATATGAGATGGATGAAATTGTATGTGCTCAAGTTTGGATCTTCGGTTTTGTTCCATTGGTCAACAGGTCTGTTTTTGTGTGAGTACCAGGCTGATTTTATGACTATAGCCCTGAAGTATAGTTTGAAGTCTGGTATAGAGATGCCCCCTGTGTTGCTCTTTTCACTCAGGGTTGTTTTGGCTATTTGGGGTCTTTTGTTTTTCCAGATGAATATAAGGACTTTTTTTTTTCCAAGCCTGTGAAGAAACTCTTGGGGATTTTAATTGGGATTGCGTTAAACTATACTAGAGTTTGGGTAGAATGGACATTTTTACAATGTTAATTTTCCCAATCCATGAGCATGGGAGGTTTTTCCATCTTCAGATGTCTTCTTCAATTTCATTCTTTAAGAGTTTAAAATTTCTATTGTAGAGATCTTTGGTGTCTTTGGTTAGGTTTGTACTTAGGTATTTTATTGTTTTTGAGGCTATTGTGAGTGGGAGGTCTCTTTGAATTCCTTCTCCAGGTGCTTGTTGTTGGTGTAAAGAAAGGCCACTGATTTTTTTAGGTTAATCTTGTATCCTGCCACTTTGCTGAAGCTGTTAATCATTTCTAGGACTTTTTTGGTGGAGTTTTTAGCATCCTTAAGGAAACAATCATATCATCAGCAAATAGGGATAGCTTGACTTCCTCTTTTCCAATTAGAACTCCTTTTATTTCCTTTTATTGCCTTATTGTTCTAGCAAATGTTTCAAGCACTAGATTGAAGAGGAGTGGTGACAGGGAGCAGCCTTGCCGAGTTCCTACCTTTAAAGAGAATGTTTCTGTCATTTCCCTATTTAGGATGATATTGGCTGTGGGTTTCCTGTATATGGTTTTGATTACATTGAGGAATGATCCCTCCAATCCAATTCCTTCTAGGACTTTAAGAATGAAGGGATGCTGGATTTTGTCAAAGGCTTTTTCTGCATCAATTGAGATGATGGTGTGGTTTTTGTCTTTCATTCCATTTATGTGCTTGATGATGTTTATTGATTTTCATATGTTGAACCATCCCTGCATCTCTGGAATGATAAGAATCCAACTTGGTCATGATGGATGATCTTCTTGATGTGGGTCTGTATGCAATTTGCCAGTATCCTGTTTAGAATTTTGGCATCTGTGTTCATTAGGGAGATGGGTCTATAGTTCTCCTTTTTAGTTGTATCTTTGCCTGGTTTTGGTAATAGAGTGATGTGGATTCATAGAAGGAATTTGGAAGAATTCCCTCTGTTTGTATCCTTCTATACAATTTCAGTAATAATGGTTGTAGGTCTTTTTGAAATGTTTTATAGAATTCTGCCGTGAAACCATCTGGGCCTGGGTTTTATTTAGTTGGGTGGTTTCTTATTACATCTTCAATTTCTTCATAAATTATGGGTCTGTTTAAGCTGTCAATCTCTTCTTGTTGAGCTTTGGTGATTCCCAGGATTTCATATATTCATCCATTTCTTCTAGGTTTTCAAACTTGGTATAGTATAGGTTTTTGAAGTATTCCCATATGATTTTCTGGATCTTTTCCTTGTCTGTTGTGATATTTCCCTTTTCATCACAGACTATATTGATTTGGAGTTGTTCCTTCTTTCTTTTGGTTAACTGGGCTACAGGTCTGTCTATCTTGTTTAGTCTTTCAAAGAACCAACTTTTGGATTCGTTGATATTTTTGTATTGTTTTCTTTGTTTCTATTTCATTGATTTCTGCTCTGATTTTTGTTATTTCTTCCTGTCTGTTCCATTTATGGTTCATCTGTTGTTGACTCTCAAGTGCTTTTAGCTGCAGTTTTAGATCTTTCACTGTGCTCTTTCTGTTTTTCTAATGTAGGCACCCAGGGCTATAAACTTCCCTCTTAGGACTGCTTTTAAGGTATCCCATAGGTTTTGTTGTGTTGTATTGCCATTGTCATCCGGTTCCAGGAATGCTTTTATTTCTTTCTTTATCTCTTCCTTGACAAGTTCATTATTTAAGAGTGTGTTGTTTAGTCTCCATGCGTTCTTGTAGGCAGTAGGGCTTATCCTGGTGTTGATGTTGAGCTTTATTGCACTGTGGTCTGATAGAATGCATGAAATTATTTCAATCTTTTTGTATTTGTGGAGGTTTCTTCTGTGTCCCAGTATGTGGTCGATTTTGGAGAATGTTCCATGGGGTGCTGAGTAGAAAGTGTATTCTCTGGTATTAGGGTGGAATATTCGGTAGAGGTCTATGAGGTCCATTTGGTGTATCATATCGTTCAGTTCAGATGTCTCTCTGTTTATTCTTTGTCCTGTTGACCTATCCAAAGGACTCAGTGGGGTATTGAAGTCCCCTACTATGAGTGTACTGGGGTTAGTGTGTGACTTGTGGTCCTGGAGAATTGTCTTTATAAAGTTTGGTGCACCAGAGTTTGGGGCATATATATTCATAATTGTGAAATCTTCTTGGTGAATTGTTCCTTTGATAAAAATGTAATGGCCTTCTTTGTCTCTTCTGATTTCTTTTACTTTGAAGTCTATTTTGTCTGATATTAAAATAGCAACACCTGCTTTCTTTTTGGTACCATTTGCTTGGAATATTTTTTTCCATCCTTTCACTTTAAGGTGGTGCCTGTCCTTGAAGGTAAGATGTGTTTCTTGTAGACAGCATATCGATGGATTCTGTTTCCTAATCCAATCTCCCAGTCTATGTCTTTTGATTGGGGAATTTAGTCCATTAATATTTAAGGTTATGACTGATAGGTTTGTGTTGCTTCCTTTTGCCTTATTATCCATTTGCGGTTTGGGTTTAGGTTTCTACTTCTGCAGTTATGCTTTTATTGATTTCTCTTTCTAGGTGCCTGGGGTTGGTTGCTCCTTTCTTCTGTTCTTTGAATTGCTTCAAGTATTCTCTGAAGGGTTGGTTTTCCGGACATGTATTCTTTCAAGTTGTTTATGTCATGGAAGATTTTTCTCTCTCCTTCAACTATGATTGACATTTTTGCTGGGTATAGTAACCTGGGTTGGCATCTATTGTCCCTTAACACTGGGAATGCTTTGCTCCAGGTTCTTCTTGCTTTCATAGTTTGCGTTGAGAAGTCAGTTGTAATTCTGATAGGTTTCCCCTTATAGGTCACTTGTTGTTTTTCTCTTGTGGCTTTAAGGATTTTGTCTTTGTTTTGGGTGTCTAGCATTTTAACTATGATGTGGCGTGGAGAATTTCTTTTCTGATCTTGTCTGTTTGGAGTTCTATGTGCTTCTTGTATTGGTATTGGTTTGTCCTTTTTTAGTTTGGGGAAGTTTTCATCTATTATTCTGTTGAAGATCTGATCAATACCATTCTCTTGGGATTCTTCTCCTTCCTCTATTCCTATGATGTGGAGGTTTGATCTTTTCATAGTGTCCCACAGTTCCTGGTTGTTCCACTTTTGTGTATTTTTAAATTTTTCATAATCTTTACTTGAGGTTTTAGTTGTTCTGTGTTGTCTTCCAGGTCTTATAGTCTTTGTTCTGCTTGCTCCATTCTGCTTCTAAGGCTTTTTCCATTCCTTTCCTCTTGATTGGATGAGTGTTTGATTTCCTTTTTCATATCCTCTTCTGATTTCTTTAGTATTTCCAGTTCCTTTTGGAGCTTCTCAATCTCTTCCTGTAGCTTTTTGCTTCACTGGTTGGTTTCCTTATCTTTTACAACATGGGATCTTTTCAGTGTTTCCACTTCCTTCTTGAGTTCTTTGTTCTCTTTTTTTAATTCTTTGATTTGCTCTTTATAATCTTGCATTTCTTTAAGTATGTTCACGATTGTGTTTCTGATATCTGTGTCCTGGGCCATCCCCAGGGGGATCCCACTATAGGAATCTTCCACTGGGTTGGTAGAGCTTGGTGTGGGATTATCCAGCACCTTTCCCATATTGTCTCTTCTTCATGTTCCTGGCATATGGGCTTTTCCTTGCCTGTATTCCAATGTGAGTCCCAAATGCCTCTTCACTGTGTTGAAGGCTTGCTTTGCTTGCCTCCTTCAGATGCCTTCGTAATCCCATTTGGCAGGGGGTGGGTGTGGGTGGGGGGTTGCTCGTTAGCCTGCACCCCAGTACCTGTGCTTCAGAAGGTCTTGGGTGATCTCTGATACTACTAAAATTCTTAAAATCACAAATATTACGACAAATAGCATAACTTACTGATCAGTGATATATTTTCCAGGAAATAAACTTTTAAAAGAGCTATAAATATATTAAAACTATTACAACAAGGTAAAATTATCCAAGAATTATCTTGGAATTTCCTCAGCACAAAACATCTGCTTTTCAGAATAAAAGATGGTATTATATTTTGAAATGTTTATAACTATGGTAATGAATTTCAAGATTGAAAAACACTACTACTAAAATTATTATAGAAAAGTGAATATAATGCCTTTTCATGATGCTCTATAGAAACACTGTTGAGGGCTGGAGAGATAGCCTAGCAGTTAAGAGCATCGACCTCTCTTGCAGAGGACCCGGGTTCGATCCCCAGCACCTACATGGCGGCCGAGAACCGTCTGAAACTCCAATTCCAGGAGAACTCCAGTTCTGGGAGAATCTGAGACCCTCTTCTGACCTCCGCGGCATTGCATGGCACAGGTGCACAGACTTGCATGCAGACAGTACATTCATACACATACAGAAATAAATAAAATTAAAAAAAATTAAAAAAAAAGAAACACTGTTGAGTAAAATAAGATAAGCTACACACTGATAGAAAACATTTGAAAAGACATGTATAATACAAGTTGTATTATCTAAAATAAACAAAAACTCTTGAAATTCAACAGTAACAAAGCAAACAACCTAAATAAAATTAGACAAAAATGTGAATTGGTATCTCAATAGAAATAGAATAAAGAAGATACATCAAGGCTGGAAAATAGCTCAGAGTACTTGTACTGCATAGGCAAAGACCTGGTTTAAATAGTATACAAACATACAAAAAGAATATAAAAATTATTCAAACGGAAAAGAAATATATTAATAATGTCAAAGATCATACTTCATTAGGAAATGGCAAATGCAAACATTAAGTTAACATTACAGAGAAAGGCAAAAATCTAAAACAAACATCCTCAATTTGGGGGAAGATATAGAATATGAGGAATTCTTTCTGTGACAATGTAATGCAAATTTCTAACAGAGATAAACACATATTAACCTAGGATCCAACAGTAATTGTTTTTCCCAGATAAGGTAAAAAAAAACATGTTAATCAAAAGCCACACATGGGTATTAACAGCTGCTGCATTCATAATTGGAAGCAGGAAGATGCCCATTGATAGTTAATTGGATGGATAAACTGTAGTATGTCCATACAGTGCATTATTATCTGGCACTAAAATGAAGTGAGCGATTGGTGGTAAGGTCAGGACTTGGTGATAGTATGTATAGATAAGAGAAAAGGGAACACTGGAGTGCTTTGAATTTTTAAAAAGTGACTCTGAAGTATAACCATGTTTCAATGTATTTGATATGACACAAGCAGTTATGTTCACCATGTTCTCAGACGAAACAGAAACATGATGCTATGCCTTAGCCAACCAACACCCACCTTCTGGGCCGAATTTGGGTTTCTGTGATGTCCTAACTTGAAATGTCTATATAGTTCACATTGTTCAAACCAGCTCAAAGTGGGAGGACTGGGAAGACCAGCAAAAGCCACCTCCAGCACCCAGTTCTGTGCAGTCAGAAAGTAATCATCAAACGTTGTAATTACTTGAATTTTGCCCTTGGATATACTAAATTAAAGATGCCTACTGGTTTCCTCAAAAATCCACAGATTTCCACATATTATCCCAATTTACAGAGTTAAAAGGAGCCAGCAGGAAATACACAGAAATATAAACTAAGTGATTTCTTTTGGGGGGGTAAGATTTTCCTGAGATAAACTGGGAATATTGGTGGGGGGGATGTTTCATTGCATGTGAAGAAAACAAGACACTAAGCTGAGGTTCATCACTGAAAGTTCTTCCATATGAACTGTAAACTGCTAATTTATTCCAGAATAACTTTAAATGATTCTTATATTGACTTCATTTGCTTATAAAAATAGCTTAGTCTATTGGTTAAAAAGACTATTTCCTAGAAAATTATGTATTTTGATCAATTTTCTTTCAAGTACCAAATTTTCCTATATTTATAGTGAACAGAATAATTAGCAATACTTTCATAGACTACAGTATCTATTGGCTTTATTAAATTACCAACAAGCTTTATTAAAATAATATCAAGCAAAAAGTAAAATTACCTTTTAAATCATCCTTACAATATGTAGAACTTGAATCATTCAGGCAAAAATTCAAAAGATTTATTTTTCCCTTGTTGAAAACAAGACGTTGATAGAAGTCATTTTCACATGGAAAACAATTCTTCTGATAATCAGGAAATGTAAAACTTCCATGTTTAAGGAGAAGCATAAAGAAAGAATTGAAAGAAAAGATATCTAAAAGTTCTAGTTTACTAAAGCCAAATATTGCACATCCTTAATTAACTTGAATTACTTATATAAATTTATAACTATTTATAACTTTACTGTAGACATACACCACACGAACTAAATTGTATTGTATAAGAGAAACACAATATGCAATCAATTTCATGAAAAACTTCAATAGAAAATTCCTATTTCCTAATATGTTGATTTATATAAAAATATATTTATGTATATTTACATCTTACGAGAACATCAAAATGTGATGACCTTAATATTTCGGTATTATATGAATCTGTTATTTGTTTTACAATAAACTATTACTGTTGAAAGCAGTGTGAAATATCTGTGTTTGAAATTCTAACAATGGAAGCTCTCTATCTGCATGGTTGTAATTTAAGTTACATTTGATATGGATTGAAGAAAACATTTAGTAACACCCAATTTTCTGCAAGCTCTGCAAAAACTCATGGATCTTACTTATCCAAAATGTCACCCTATATTACTCATGATTCAAGAAAATAGATGAAGTTTGTATAGTTCTATGAGTACTTTTAGACAAAGGCTGTAAAACTAATGCCAAACCATGATCAGTAATTTTCTTCACCTCCTCTAACACTTTACATAAGTTGAAATAAAAGGCCTGGGATAATGCATATTTTAAAAAAGAGGTCTGGGGCTGGAGAGATGGCCTAGCAGTTAAGAGCGCCGACCGCTCTTACAGAGGACCCGGGTTCGATCCCCAGCACCCACATGGCGGCCGAGAACCATCCGAAACTCCAATTCCAGGAGAACTCCAGTTCCAGGGGAATCCAACACCCTCTTCTGACCTCCGCCACATTGCACAACACGGGTGCACAAACCTGCATGCAGACAGTACATTCATACACATACAGAAATAAATAAAATTTAAAAAAATTAAAAAAAGAGGTCTGTGGGATGGCTCAGCGTATAAGGTGACTTGCACCCAAGGCTGATGAGTTGAGTTCAGTCCCCAGAACCCACATCATAGTAAGAAAGAATAGACTTCCTTATGTAGTCCTCTGATTTCCACATGCAAATTAGGGCAGGCTCATGCCCACATTCACAGACGCAGACCCAGACCCAGACACACACACACACACACACACACACACACACACACACACATACACACACCACATACACACACATACTCACAAATTAAATAAGTGAACAAATGAATTTTAAAATAGCAAGCAGAAATGATATTCATTTCTTACAGAGACATACAGTAGGTATCAGCCTCTTCTAGCAAGAATGTTGTCTCCTGTTAAAATGTATCAATTATAGATTGTTTTTTCATATCTGAGTCTACCTTTGAACAAGGAACTACCTAGAGACCTCAGGAATCACATGAAATTGTGCCTGTTACAATACACTGGTAGGAGCTGAAGCTAATTTAATCAACTACTGTCATAGCTAATTAATAATAATTAATGCAAACTGTATAACAAGTTAAATCCTATTGTTCATATGGGAAGAGAAAAATATCTTCAAAATAATTACAAAGTGAACTCTTATAGTTCATTAACCATGTTAATTTTTGCAAGAAAGCAACATTGAACAGGGAAGATCTTTTAATATTTCAACCTGATCATTCATAAAGCATTTTGTTCATGTGTGTGTTTGTTGAGGCAAGGTCTCCCTGTAGCTTCAGCTGGCCTGGAATCCTTTGTGTAAACCATGGTGGCCTCTATCAAAGATTCCTTTACCTTGGCCTCTGCCTCCTGAGTGTTAGGATTAAAGATGTATGCCACCATACCTGGCTTTTATAGCTTTTTATTTGGGAGTTCAAAGGAACACACATCAACAAATAGCTTTAATTAAAAGGAGAAATATGATATGAAACATATTCTAGTTGGCCAATCACTTCATATAGTAATCACTAAACTGAGAAGAAACTATAAAGCAATCCAATGTTAAGCAAAAGTACAAACGTAATACTACAGTCAATTTTCAAACTGCTGAATATTGACAAAATATTATACACAAAAGTGAACATAACTTAAATAAAATTAACATCAATGGCATATGTTTTAACTCCATGGCATTCTCTTCTGAAGAGGTATTTGTGGGGTTTTTATTGCTATTATGTTTTGGCTCTACTGGGGTTTACCTGCATCCTCATGCATAGTAAGCAAATGTTCTCCATCACTTCCACAGCCTCAGCCTTTTGTGGTTGTGCTTCATGAGCATCCAAAGCTAATGAGAAACATCTTACCTTAGTTGACACTCTGAATCAGCTAACTCAACTCTGTAAGGCACAGTGTTCCCCAGTTCTTCAAATTCTGCTTCATAAGTCTTATTAAACAAACATTTATGATATTAGTATTACTGTGGGCAATATTTATATTATTTGTTCTATAAACAATGCTCGAGTTATATCCCATAACACATAAGTTCCAGGGAAACTAATTTCAGCTCTTCTTCCTTGAGGGTATTTACTGTATTAGTCATTATTTTACAATTGTCACGTCTGGTATCAACAAAAACAATTTATATTTATTATGCAGCAACTTCCTACCAAGCCAAGTAGATTAGTGACTATCAGGTTGCCAGTTTTCTACTGGCATGTCACAAACTTAGTCTAAGTATCATAAGTTATTGAATAGCACATAAGTGGAGAGAGAGAGAGAGAGAGAGAGAGAGAGAGAGAGAGAGAGAGAGAGAGATTAGGCATGCATATGAGAATCTGTTTTAGAATGAGGGCAGCCTGATCTCCATAGCGAGTTACAGCCCAGCTGGGGCTACTGGGAAACACTGTTTCTAAAACATCTTTAAAAAAGGGAAAGAAAAGAAATAGCAGGAACTGTCAATCTACTACCCTAAGCAGTACTTCAAGGAGCAGGTTCTGCATTGTCCTCTTTTCCTGAGACAGTCCTTGTAAGAGAAATGTCTTGGCAAAGTTGTGTGTTCCATTATTAGATGAATAGGAAGTCAAAGTTCATCAAATGGATCTCATGAGAGATACTCAGCCCATGCCCTGCTTGAATGGCTTTATGTGATATTAATTGACATCACTATTAGGAAAAATTTCTAAAATCATAAATATTATTACTTCATTTAAATAATAAATAACACATTCTGGAAAGTACCTTTGCATATAAGTTTTACTTAAATATATATCATGTTAAATGAAGTTGACCTTTAGAAAAAAAAAAGAGTCTGATAAAGAACCAAACTATTCAAACGCCAAACCACACTGTGTAAATTAAAACAGTGGAAACTCATGCCCACCTTCCCTAATTCATGCTTCCACAAAGTGGCAGTATCAGTATAGCTTGTTGATATGCTCTCTACAGTAAAGCTTATAATCTCATATTTATCAACATGCTGAAATACAAATGTGTCAACTTCCTAAACTCTGAAGAGTTGTGTAAGGGATCTTATTGACAATAACACTATGACATCACTGGGTTACAGATTTTCTATTTGTTAAGGAATCTGAATGTTTATTATATACTTACTTCATCCAATTCTACTATTGTTAGAGAAGGTGGAGGTCTCTCTCTATTCAGTTTTTCTACTGGAATAAACAGTGGTGGGTATTTTATTTTGGTCTCCTCAACTAGGAAATAAAATTGGAAAATAATATTACCAAAGAACACACCGCCAACAAAAGAAGAGTCTTGGCAAATCTGTACCAAGATGGAAACACTACCAATGACCCCCAGCTCAGATGAAACCCACATTTTGCTTGGTTTTAATTTTTAAATGAATCCATTTGAATTAACGAGATGTATCATGATATTATAAACAAGAAAAGGTGCAGGATTTTGATCTGCAGATTACATTTAGAATAATCAAAAAAACACATACTAATTATGCTTGCTCATATGATTTTAAACAGCAATGTTAAAATCATCTGATCAAAGCTTAACTGACCATCACTATCATCAGCACTTTCATCCTGAAAGTGCTGCGCCTCTGTAGTAGTGTCACATGAATGTGTGAATGCATCTGGTAGCAAGCTTCGAAGTTGATCTTGTGGAGATCTGCAACACAACAAAAATGCAATCAAAGCAGGAAAATACATTAAGTGAACTTTCACAGACAAGATGTTCACTTATCTATCAAGTGAGTGAGCACACATGATGATACTGTGACTGTACCTTTAATTCACAGAAGAAAATTATGATTAATAGAATTTCAGTGTGCTAAAAATTTATGTCAGTTTGACATCAACCCAGGGATTTTAAATTTACATATCATGTTGTGTTTTGTTTAAGTTGAAGACCAAAGTTATAATGCAAGTCAGTATTCTCTTAGAAGCCACATGGAGTCCAAAGAACTAATTAACAAGTGCATGTTTATCTTATACACATGGCATTATGTTGATGAGTTCTAAGGCAACCTGAGGACATTTATCTAAGTTTTCAGCACATCAGTAGGGTGATAAATTGGGACCCCATTATGTGAGCACTGAGGTGTTGTAGCTGTGGCATTTATAACATAATTAACACTAAGATGGATGGATTTCATTTCAAATGAAAGCAGCAAACCCAGGAAAATTCTGAGTTCAAGAGTATATTTGATTCTGGATGATGTTCACAGATTTGTGAGGAGAGAGGTCACTTTTAAGTCAAGAATGTAAATACCTGAGCTCCCCTCATAAATTATTCAAGCTCATGACTTTCCCACTTAAAAAAAAAAAAACAGGCTGGGAGCTAGAGAGAGACAGCTCTAGAACACTGGCTATTCTTGCAGAAGACCTGGGTTTGGTAACAACCAGATATAACACAAGTTCCAGGGAATCCAATGCCCTCTTCTGACCTCTATGGGAACTGCATGACACAGGTGCCCTTAGGTACATGCAGGGGCAATATACTTATACACATAAAATTAAAATAATATTAATTTTGTAAATATTAGAATAAAACAGAACTGATGTTCATGCCCATAGAAAACTTAAAATTTTCACATCTTATTACTAAGATCTCAAGTTTTGTGTCTGCATTACAGTCTCTCTGGTCTTATTATTTATTTCTGGTTGTAATCCCTTCTGGATGCTTAAGGCCATACAGATAGCCCAGATTAACCAAGGTTTTGTTTTGTTGAGGTCAGTTGAGGATCTGGTCCTCAGTTTTTTTTGGGGGGGTAGGGTGAGAGCCCCTTGCTTCTTTCAGCTCCTCATCCACCAGTTCCATCCATATGAGGACAAAATCAGGTCTTGCTAGACCAGACTTCCTTTTCTGAAGGATGAGCAGACTTTCCTCTTTATAGACTGGACACTGGCTGAAGTCCCATTAGTGGCTCTCCAAGACCTCCCTGAACAGGAAGACTGGTGACCCACATTTGCAGGACTTTTCAAGAGATGCCCCCATGTATAATCCCCTAAGACTTGGTTGACCTCTGAGGGCAAGGAAAAAGTTGTCCCTCAGGTCCCTCAGCCAAATTGGTAGGGACTTCAGATATGGTCATTAAGCACCCAAAAAGGCTAAGTTGCACCAGCCTGTTACATTGCACCTATATTAACATTGTATCCTTTGGAAACAAACTGTATGTTATTTCCATAGCATATTTCTTGATTCACATCTTTCCATTTTAATCCCATATTACTCTCAAAGATGCACACATGTCCTCCATCATATACTAAAAGTCCAAGGTCTGAAAATATGTGTTAAAAAGAAAAAAGAGAAAAAAAGGGAAAAAATGACAAAAAGAAATAAAAAGAGAGCACCGTTGTTCAGCCTGTCTACAGTTCTCACAGTCAGGCACATATGCTCTGTATATGCCACTGTTTTAGGCACTCCTCAAAGACATGAAATACAGCTTTTTTTTTACTTTTTAGCCTTCCAATGTGGACTGAGGACTGCTGAGATACTCAGCTTGTGAACTAAGCAGCTAATGGGAATTCAGCCTCCTCAGAATATGGACTGCTGTTGTTGGATCACCTCGGCAGTATCATGGAGGCCAATGTAGGGGGATCATGACAGGATGTGTGTTTACTGGACTTCATTTGGGGGAACAATATTTAAAGCAGAAGCACATCAGTAAGGGTTTCCTTCTGCATAAGGTTTTTTTGTAGCATAATGTCTTAATCATAGTCTACCATCAAATATTTTAGGTATATCTTTAATGTTTGGATAGTATATTAGCAGCATGCAATAATTACATCATAGGTTCTCAAGCAGAGGCAGTCTATTGCAAGGACCTTCTTTGCTGCCAGTTATCATAGGCTGTTTAAAATTAGAAAACTGAATAGGAACACTGACTATTATAGAAATGCACTTTGCTCAGTAATACTTGAGCTGTTGCAATATTAGATTATCCATTTGGTTGTTACAGAAAATCCTTAACTGTAATTGATGGTTGTTGCCATAGTAGTATATTGCCTGTATTTCTATCTCTAGTAATGGGCTTTATGTGCTAGATTTCAATATTCTTGAGCCTGGGCAAGTGCACAAGCCTTTTTAAAAAAAAACATGGTTTACTTGCAAAAAACTGATCATATTTGAGAGATCATTAATGCCCTTGAAGTGGTTTTTGTGGGTGTGAAACAGATGGTGAGAATTTGAATTGTTCCCTTATTATAGTATTGAAATTAGGTCTACTTAATATATCAAATAATGTTCATGCCCTGATTTTATATACTTGTATCTATCAATAAACATTGTAAAAAAATAACAATTAATAAAAAAATAAAAAAACTACTATAAAAAATTTTCACATCTTTGTTCTAAGTGCTTTTGGTGCATTCAGTATTAATAGGTGCTGTACTAAGTAATCTCTACCTCTCTCCTGATGGTAAAGATGATGGAATTGAGGAAAATAATAAAGAATCAAATTCTTCTAAATGATTGTGGTAATAAGCACAGAAGGAACTAGAATGCAAGCAGTCGGCCTTCTCAAGCACACATTCCCAAAGATGTTCTGACTTTACATTTGCTTCTGTTGTAACTTGAGATGTGCTAACATTTTGATAAATTTCTGGTAAGCTATGGTTATGTGTGTTTCCTAAATATACACATTATACATGTCACATAAAAGATTGTTGTTTTCCTGAGCTTTGTGTCTTAATAAATTTATGAGAGTGAACACTTGTACCCACAATTTAATTAAGTGATATATAAGAACTGCAGAGTCTAAGTTCAGAGACAACTTCTCATCTGGTCACCAGAAACTGCATTCTAGTTTTATTGGAATTACTGTCCCAAGACACTGTACATACACATATGTATAAACATGCTGTTATCAAAAGACTTTTTTGTAAAAGAAATCATCTTATTTTTTCTTTTTAATTTTAATCTTTAGTTTTATGAGCAAAGACAAGAATCTTGATCCTGGGGTTGCTGTACAAGGTCATCATAAGCTATTTATTCTAAACTCAATGTAGTACAAATGGAAAAACTATCCATAATATTTAGGTGATTTTCCTGTGAGCAAACAACTAGCTAATGACAAAATAAGTAATGAAGTCTGTGTCCGTGTTGTTGTGTATATGTATATGTGTCTATATGTTCATTTGTATGCGGCTTTAGAGGGCTTGTCATTCATTAGTGTCATTCTTCAAATACTATACATTGGGTTTCAGTCTCACCCTGGCAGGCTAGGCTAACTGTCCAGCATGCCTAAGGATTTGCCTGTCTCTGCCTCTCAGGTGCTTGCATTACAAACATATGCCACAATATGGGTTCTAAGAATTCGGTTTAGGTCCTCATGATTGTGCCTCAAGCACTTTACCAAGTAAGCTGTATATTTAGCCATGTCTTAAACACATAAATTCACTTTAAGAAAATAAAGAATCTCACCAACTACAGATGGCTAAAAGCTCATAGGCCCTAAGGGGAGAGCCTACAATTATTTTGCTAAATGGACATATCATCAAACTGTGTTGTAAATATATATTTCCAGTCCCACATATTAGTGCATCTAGCAGTCTTCATCAGAAAAGCTTCATTTTGCAAAATTGGGCAGCATTTAAAACAGATACAAATGGGGAGGTGTAAAGAATATGTGCCTGTTGAATAATTAGTTACAAAGGGGCTATCTATATCACATTCCATCTCAACAAGAATCAAGGAATATCATAAACATGATGGCAGAAGACTGGGAGAGCCAGAGGTTAGGGGAGACTGGGAGAAGCAGAAAGTATGCTGCACTCATGAACTCAGAAAAGGGGTGGATGCGTGCACAAGATGCATGCACACTATCAACCCAGCTAACATTACAGCATGGATGGAGGAAGAACACAGGATGCCCCACATCTAGCTGACTAGCTATGCTAGGTGATGATTGCCAGGGAAAGGAGAAACAGTTTTCTTCAGGGGTGAGACCCGGTAGGTTGCTTCAAGGATGGCCCCACACCTGGGTACACACACACACACACACACACACACACATTATATATATATACATGTTGGCAAATACACACATAAGATTAAAAGCAAACTCCTGTCTCTTTTAATATCTCTCTCTCCTCCATTCTTTTTTCTTCTCTCCTTTGTCTGTTCCTTTCCTTTGCTTTCCCTCCTAACTATCCATTAGGAACATTAATTTAAACAACTACCAAATATAATTTTTTCTGTATTCTGCTTTGACACATAGAGGGCAAGGAAACTGCCTGTTCTTTTTAAGAAACTCGTTTTCCATTCAATATTTTCTATTTTTTATGGTTATCAGAATTTTTTATTGAGCATTTGTACATTTCATACAATGGTTCCTAATCATATTTTTGTCCCCCATTCCTCAGCTCCCCATCAGAACTCATGCATTACATCATCCAGTCAAGCTTTTGAACCCAGATGTCCTTCTGTGCAAAGTCCAGTCAGGATATCTAGAAATCTTTTTAAAAATTTATTTATTTATTTATTTATTT